>JANAVB010037417.1:15032262-15119762 GCA_029216955.1 Iris pallida
TAATCATAAAATCTATAGTACAGGATAATAATGTAGATGAGTATACCTTCCCACAGTTCCTAGCATGGTCTAAAACTGATATACATTCTCCAAGTCAAGTCTGAAAGATCCATAAGGTCGGTCACTGGAATCTGGGGACAATCCAGGGTTAGTCAGGCCAACCGCAGCAAGTACCGGAAAGGGAGGCTCAAGGATGGGCAAAGAAATGCCAGCAGGATAAAAATATATGACAGAAAAAGCATATATGAACAGTAAATGAGGGTAAGAATCATGCGGTACCAACACACGATAATAATCCACAACTAATGTAGCTAAAATAACCAACAATCATCACAATCTCTCTAACATCCAATAATACCTGCATGGCCAACTGGAACTTGATATCAGCCAGCCTTACAATCAACAAGCCAAACGATTTAGGAGAATAAGCGGCCACTGAAATGCCTACAGCTTTCTATGTGGAGGTTGGGTTACCCCAACAATGCAAAAGATAGGAATTCTCATATCGTGCCGATCGAGCAAGCTAGCGGGACCAAATATATCAAGACTAAATAATCACCGGTCCCTCGTAAGGCCACCGTGCGAGCAAGACAAGCATGTAGTACATAGTAAGTAAAGTAGTCGGATAATGCCATCCGATAATGCGGACAATAACAATATCCGTAGCAGCCAGCTTGGCACTCCCCGACTAATGTCTGGACAAGCAGCAAGTACTGCACGATCTCGGGATTTTGTTCCCTCCCAATACTTATACCAGTTTAAGATACCTAGATTATCCCTACAGTTATCCGGAATCATATGTCGTGGTCACATGATCATCCTCCTAGATGTCGTACCTCAGAATAGAAATGCTAACTAAGAATCAACTTCGGCACCTATAGTCCCAGTTGTGATTCATTCTTGGTGTTATACAACAAGCAAGCAATCAATCCTGACCACGCTAAGACTACAGGCCAACTATCAAGGTACCCGTGCAGGTAATTATATCATATAGCTAGAATATCAAGATTGGACCGCAGTGCAATATAATCAAGGAGATGGCACCTCAAAGTACCAGTAGACAGGTAGCACCTCAAAGTGTCAGTAGAATCGGGGCCAGTACCACAAAGGGTAATCTGAAATCACAGTACGGATACACGTGGTCATGTCAGGAACAAGGACAATAAATCAATCACATGAAGTCATCTGCCCACATCGTGGCATGGATATCAGATCAGGTACATGGTCAAAATCTCTACTAGAATAGCATCTCAAGTATACATGGGAGCCTACAGCTCTAATCATCAAGTTGGTCCATCCACCGAATCAATCTGTCAGGAGTCTCCCATCTACGATGGAATAAATATCATGCCAAGAAGGACGATCACCAGATACTAAGCTAATCACTATAATCATTGCTAGGCCCTCTGGCTCACAAGAATCATCTGAATCAATGATCACAAGCTATCAAGAAACAAGCCTCTCAACTACCAAGATATAGCAATTGTACCAGATTTTGGACACTTGGAAAGTCGAGTAAAAATTATATAATGATACCCTCTATATTCTCATCGTTCCGCGAAACACTCACACAATCATCAAAATCCAGGAATCCATATAGTCATATATGATTAAAATAAAACATCATCTAAAATGAAATGGCAACACCATCCAAGAATCCACATGAGTCTACCAAATCAATATCCCGGGATCATACTCCATATAATATCCAATCCTCATATATATCCAAAGGTCACAAATCCCGATACATAGGACAACAGTCAGCCCTATCTAGCTAGACTAGGATAACTCCTAGAATGAATGGACAGGGGAAAAATATTAATTAATACCGCCAAAAAAATAGCAATGGTTGCATGAACTGCTCTGGAGCAGATCCACAAACCTTAAACCAAACAAGGATCAGGGTTACAGATCGTCCCCCGAGTGGAACCATGCTCCTCACACTATCCGCCGGACAAGACAAGTCAAGTAGCTAGGCGACTAATCTAATCATGAGTCTACCTTGCAGGTACTGGAATCAGGTAAACTATACTACGATAAACGTACATGAGTCTGGTTCAACAAACCAAAGGAACTGTTCTGTACAAATCTTCGAGCCAAATTTTCGATCGAAAATTCTGGAAAAATTCGACAGTCTCCTCTGTATTCTGGACGGGAGTTCCCAGAAATCCACTCGGCACAACTTGTCGCAGAATCGCAAATCGAGAACACTATGTCCCAGATTCCAGCAGTACTACAATGCGTACTGGAAACCAAACCATAGTCGAGAACACTAAGTCTCAGCCTCCAGCAGCGCTACTATGTGTAATGCTCCGCTCCGCACGAGGCATTTGGTTGGCTTGTTGGATGCTATCAGAATGTTGGACCGTAACTTATGTTGGGAATTAAGACAATTGAGACTGATGCAGTCTCTTAGCTGGTTGAACAGTATGAGTATTGGAATGTGGCTCGCTGGTGGAGCTACGCTTAGTGTGAACGTGTGCAATCAGAATAAGAAGACCCTTTTATGCAAGTGAGTGAAACTGTCCTTCCTCCTCCTTACTCTGTATGCTTAATAAAATAGAATAATACGATGTTATAAATTGTCCCTAAATGTCCCATGCTTTGGTTACTGGACAGTTGAGATGCTTAAGTTGCCTGACGTTGAAATGTACAACTCATGATCATTGAATTGTTGAACGAATCCCACTTGAACTGTTAATATGACTTGATGCTTGAAATGAATTGATAACGTCCCTTCTGTTAATAATGCTTAAGCAATTAAATACTTCAGTAATGAGATGCTACGTGAATGATACATGAGAAATGAACTGGTTATGCTATTAGCACAAAAAACTGAATGAAACACTAGAATCATGTACCTTCTGCGTAACTGTTGCTGTTGCCTGTTTCCTTATAAGTAATGAAGGAAAAAATAATGTTCCTATGAAATGAATGAAATGCTGCAGGTCCTATTGAGATGAATGAAATATTATTTGTTCCTCTTAGAAATGAATGATATGAGAAATGTTGTAATGAGAAATGATGAGGCTTGGGATCGTTGAGATCACCAAGTGAACATGTGGTAATGTTGGAAAGATGAGATAATGAAATGTTGCATTTACTTATCTTAATAATTTATCATGTGACTTCGAACACGATCGAGTCGGACACGCATTCGCATAACATTGGACAAACGTGTATACAAGGTATTATTTCCTCGAACGGTACTCGCGACGGTAGGATCGAGTCGGCCTAGAAGGGAATCGGCGTGCTTTGGTGGCACGCGGTATTGGGACCTTCATTTGGGCTCGCAACCTGGTGAAGGGCACATCCCATACCCTATGAAGTCCTATATGGCAAAGTTCTTAAATGGTGCATAGCAACAGTGGTCATGTAGTGATCAGGATGCATGCTAATGAATATTTTGTGCAGACAGAGTAAGTATATCATATTATCCTATATTCTTATGCAGGTACACGGAGTCGGATATCGGTAAGAAATCACTTAAATGTGATATATGAAATATATGTTGGTTGAATTGTATACTTAATCATGCTAAACAAGACGATGTTATGATGTTGCCTTTAAGTGAAAACTCTATAACATGCTCAACATGTTAAATGCAATATGCTGGAGTGTTACCTTGCTAAAAGAATACCTATAACATGTTTGGCTAATGTTAACTCAACGACGCTTAAAAGATGCCTCTAAATGTACACTGTCAGAACTTGATAACACCAAGTATGTTTCATTGTTGCCTTTACATAAGAAAGGAGATAACAAGTTTACATATTCAATATTTCTACTCATGAAACGTAAACTGATGCTAGGGCCCCAAGTAGAAAGATCATTCTAATAAAAGCTTGCTTAAATGACCACTTAGTGTTGGTTTAGGTGAGTAGGTTGGATTCTGCTCGCCAGTACATAGATGATGTACTGACCCCCGTTTTGTGGGCAGGTGCTCGTGCTTGGGATGTTCTGCACACGAAGATTGGCTTGATTGGTCCCGCGACATCGAAGATTTGTTGGGCATACAAAAGCTCTCCTTGTACAAGATGATGTCTTCTGTTTATAAAGGGCATAATATATGGAACATTGTAATCAGTTGTACCAGTGAGTTGTAAGTCAAGTCGGTATATCAAGTTGTAATCCAATGTATCTAAGTATCAAAGGTAAGCTTTATAGCATTATTCAGTTGGCTTTCAATATAAAGTGAGATGTGTTGTAAGCATTGTACTTCAATACAAGTCTTATACTCTTCTTTAATTATCAATAAAGAGAATAAAGTTCTAAATATCTTTGTGCGACTTCAAGTTATTCTTTTATCTCCGCTGTTATAACGAAGTGATGTATTTCTATTCAATAAGAAAGATTGTCCTCATTAACTTCAATTTGTCTGTTTATGCCGCTGCAATGTGCTCATATTTGAAGATTATCAATTGTATACCATCTTTGCCTTGTACAAGTGCAATACTAGACTTGTACGGCATCACGCCCAAGCGAGGATGATCAATTCCTAGAGATAAATATGTAAATAAATGACTCTACGAATCGGGGCATGACACGATGCGTACTGGGCGCCAAGCCAATACATAAAACAAAAATTGCCACACAGGATGTATCACAGACCCAGAGTCATGTCCAATCCACAAGCATGGTCAAAGAAACAGTTAGCTAAGCCGTTACCTGACCACAAGTCAGATACGGGACATATGGGGATAATCCATACAAGTGAATCGTGCTCGTGTCCTCGGAGGTGTGGATGACCCGTCCGATACGGTCATAATCCGGTATCGAACCAAGCTATCCTAGGTTATTATCATGGCAGTTCTACTACTAAGCTACACTACTCATGGTTATACATTTACATTTATAAATAAATTAAATACAATTAAATCGAGGACGAGGGCAAAAGCCATCGATGAGCAAGGGATACTTGCCTAGGTGGCTCGGCTAGGTAAACAAGTCTTCGATGATCATGATCCAAGCTAGCACGTCCATCGAGGTCCTCATAACACACAATAAACATTCATTAGCATTAAATATTAAAATAATAACAAGAAGCACAAAGATAACCGAAGGCTATACCATGTAGGTCTCGCAAGCAGTACAGGAATCTGGTACGAAAAAACTACAGTACATGGGTTTGTAAACTACAGTAGTGCCCATTAATTAGCACATGTGTCCAGATTTACAATGTGTGTGCATTTACTAAATTGAGGGATGTATCAGATATCAGTAAGTAACTATGAACAAAAGGCCAAGACAATTTTGGGGTGTATCAGAGATCATCACAACTATGAAGTTGGCCCCCATTTTGATTCACTTTGATTCATCACAACTATGAATCAAATCCACTTTGATTTGAACCAAATCCACTTTGATTCATCACAACTATGAATCAAATCCACTTTGATTCATCACAACTATGAAGTTGGCCCCATTTATACTCTCTCCTGCTACACAAATGGCTGCAGCAATGCCACCTCGCCACTAAAATACCAAACACATTTGTCAAAAAAAAAAAAAATAAGAGCACCATATTTTAATTTATGTAAGCAATATTATCAGAAAATTGGGGGGGGGGGGAGAGTAGCTAGTAGCAAAGATATTATTAAACTTTTCAATTAAAAGTCAATATGGAACTACATAACATCAAAATATGGTAACAAAGAAACTTATAATTCAATACAAGATCATTAATCTTCTTCATCTTCTAAATTGTCAATAAATTGAGATAATATAGCTTTATCAGCAGCTCCAATGAAAACAAACGGATCCTCGTAAGCGTCGACATCATGACTTAATTTTTTTGGAGATTCTAAAACAACATGCCAATTATCCCTTGTTTCATCTTTGCAATAGAAAACTTGAGTTTCTTGAGAAGCGTGGATAAATGGTTCGTCCACTTCACTTGTATTTCTTTGGAACCTTCCAAAATTGACGAAAACCAAGTTTGTTTCAGGATCCACCACACATCCATTTACCTTGTCTTCTATACGCACCCAATCACAATAGAATATTGTTTCTTTGAAATCATAATAATCCAATTCAAGTATTTGTTTGATAATGCCATAATAAGTCATGTCATCAGTCTTAAATTTGGTATCACTAACTCTTGATCTAAAAGTGCCTTCAGCCTTCAAAGCAACCCCACTATTTTGTGTGGTTAAATTCAATTCTGAATCAGCTGTATAAAAAATATATCCGTTTACTGAATATGCATTATATGATATAGCGTCAAAATTTGGACCATTCGCAAGCCTCTTTAAAAGACTCATCTCCTCTTTCTTAAGCTGTTGTCTTAACCAAGGAATATAATCCATGATCTTCCTTGTTTGTTGCTTTCCTCGTTTGTCACGACCCGCTCCCGAATAATCGGACACGCCCAGCCTTCGACGATGGACACGACGAAGTAAGCTGTACAATACTAAGGAAACTCCAAGTCAAAAGATGATATAAAACACCACAGCATCTATAAACGTTCCCAGATCACCACAATCCACCAAGTCAATACAATATTCCCCGGAGACAAATCCGGTAACAGGAATAATATACAACATTGGAATCTCAAAACAATATACATGATACAAACTCTAAATAAAACCAGAAAGTGATCTAATCTAGAGCACAACAATCTAAATCCATCCTGAGACACGACTCCATCCTCTTCGGGCTCTGGCCCAATGTGGTACGATATCATCAAGCAAACCTGCAACGTATCCTGTCAGAAAAAGAGCAAAGTACAACCCCGACAAGAAGCTCTAAACAATGTAAACTGAAATGCATGAAAAGAATCACAATATGAACTATGGTACAAGACAGGAATATGAAACGGTGGTACATGAATAACGATGAACTATAGTACCTGATCCAGAAATAATGAACTATACTATCTGTGTAACATGTATTTGAAATAACTATCAGAGTATGTGACCGGCTGGATAAACAATGAACAGTGAACAGTGAACAATAAATAATGGTACGGCTTAGAGTCCCACGTGCACGGTGTGAGACCTAAGCTATTAGTCAATGCCTAGCTAAAATAAGATTGGTCACATATCTGTAGTATTTCCCCACCCCAATGTACAAGTAAAGAACAATGAACTATGAACAATGAACGGTGAACAATGAACTATGAACAATGAACGGTGAACAATGAACAGTTATGTGTACAACATGTCAATATGAGAACATGAAGCAAGACAGAAATACATAGTAAAAGGATCGAGTCGGTGTACTTGCCTTGCTCTGTGATATCACAAGTAGGGAGATCGTAATCTCTCTGATCACCTATTTTAGATACAAGTTGGTTAGGATTCTAATTAATAACTTATTAGCTCACTACTGCTAAATAGATAATTTAACTATTTCTAATACTAAATATAGGCAAAACTAACTATCAATATATAGTATAACTTTATCTAAATAAATATTAGTGGAAAAATATATTTTAAATTAGATTTACCAAAATTCTCATTTTTAGAAAAATACCTACTAGCTAAACTTTTACAAAATAATGATCATATGGCTTTATCTAATATTTGTAGATAACTTATAACAAAATGTATGCAGTAAAACATTTTCTAAATCTTTTGCTATTAAGGACATTATACAATATTTGGATATTGGTACAAAATTATCTAAAGAACAATTTGAAATTCCTAACAATAATTAAATAACTAATTGTGCCTAACAACAACTTCGGCCCAAGCCTACTGAACAAAACCTATATATTACTTCTAGTCATAATTCTGTAGCCCTGACCCAGATCCAAGCTCTATCACCAATCTAATTAAATCCCAAGCCAGCATCCTGCACAACCTAACATCATGTATAGACTAAAAATAACTTGAAACCATACATAACCATTCCTTCTCGACAACTATACATAAAATCCAAACCCATGCTAAGCTACGAATGAAACCCAAGCATCCCTGTCCAGCCAAATGTTCACCTGCAAATTAACCCAACCTTCAATATAACACAACTTCTGAACCAAAGAATGTCCAACCAACGTGTTGGCACATTTTATTTTGATTATTAACAGCATCTTCGTAGTTTAGTTTTCTGCGTCTTCACATACATATCCTCTCAGAAGCTCAACTACATAAAGACATTCCGTTCAAGAGCATCCATCCTTCGCATCGAAGATTGAAGCAGCTACCGGTGCTCCTTGCATAAGATGGCGTCCTCCTGCTTAGAGTCTTCGTGTCTGTACAAGTCTAGGTATATCTGTAAACACCTAAGGACGGATGACAAGTAAAAGAACAAGTCAAAAATCAAATACCTACAGAGCGGCATACCGGCGGCATGCTCCGGCATACCGGCAGTATACCATTTTTAGAGTCTAAAAAGCTGCTGTGACAAATTGTCGGTATACCGGCGGCATGCTTCGGCATACCGGCGGTATACCGATTTTTGTGTCCACAAAGTTGCTGTGACAAATTGTCGGCATACCGACGGCATGCTCCGGCATACCGACGGTATACCGTTTTTAACGACCCAAAAGTTGCTGTGACAAATTGTCGACATACCGACGGCATGCTCCGGCATACCGACGGTATACCGTTTTTAGCAACCCAAAACTTGCTGTGACAAATTATCGGCATACCGACGACATGCTCCGGCATACCGGCGGTATACCGAGTTTCAAATATTTGGTTTTTGAATTGCTCTGACTAGCATTAATGGCCGCATTTAATGCTCTCAAACGGTCATTAATATGACAGTTACTATTTGGCCGGTATACCGACGGTATGCCGCTGCATACCGACGGTATGCCGCTGCATACCGACGGCATGCCGGTCTGCCTGTATTCAGAAGCATTAAATGCCTCCAACTCTTGGTTTCTCTATAAAAGAAAGCCCTCTCTCTCTTGAGGACTTTACCAACTCTTGCTATAAATTTTTCAACAACCAAGAGCTCCACCATTAATACTCTTCAAGCTTTTAATTGTCATCCTCTCCCAAAGTGATAGAGTATTTAAGAGTTGTAAAATTCGATCTTCACGTGTTAGAAGATCAACAAGTTTCTCTTCTCATTTGTTTGAAGTTGGCGAGCCTTCGTAAGAAAACTCGTGTGTAGAAGTTGGCGAGTCTTCGGATCCAAACTCGTGTTGAAGTTGGCGAGTTCTTCGGATCCAAACTCGTATATACTATTTGACTAAATAGTAGATTTAAGCCGGAGAGAGTTCCGGGACTGGATTGCCTCAAGCGAGGATACCAGGATACATCTTGTGTTTGATCTTCTCACTCTTTACTTTTATTTGTCATATATTGCTTCTGTTGCACTAGTTATTTTTTATTACCCTATTCACCCCCCCCTCTAGAGTTCTACAGTTGGTATCAGAGTTTTGTTCTCTTGATTTGGATTTACACCCTTTGAGTGATCCATGGCCTCTAAACCTAGTATCAACACCTTCCACAATGAATGACACTCCACAAATAGGCCTCCCCTATTTGATGGAACCAACTATAACTACTGGAAGATTAGGATGAGCATTTATCTGAAGTCCATAGATTTCGATTTATGGGATTGCGTGATAAATGGTCTTCCTACTCCTTCCAGAGTTATTGAGGATCTTGCTTCTGACACCCTTCGGGACACACTTACTGAAAACACCAAGAAGCTTGCGAGTCGAGATGCCAAGGCAATGAATGCTCTTTATTGTGCTCTCGACAGTAGTGAATTCAACCGAATCTCTACTTGCAAGACTTCCAATGAGATTTGGAAGTTACGTGAAGTCACACATGAGGGAACTTCACAAGTGAAGGAATCCAAGATTAGTAGACTCACGTAAGAATATGAGTCCTTTAAAATGAAGCATGATGAATCTATTACTTGCATGTTTACTCGTTTTGGTGACATTATTAACCCTCTCTCTTCTCTTGGTAAGGAATATCCTGCTCATGAAAAGATCAAAAAATTCTTAGAGGATTGACGAAAATTTGGAGTCCTAAAGCTACCGCAATCATTGAGGGGAACGATCTAACAGTCATGAACCTTGAGACCCTCATGGGTAAGCTGATGACTCACGAGCTCGATATGAAGGATCAAGAGGAATCCTCCATACAAGAGAAGGAGAAGGAGAAGGAGAAGACCAAAGAGAAGGAGAAATCTCTTGCTCTCAAAGCGACAAAGTCCTACTCCAAGGATAGCTCCGACGACAATGAGTCGGACGACGATGAAGAAATAGCTCTCACAGCTAAGCACTTTCGGAAGTTCCTAAAATTCAACAAAGCCAACCGCTTCAAACGGAACAATGAAAAAGATCCGGCGTGCTATCAATGCAGAAGACCCGGACACATCAAGAGGGATTGTCCGATGATAAGAAAAGACTCAAGCAAGTACGAGAAGCCTAGCAAGGGAAGCTCATCCTCCAGAAAGTTCGCCAACACAAGCATTTGGTGTGAAAGTGACGCGAGCGACTCCGACAACGACAAGGAGTGCAAACACAATGCCAATGTCTATCTCATGGCAACCGATGAGGTACTTGATGATTTCTCCTTAAACACTCTTACCTATGATGATTTGGAGAAAGCTATTCTTGAATTGCATGAAGAGCACAAAGGTGTTCGGAATAAATACAAGAAATCTCTTAAAGAGGTTGAAGCTCTTCAACTTGAAGTAGAGAGGCTCTCAAGCATCATTATTGATGTAAAGGGAAAATCTCCTACTTCTGACACGGATGAAATAGAGTCCTTGCGACTCAAGTTTCATGAATCTCTTGACACCATCAAGAAAAAGGATGATGAGATTCAATCCATGAGAAGCTCTTATGAATTTGCTATGCACAAAGTTCAAGATGCTAATAAGAGAGAATATGACACTTCTATTAAGTATAATGATCTTCTTATGCAGTGTAAGAAATTTGGTAATAAGGACACTACTCACATGCATGCTCCTAGACATCTCCACACTCACCACAATGCTAGGCATACTTCACACATGAACACTACACACAAATCCTTTCCTAACACAAGGAAAGGACCATTTGTTAAGAAAAACACTTCGCATCATACTTTTTATTATCATCATCACAATACTAATGCTAGAGCTCCTCGCACTAGAGATTCACACATGCATGATTCTCACATATCTTCTTCTAAACCCTCTATGATTTGCAATTACTGTGGCTTGCATGGACATACAACCAATTATTGTCATACAAGGAAACTTGTTGACAAGAAAGTTTTTATGTGGGTTCCTAAGACTAACCCTCAAGGACCCATAAGATCATGGGTACCAAAATGTTCATCTTCAACTTATGTTGTAGGTGAAGAGTCCTTCTCATGCTAGGAGCAAGTGGATTCTCGATAGCGGTTGTTCACGGCACATGACCAGGGATGCTTCATTATTTACAACGCTATCGATGAAGAAGGAAGGACACGTCTCTTTTGGTAACAATCTCAAAGGTCACATTATAGGGAATGGTAATATAGGTTCCCCTCCTTATCCTTGTATTAAGAATGTGTGTCTTGTTACTAATCTTAAACACAATCTTCTTAGTATTAGTCATCTAACCGATAATGGTTATGATATCAAGTTTGTTAAGCTCAAATGCTTCATTACCGATAGTTCTAATGGATCTATTGTTTATAAAGGGATTAGAGAAAACAATATCTATGTTTTATATCTTGTTGAAGACGCTAACAATGACAGGTGCTTAGTTGCTAAAAATAATGAGAGTTGGCTTTGGCACATGAGGCTTGGACACGCCAACATGGATACCATCTCTCGTCTTGCTACCAAGAAGCTCGTAAGAGGACTCCCAAGTATCCCATTCAAAAAGGATATGGTGTGTGAAGAATGCGAGAAGAGTAAGTTAACAAAGTCTTCCTTCAAATCAATCAACTCTGTGAGTACTTCTAGACCCCTTCAACTTATCCATATGGATCTTTTTGGGCCTAGTAGAGTTGCTAGCCTTGGAGGCAAGCTTTATGCTTTTGTTTTAGTTGATGATTTTTCAAGATTTACTTGGATTATTTTTCTTGCTTGCAAAAGTGATACTTTTCGTGAATTTGTTGCCTTTTGTAAACGTGTTCAAAATGAAAAAGGTTTTTCTATTAACAAAATTAGAAGTGATCATGGAGGAGAATTTGATAATGTCGATTTCAAAAGATTTTGTGAAAAGAATGGTTTTGGTCATGATTTTGCTTGTCCTCGAACTCCTCAACAAAATGGTGTTGTGGAGAGAAAGAATAGAACCCTTGGCGATATGGCCCGGGTTATGTTAAACCAATATAAGCTCCATCAATACTTTTGGGCGGAAGCCGTTAATACGACATGTCATGTTATAAATAGAGTCTTGATTAGACCTATTTCTAAGAAGACTCTTTATGAGCTTTGGTTTGACAAAATTCCCTCTATTGATTATTTCAAAGTTTTTGGTTGCAATTGTTTTATTTTGAATACCAAGGATAACCTAGGCAAGTTTGAAGAAAAAGCCTATGAAGGAATATTCCTTGGATACTCTACTCATAGTAAAGGTTTTCGTATTTTTAACAAAAGAAGTCTTGTTGTCGAAGAGTCAATCAATGTCTCTTTTAATGAACTCAACTCTTCTACATTCTCCTCTTCCGAGGATATTGATGACATCTCGTTTGGGTTGGAGAACTCCTCTATTGAAGATCGTCCTTTTTCATCTAACAATAAAGTTGTGACTCCATCAAAAGAGTCTCCTCCTCTCGAGCCTCCTCAAAAGGATCTTCCAAAAGAATGGAGATTTGTCACCAATCATCCTAAGGAGCTTATCATTGGAGATCCTTTCTCCAGTGTTAGCACTAGATCCGCCACTCGTGATCTTTGTGCAAATGTGGCTTTTATCTCTCAAATAGAGCCTAAAAATGTTAATGATGCTTTTCTTGATGAGTTTTGGATGATAGCTATGCAAGAGGAGCTAAATCAATTTAAGCGAAGCAAGGTTTGGAAACTTGTCCCAAAACCTAGCAATTATCCCATTATTGGAACAAAATGGGTGTTTCGTAATAAACTTAATGAAGATGGGTTAGTGACTCGTAACAAAGCCCGATTGGTTGCTCAAGGCTATAACCAAGAGGAAGGCATTGACTACGACGAAACCTATGCTCCGGTTGCACGTCTTGAATCCATTCGTATGCTTTGTGCTTTTGCTTGTTTTAATGACTTTAAGCTCTTTCAAATGGATGTTAAGAGTGCTTTTCTAAATGGTATTATTAAAGAGGAAGTTTATGTTAAACAACCTCCCGACTTTGAAGATTTTCAATTTCCTAATCACGTGTTTAAACTCCACAAAGCCCTTTATGGCCTCAAACAAGCTCCCCGTGCTTGGTATGAGCGCCTTAGCTCTTTTCTTGTTTCTCACAATTTTTCAAAGGGGAAAGTTGACACAACACTTTTTATTAAATCCCATGATGGCACTCTCTTATTGGTTCAAATTTATGTCGATGATATTATTTTTGGTTCTACTAACAACACACTTTGTGTAGAATTTGCTAAAGTTATGCAGGAAGAGTTTGAAATGAGTATGATGGGTGAACTTTCCTTCTTCTTGGGGTTACAAATCAAACAAGGACCCAAAGGAACCTTCATCAATCAAGCGAAATATACAAAGGACCTCCTCAAGCGTTTCGACCTCGACTCATCCAAATCAATGAGGACTCCTATGGCCACAACGACAAAGCTTGACAATGATGAAGATGGCACATCGGTCGACATTCGTAAGTATAGAGGTATGATAGATAGCTTACTTTATTTAACTGCTAGCCGTCCTGATATCATGTTTAGTGTCTGCTTGTGTGCACGATATCAAGCCAATCCAAAGGAATCACGCTTGTGTGCCGTTAAGCGCATTTTTCATTATCTCAAAGGCACCATTAACATGGGTCTTTGGTATCCGAAATCCTCATCCTTTGAGCTTCACGGCTTTTCGGATGCGGATTTTGCCGGATGCAAGATTGACCGAAAAAACACTAGTGGCACATGTCAATTCCTCGAGAAGTCTTTGGTATCGTGGTTTAGTAAGAAGCAAAATTCTGTTGCTCTTTCAACCACTGAGGCAGAGTATATTGCGGCTGGTTGTTGTTGTGCACAAATTCTTTGGATGTCACAAACACTCTTAGATTATGGCATTTCTCATTCTTGCACCCCTATTAAATATGATAACATTAGCTCAATCAATCTCACAAAAAACCCGATTTGTCACTCACGCACGAAGCACATTGAAATTAGACACCATTTTCTTCGTGACCATCAACAAAAGGGAGATATTCGTCTTGAATTTATTGATACTACTTATCAGTTAGCCGATATTTTCACCAAACCGCTCCCGGAAGATCGCTTCACCTTCCTTTGCCGTGAATTAGGCATTTTATCCTTTGATCCATAATCCCTCTCGGCCGGCACACCGACGGTATACAGCGGTATACCGGCGGCATGCCGTTTTTCGTTTCAAAATTAGGTTCTGTTTCGAAACTCGGCATACCGTCGGTACACGTCGGCATACCGCCGGTATGCCGGATGGAGGCGGACAGGATTTCAAATACAGCTCTGGGCCCACTTTTATTCTCTCTCCCTTTATTCCTCTCAACCCTCATTAAATTCACTCACATCCATCTCTTCCCTATTAATTACTATCTCTTCTTTCAACTTCTCAACATCCCATCACATTTAATACCCATCTCTTCACCTCCTCCATTTACTCCTCTTTTTACTCCACTTTCCATATTTCCAACCCACCCTCCCTTCTTCAACATCCAACCTTTCATCTCCCTACCACTCTATTAAAACCCTATTTCTCCTATCTCTTCTCCCTACTCTTTCATCCACTCCAAAACCCTAACCTTCCTCCATGGCCAATCCGAAGCATCCCCGCTCCTCCTCCTCCTCCTTCTTCAACCCTTTCATCCCGGTGGCTCAACCTCACGGGTATGACCAACGGGTCTTTACCAATTCCATGGCGGCCGAGATGTGGTTCCAACACTTCGTTCATCACAATGTCTTCAAGGGACGAGCGATAAATTGGAATCTCTTCCCCGGTCACGTCTCCTTGTTTGACGAGGCCGGACTCTCCTTTCTCCTTCGGCGTCAAATACCCGTCTACCCCGCTGCCGTCCGTCTATTCTATTGCAACTTGGTCCCGGACGACGACCATCCCGCCATTCAGTCCATGGTCAATGATCGTCACTTCCGTCTCACGTCTCGGGACATCGGGCACATCCTCGGCATCCCAGAGAAAGGGAAAGCCTTGCCATCCTTGGCTGCTCTTTACTCCTCGGCGGCGTCACCCTTCGACGAGTTCTGCTGTATCATCTGCAAGGGCCCCAACCCTCCTGCCATCCCGGCCTTCTCTGTACAGCTGGAGCCGTTTTACTACGAGCTCCATAGGATTGTGTGTCATACACTCTTTCCTAAGGGCGGGAACTACGACGCCATTACCGGCGATGCCCTCGTGTGCATATATTATCTTTATGCCCGAAAGCCCTTCTCCTTTCCGAAGACTCTCCTTCTTCTCTTCCGGCGTGTCATGCCCGCGGGAAAGCAGAACCTCTACTACGGCTCCCTTATCACTCTCCTTCTGGAAGCCCGGCAAGTTGATCTATCTCTTTGCTCCTCGGATGGCATCCCTTCCTATCTTGCTGTTTCCCGTTCCCTTAGTGGCGCCTCTACTTCACGTGCCTCGTCTTCCCAAGAGCAACCGGCATCCACTCCTGCTGCTCCCGCATCTACTCCTCCTGCTTCCGGCCGATACATGCCGCTGACTCAGCAGCACTTCAACATGCGCATGGCCTAGGCAGAGGAACAGATGAGGGCTCATACTCGTGGCCTTGGGAATCTGATTCAAGCCCGCTTTCATGATCAAGCTTATTTTATCCAGCGCACCATTCAAGACCGGGACATGTATATGGATCTCAATCTTCAAGATCCAATGTACCAGGATTCGCGCTTCTCCGATCCCAATGCCTATGGGTTCATGTACCCAGACGGCATTGATCCCTATGGTGCCTTTCAACAAGCTCAGGATGGTGAGGACGACCCGACGGACGATTAGGGCTGGCTACCCTTTGGATGATGGTCTCGAATAATGTGTGGTTTAGTTATGTGTGTTTGTTTGTTTTTATGTTCTGTCTTTTGCGGTCCTTCGGAGATCTTTGTGTGGTTGATCCTAGTACTTTGCAGTCCTTCGGGGACTTGGGTTATGTTTGTCTCTTGTTATCAAACTCTCATGGGGAGAGTCTTTTTTATTTGTCTTTTGTAGTAATGAACATCTTGCATGTATTAAGCTATCACTTTCATATATAAATACATGCTTTTTATTCTATACTCTTGTTCTCATTATTGCATTTTTAAAATTTTTTTGTTTTGTTTTCCCATCTTTGACTAAGTGACAAAGGGGAAGAAAACGTATTGAGGGGGAGTTGTCTTCCTACGGGGGAGTTACTCCCTGAAGATGCTATCTCTCTATTTTGTCAATTATCAAAATGGGAGAGATTGTTGGCACATTTTATTTTGATTATTAACAGCATCTTCGTAGTTTAGTTTTCTGCGTCTTCAGATACATATCCTCTCAGAAGCTCAACTACATAAAGACATTCCGTTCAAGAGCATCCATCCTTCGCATCGAAGATTGAAGCAGCTACCGGCGCTCCTTGCATAAGATGGCGTCCTCCTGCTTAGAGTCTTCGTGTCTGTACAAGTCTAGGTATATCTGTAAACACCTAAGGACGGATGACAAGTAAAAGAACAAGTCAAAAATCAAATACCTACAGAGCGGCATACCGGCGGCATGCTCCGGCATACCGGCGGCATGCTCCGGCATACCGGCGGTATACCATTTTTAGAGTCTAGAAAGCTGCTTTGACAAATTGTCGGCATACCGGCGGCATGCTTCGGCATACCAGCGGTATACCGATTTTTGTGTCCAGAAAGTTGCTGTGACAAATTGTCGGCATACCGACGGCATGCTCCGGCATACCGACGGTATACCGTTTTTAGCGACCCAAAAGTTGCTGCGACAAATTGTCGGCATACCGACGGCATGCTCCGGCATACCGACGGTATACCGTTTTTAGCAACCCAAAACTTGCTGTGACAAATTGTCGGCATACCGACGGCATGCTCCGGCATACCGGCGGTATACCGAGTTTCAAATATTTGGTTTTTGAATTGCTCTGACTAGCATTAATGGCCGCATTTAATGCTCTCAAATGGTCATTATTATAACCGTTACTATTTGGCCGGTATACCGACGGTATGCCGCTGCATACCGACGGCATGCCGGTCTGTCTGTATTCAGAAGCATTAAATGCCTCCAACTCTTGGTTTCTCTATAAAAGAAAGCCCTCTCTCTCTTGAGGACTTTACCAACTCTTGCCATAAATTTTCCAACAACCAAGAGCTCCACCATTAATACTCTTCAAGCTTTTAATTGTCATCCTCTCCCAAAGTGATAGAGTATTTAAGAGTTGTAAAATTCGATGTTCACGTGTTAGAAGATCAACAAGTTTCGCTTCTCATTTGTTTGAAGTTGGCGAACCTTCGTAAGAAAACTCGTGTGTAGAAGTTGGCGAGTCTTCGGATCCAAACTCGTGTTGAAGTTGGCGAGTTCTTCGGATCCAAACTCGTGTGTACTATTTGACTAAATAGTGGATTTAAGCCGGAGAGAGTTCCGGGACTGGATTGCCTCAAGCGAGGATACCAGGATACATCTTGTGTTTGATCTTCTCACTCTTTACTTTTATTTGTCATATATTGCTTCTGTTGCACTAGTTATTTTTTATTACCCTATTCACCCCCCCCCCCCCCTAGGATTCTACACAACGTTCCATAAGCTATTCCATCATTGGATGCTTAGAAGAACAGCTTACCAACTGCCCAGCAAGTTCACAACCTATTAGTCGTACTACAACTTCTTGAAAAAATATATGCACACCGCAACGCAGCAAAGCTAATCCACCAATCACAAACTTGGCAAAATTTAGACAGCTTAGGCTCAGTGAAAGATCAAGTCAGTAGCCTATTTTGAACTCAACGGTCATAAACTCAAAATTTAGAAAGAAATTTACAGAACCAGATTGAAAATATGACAACCAAATTGAAACAGAAGTTCAGAATAGGAAGAAATATACAACCAACTATTACAAAATCAAAATAGAAATTCAAACCAACTTGTTAAAATCAAATAGAAAATCCCGCCCCTGGCTATTCCATCCATGCGGTTGCAGAGTACCCGACACCAAGGTGGAAACAATTTGGACATGAACCTAACACTGGTATACAACCAAGGATTTGGACACGAACCCAGCTTCCGACACAAACGACCCGACCCCTGCCCATACACCCCCAACAGCAAGTAATTCAAAAAACAGATATAGAGAACAGACATGAACTAGTACTAGACTAGTACGTGTCCCTCTGTGTCGATAAAATACTGATACGAACCTATGTTCAGGATCGATCAGCGGTGTAATCATCCAAGACGAACACGCTGATCACCCAAAAATTGACAGAGAAGAGTAAACAATATACCTATGCCGATCAAAGGGTGCTATGGCCTCAGATGTGTCCCATCATGTTCGATACGAATGTGATCGTGTCCGATTCGAAGAATTACACCTCAAGAGCTCCTCTGGGATCAATTGTCGAACAGATGGAGTGCAAGAAAAAGAAATCAACCATCAATTCATGTTTGAAATACTAATAAAAAAATTCGCACAGAACATCAAAATTACCGACAACCTCTTCAATCATCACTCAAAAATCAAATTGATCCAAAAAATCAATCGATCGATCGATCAAGAACAATAGATCGATCAACACAACAAGAACAGATGGAAAAGAATGGAGAAGACTTACGGAGAAGATGATCAATCCCCGATCGCAGCGGTGGATCGCCCGTCAAGCTCGTCGTCGTCGTCGTCGTGCTTGGAAGACGTTGATGCTGAAAATGGTGCCAGTGCGTCGTTCCTCGAAGGAGGATGATGCTCGGTCGCTGCTCGTCTATCCGCTGCCGATAGAGGTGACTCGCGGTTGGAAGAGAGAGTCACCAGAGAAACTTCCCGCCGAGGAAGCGGATCTGACCGCTACTGGTGGCGCTGGCTAGCCGCCAGAGGAGGGTAACCCGCCGATCTCCCATCGCCATCGCCGGCCCCCACTCGTCGAGAATGGTGAGGCACCGTCGCTGGGGACTCGCCGAACCGTCGTTGCTGTGGAGGGAACCGTACGCGGCCGGTGGCCGCGCTCTGCTCGTCGTCGGCGCCTGGTCGTCTCGGTTGTCGTTGCTGGCATCACCGTCGTCAACTCGCCGCCGATAGAAAACTAGGGTTATGGTCAAATTTGGGGGGAAAATGAAAATTGGGGAGGAGATCGAATTTTTAGAGGAAATTTTGAGAGCCCTGCTGCTCGAATTCCAACAGAGGAGTTGGCTTGAGAAGGAGAATTGAAATCATTATAGATTTGAGCTCAGAAAATGGTATTTTTACAAAAATACACACCAATAATTAGCTTATTGCAAACTGTACCAAATGTTGTTAGAAAATTTGTTATAGGCGGTTAGAGTTTGTTAGGAAATTAGTTACAAGGTTGTTAGATGCTTGGAGAGCATTCCAACCTAAATTGCTAAAATCTTCCCACTCAAAATCCTTCTAAAATAGTTAACCAAATATTTCACTTATAATGAAAATTATAAAGAGTCTTAATATTAATCAGAAATAAATTGAAAAATAATTATTCTTAAAATAATTAACAAAATAACTCATTTATAAAATTATGAAATGTCTTATAATTAATCAGTGATAAAGAGAAAATTTTATTTTTGGAAAATACTAAATTAATAATTTCGGGAAAGCGGGGTTACATCGTTTCCCAATAGGCTTATTCTGATCCTGAACATATACACGATATTTACTGCGAATACATAATAGTAATCATAAAATCATATATCTATTGAGTATATATATATATATATATATATATATATATATATATATATATATATATATATATATATATATATATGCACTTAAATTTATACACAACTGTAATGATGTTTTACTTCTCTCATTCAGTGTTATCATCATAATGTATGCACTTAAATTTATACACAACTGTAATGATGTTTTACTTACTCCTCTCATTCAGTGTTATCATCATAATGCGACAAAACCCATCTACGTGCTTGTTCGTACTGCACACTAGACAAACGATAAACTTTGCCAACTGAATTCATAGGATATGGACCTTCTTCATCATTATCATCAACAGATGTTCTCCCTCTTCGCTTATAGCTTTTATGTTTACCACGAGGAATGTACTCCATGCAATATCATATTGCTTCTTCTAATGTGTATTGTTCAGCTATAGAGCCCTCTATAAAAGTCTTGTTCCATCCATACCGTTTATATGATTTCATCATCCTAAAAATAGCATAAGTCTAATTAGTAAAAAGTCAAAGAAACAAAACATAAATAAAGAATTTGTTACTTCTCTGTACCTCTCAAAAGGATACATCCACCTATATCTGACAGGTCCGCAAACTAGTGCCTCCTCTGCCAAGTGTACGACAACATGTGTCTTCGAAACAAAAAAAGATGGCAAAAAATACATTTCAAACACACATAATATCTCAACAAGACGTTGGTGTATGTTGGAAAGCTCTGATCGAACAATAACATTTGAGCAAAGGATCTTGAAAAATAATGATTGTTGTCGAATTGCAGCACGCAAAGGCTTCTCTTTTTTAAATCCATGCATTAGAAACACCAGTAGTAACCCTTGCATGAGAATGTGATAATCATGTGACTTCAAGCCTTTGAATTGAAAATCCTGCAAATCCACCTTATGTTCCCAATTCCCGCTGTACCCAATTGGAACCTTTAGTTTACTCAAGGTTTTACAAATTATTTCTTTCTCAGATTGGGATAGAGAAAAAGGTGCCTTTGGCATAATTTGTTTTCCACTATTATTTAAAAGCCACAATTTCTTCTTTATCTTCAATTCTTCTAGATCCTTACTGTGAAACCCGTAATTTCAAATAATTCTATAATTAGCTAATATAATTAATTTATTAATTGTTATTTTAGGAATTTGCATTATTACCTGAAAGTTTTATCAAACATGTAAAATTCTAATTAATGTTAGAAATTATTATTTTAAGAAAATAAATTAGACTTTTGACTGTCTGACCAGACACAAACCCAATTTAATAAAAATATATATATATATTTTGTAATGTTTAGTTAGTTTTTCTAAAAGAAAATTATTTATAATTTTTCTAATATTTTCTTTAGCCTACCATAATTGTTTAGCCCAAGTATTTGAAACCCAAAGCCAATTTTTCCTAAAGCCCATTATTCTTAAACCATTCCTAAGCCCAAATTATCTGGCCAGAACCCAAATCCATGAGTTATAACACCCATTCTAAATAAGTTTTAATTCTTTTCTCAAAAATTTTTGTTAAGCCAAAAACTCCATTCAGCATATTATGAAGAGAAAACTCTTCATTCTCTAACCGGCTGACCATCATTCGAGAACGGACGAGGCTTTCCATCTTCTTCCCGTAACCACCCCGAGTCCCTCCGTTCTTCTTCCGAACGGCCAAGGCCGTTGGTCTTTCCCATGGTAAACTCTCTACTCCTATTTAAACCCTTCCCCACCCTTCTCCATCTTTCCATCTCCATTTTTCCCCTTTTTCTAAAGCCCTAACCCTAACCCTTTCTCCGGCGAACTCCAACCATCCTCCGGCGACCTCGCCGCCTAGGCCGCATGCCCCCAAGTCGACCGTGCGCGTCTTCCAGCGCGGCCCGACCCCGCGCCCAGCCATCCAGGGCCGAGCGCCGCCCTCGGGTCTCCATTCCCAGACCCCTAGCCCGACGCCACACTCCCGCGACCCTCTTTGCCGGCGAACCCCGACCGAGCCTCGCTCCTGCGTGCCAACTCCCGACGTTGCTGTCTTGGTCGCTTCCGAACCACTCAACGCGACTCCGCCCCACTCGGTCAACGTGCCCCGACCCAGATCTGTGGTTTCGCTGATTTCTCTCTGTCCGCAAGTGCTGAACGTTCCGAGTCCGAGGCATCACTTCGGATTCTTTCGATTTCGGTAACTTCTGGATAGTCCCATAGTTCTCTCTTAGTCTATGATGAAAATTGGTCCACCGATTCCTTCGGGAATTCGGATTTCGGTTACGTTTCATATATGTTACCATTTCGATTTTCTTCAGAAATCGATATGCTGTTTTGGTTCTATGTTTTGGTTAGTTGGTTTTCGAGAACTCTTTGGAAAAGTTCTGTGGGTTCGGTTTTGAAATTAATGGTTTTGGAAATTATGTTCCATCATTCTGTTAGTTGGTTTAATTTGTTCCGAGAAACAGTTCTGTTGTTTTCTGTGGAGTTTTTCGGGATGGTTTCGGGATTTTCGAATGCATTTCGGATCTTCCGAATAAGTTCGGAAATGATTCTGTGAAAATATTTTGGCTATAAAAATTAAATTGTTTCCTTGGGATTGGGATTATCTTCAGAAAAAATCGGCGCGTTTTCCAGTTTTGGGTTATCCCGAAAATAGAGGGAATGCTGCCAAAATTTCTATAAAAATTTGATTATATAATTTTAAAATGAATTTCGGAAAAGATTACTATTTTTGAATTTATTTAGGCGACGACTGTATTGGTCAATGGGCCCTGGCTAAATGCAAACGAAACCGGTTTCGTCCGGACGTTGAAGCATTAGCTATTAAATGACGATTGGACCAGTTCTGAGACTCAATAATATTTATATTTTAATTAGAATTATTTATATTTTATTTTGTAGGCAGTTTACAGGACTAACAAATTTTCTCTTATTTTAATTCTTGGGAATGTAAAGGCATAAGCCTATTTATTTATTCTGGGTGTGAGGTTGTAATAACTTAGGTTTTAATTTTGTCTTTCTTTTATTTTCTGGATGATTATAGTCATAGGAACGTAGTATAAATGATAAATTATTTATTTAAAAAAAAAGAATATAATAATTAATATTTGTCACTTAGAAAAATTAAGTTGTAATAATTTAAATAGAAATTCATGTATTTCTCATTAAAAAGGGAAAAACTTAGTTTTATATTTATATAATTAGAAAATACCACATTTTTCCAAATAAATCAGAAAATACAATTTTCTCGAAATTAAATGTAAATTTACGATTCTTAATTACAACACATTAATAAATAAACGTTTTGTTTGTGTTTGCATAACCAAAAGACTAAAACTTGATTAGGAAACAACTAGAGATTGCAACTAGTGTGGCAGTTCTGAATAGTTTGATTCTGAGACAGATTTTCGAATGTAGGGTTTCGAGGAAGTTTTTGACCATCAACCCCGAAGAACCAACCCTCCAGTTCGATCAATTTTAAGGCAAGTACATTTATGTTGATTACAATTATTTAATAATCACTTCATTGCAAGTTTAAACCACTGTTATACACGAACTCTTTCGAGAGTACTGACCGTACTGTTGGGGACTGGGGGAGTAGAGTAGTGGATATGACCAAATCCAAAATTAGGATAACTGATTGTATTAGCTTTCCCCTTTTCACACGGGGACAAGCTATACCGTATCACTAGGATACTACTGTACCCAATCCGGTCATATTCATTACCTATTCATATCACTGTACTGTATTATTTCAAAACTGTTCATCTTCAAACTGTTTAAAAGTGCATGATTTTATTGTTAAATTAATTGTCAAGATTAGCATAAATTGTACTTTGCTCCTTTTCTGACTGGATAACCGTAGGTACTACTGATGACCTGGAGATGCTGATCAATAGCTACTATGATCCTGATTTGTACCCGGCGGCACTTCCATCTGAGGAGGATGTTGCGGCGTCTCTATAGATGCTACTTTAGTTTGAGAGTTTAGTTGCTTCTATGTTATTTTCAGTTTATGGATCTTTTGTATCAGAACAAATTTTAAATTATCGATTAATTAAAAGTTGTGGCAATCTTAGTATTTGTTGTTGATTTACCTGCATATGAATTATAGCTTACTGCCGCCGTCTCATCAACGGTGCAGGCTGGACATGATCTGATTCGACCCAAGTATTTGGGGACCGGGTCGTGACATGTTTTTAGTGGTGGCCCATGCAGGTCCAATCAATGACTTAGGAAAACCTATTTAGAAACATACAGAACACTAGAACATTAATTTGTCACAACATAGGACCGAAATATATTATAAGTAAATATTTTTGTTTGATTATAGATAGGCTACCTTGCTTATGTTTATATCCTAAACCTTCCAGAGAATGGCCACTGACAAAACCAACCCTGCTGGCGATGGGATGTCAACACCTGATCATACCCCACCTCCTCAATCAAGTCCGGATCCTGCACCTCGGCAGCCGTCCGACCGTCCCCTTAATATGACGATGGATCCATCATCTTCTCGGACGGAGATGCAACCCCCTGTGGTTTCGCCCACTCCAGCTGCCCTACCGGTACCTGTGGACCCCACCGACCTTATAGGTCTGCACAGAGGAGTATTAGAAACCCAGAGAACTCAAGCTGAAGCTCATCGCGAGCAGACGGCAATTATGAGAGAAGGCATGGAGAATGCCCATAGCGTGGCAATGGCTGCACTAGAGAGAGGAGAAGCAGCTCAACAGGAACCAAGGCCTGCCAAGGTAAACATAAATTTAAGGATTAATTTATATAATATTAAAGCCATTTAATTAATGGGAATCATATTGCCAAGGTGGGCGATATTGAGAGTTTCAAGAAGCAGAACCCTCGACCCTTCAAGGGAACCGAGGGAATCGTCTATGCTGACGAATGGCTCGACAGTATGGAGCGTCTCCTGAGCGTCGCTCGACTTCCAGAAGACCTCAAGGCTGAAGCAGTGGGACTCCAACTGCAGAATGTAGCAAGCACCTGGTATCAGAATGAACCCCGACTCCAGGATAGGCAGATTGACTGGGACACCTTCAAGAGGTTATTCCAGAGGAAGTTCTTCCTAACTTCAGAGTTGCGGGAGATGGAGCGACAATTCCAGAACCTGAACAGAGCAACCTGACTGTGGGAGAGTATGCTGCTGAATTCGGCCAGCTCAGCCGATTTGCCAAGAACCTGGTGGCTGACCCTGACGATCGTGCTGAAAGGTTCAGATATGGACTTAGAGAAGAGATCCGCACCCATGTGATCTCATGCGGTGCTAAGACTTATGAAAAGATCCTGGAGCGAGCTCAAGACATAGAGAAGAGCCAACCTGCCCGCTCGAAGAGAGATTATCCTGGAACTAACAACTTCCAGGGTAATCAGAATAAACCCAACAACAACAGCAACAACAACAACCGTCCTCCCTACCAGCAGGCGAGGAACAATGACAAGGCGCCTCAGAGCAGATCCCCGTCTGCGACTTTTGCAAGAGGCCGGGACATCTGGCAAACATCTGTAGGAAGAGGCTAGGGCACTGCCTAGTCTGTGGGTCTTCCACCCATCAAGTGAGGGACTGCCCTTTGTCAACTAACCAGACTGGAGCAACTCCGCAGAAAGGACCTCTGCCCACTCAGCAACAACAGTTTGGGCAACATCAACAGAAGACGGGGCGAGTTTTTGCTCTGACAGCAGAGGAACCAGAGCCAGCTCAGGAACCTGTAGCGGATGTCATATCAGGTTCTATCTATGTGCATTCCTATCCTGCCTTAGCTTTATTTGATTCAGGAGCATCACATAGTTTCATATCCACAAAATTCATATCTGCACACCATATAGTTACTGGCTTTAGTAAGAAGATCTGTAGGGTTATGACTGGAGGGGGACCCCTACCTATTACTGAGATCTGTGAATGCCCTATCACCATAGCTGGCCATAACTTTATAGCACCTTTACTTGTCATGCCCTTACCTAACTATGATATAGTCCTAGGGATGGACTGGTTGAGTAAGCAGCATGCGCTGATAGACTGTCATCGAGGATGTGTAGTCTTCAGCCCACCTGGAGAACCGGAGTTTGAAATCTCTCGAACTCCGGAGGAGATGGAATGTGTTACCTATACCTCTATCACTGAAGAATCCGGACCTCCCCATCCTATCATAGTAGAATTTATGGATGTTTTTCCTGATAGTCTTCCCAGGTTACCTCCAGACCGAGACATAGAGTTCACCATTGACCTAGTCCCCGGCTCTTCCCCTATTTCTAAGGGATGCTACAGAGTCAACCCGAAGGAGGCCAAGGAGATGAAGGACCAGATCAATGAACTGAAGGCTCTGGGATTCATTCGAGACGGAGCTTCACCCGGGGGAGCGCCTGTCTTGTTTGTTCCCAAGAAGGACGGAACTGTGAGGATGTGCATCGACTACCGGGTATTGAACAATATCACCATCAAGAACAAGTACCCGCTGCCCCGGATCGATGATTTATTTGATCAATTGAGCGGAGCCAAGGTGTTTTTCAAGATAGACCTCAGATCTGGCTATCATCAGATCAAGGCCAGAAAGGAAGATATTCCTAAAACGGCATTCAATACTAAGTATGGGCAGTTTAAATTCTTGGTCATGCCGTTTGGACTGACAAATGCTCCTGCGGTGTTCATGAACCTTATGAACAAGGTTTTCCATGAATACTTAGATCAATTTGTTGTTGTCTTCATTGATGACATTTTGATCTATTCGAAGACTGAAGAGGAGCATGAGGAGCACCTCAAGAAAGTTATGGGAACTTTGAGGAAAGATAAGTTATATGGTAAGCTATCCAAATGTGAATTCTTTCTAGACAAGGTGGATTTTCTTGGCCATGTTGTCACAGGAGAGGGAATTTCGGTGGATCCTAAGAAGATAGCTGCTGTGGAGAAGTGGTCTACCCCAAGTTCAGTTGCTGAGATCAGAAGTTTCTTGGGCTTGGCTGGCTACTACCGGAAGTTTGTGAAGGATTTTGCCAGAATTGCTGAACCGATGACGAAGCTTACCCGGAAGAATGAAGAGTTCATCTGGACGGAAGATTGCCAGGCTGCATTCGAGGAGCTGAAGAAGAGGCTTACCACTACACCAATCCTTGTGCTACCCGCAGGATCCGGTGGTTTCACAATCTACAGTGATGCCTCTGGAAAAGGACTGGGATGTGTTCTTCAATAGAATGGAAAAGTGATTGCTTACGCATCTAGGCAATTACGGAACCATGAGAAGAATTATCCCACACATGACCTGGAGCTTGCGGCAGTTATCTTTGCGTTGAAGCTATGGAAGCACTATCTATATGGAGAGAGAGTAGAGATATACACAGACCACAAAAGTCTGAAGTATGTTTTCACTCAGAAAGAGTTGAACATGAGGCAAAGAAGATGGCTGGAGCTAATGAAGGACTTTGACATCGACCTGCAATACCACCCGGGTAAGGCTAATGTGGTCGCTGATGTACTTAGTCGATACCCAGTGGCGATGTTCTTGACCAAGGAGCGGCATTTGCTAGAGGACATCGAGAAGCTTGGATTAGAGATCATATTGCCTGGAGATAGAAGGATGGAGCTGGATGCTGATTTAGTACTGATGAAGTTGCAAGTGAGCTCATATCTGATGGACAAGATCAAGGAGACTCAGTTTCAAGACGAGGCACTTTGCAAACTGAGAGATCAAGTGTTGGCGGAAACACTTGAGGGTTTTTCAATCGCCAGCGATGGAGCTTTGAAGAATGGTACGAGGCTTTGTGTACCATCTGGCGAACTGAAGAATGAACTGATGAAGGAAGCGCACCAGTCGCAGTATTCTATACATCCTGTCGCTAATAAGATGTATCGGGATATGCGCACTATTGTTTGGTAGTATCGAATGAAGAAAGATGTGTCCAGATTTGTGGCGAGATGTTTGATCTGTCAGCAAGTGAAGACCAGTAGACAGAGACCCGTAGGACTTCTACAACCGCTGGACATTCCGGAGTGGAAGTGGGAGCACATCACAATGGACTTCGTGTCAGGTTTGCCTCGTTCCAAAGGAGGAAAGGATGCCATCTGGGTTATAGTGGACCGACTAACCAAGTCAGCTCACTTTATTCCCTTCAAGGTTGGTTTATCCACCGAGAAGTTGGCAGCACTATACATGCGACACATCTACCGGATTCATGGAGTACCGGTAAGCATTGTATCTGACCGAGACACTCATTTTACCTCTCACTTTTAGAAAAGTTTACATGACAGCCTGGGGACACAGTTGAAGTTCAGCACTGCCTATCACCCCCGGACAGATGGTCAATCAGAGAGGACGATTCAGACACTGGAGGATATTCTGAGATCGTGTGTCTTTGAGTTCGGAGGATCGTGGGAAGACCATTTGCACTTGGTAGAGTTTTCTTATAATAACAGCTACCAAGCCAGCATTGGTATGACCCCATTTATGGCTCTGTATGGACGTCGTTGCCGTACACCATTGGCATGGGACGACGTAGGAGAAAGAGTACTACTGGGCCCAGAGATGGTGACCGACGCAGCAGAGAAGGTGAAAATAATCAGAGACAAGCTCAGAATTGCCCAGGACAGACAGAAGCATTGGGCAGACAGCAGTCGTCGACCATTGGAGTTTGAAGAAGGAGATAAAGTCTTTGTAAAGATTTCTCCTACCAGAGGTACAATCAGATTTGGTAGAGCTGGGAAGTTGAGTCCCAGATTTATCGGACCATTTCAAGTTCTGAGCCGGATTGGAGAAGTGGCGTATAGGTTAGCTCTACCATCTAATCTAGAGGGCGTGCACAATGTTTTCCACGTCTCACAGCTCAGAGGCTACGTTCCTGATGAGAATCACATCTTAGACCACTCAAAGCTGGATATTGGACCGAGCCTCACTATGCCTGAGAAGTCAGTTGCGATTTTAGACCGAGGCGAGAAGAAGACCAGGACCTCGGTGACTCCGATAGTTCGAGTAATGTAGAGGCATGATTCCCCAGACGAGTCTACCTGGGAACGAGAGGATGAGATGCGGGAGAAGTACCCGTATTTGTTTGAGACCTGAGGTAATTTCTAACCCAACTCTTTAAATTTCGAGGGCGAAATTTTTTAAGGAGGGAAGGTTGTGAAACCCGTAATATCAAATAATTCTATAATTAGCTAATATAATTAATTTATTAATTGTTATTTTAGGAATTTGCATTATTACCTGAAAGTTTTATCAAACATGTAAAATTCTAATTAATGTTAGAAATTATTATTTTAAGAGAATAAATTGGACTTTTGACTGTCTGACCAGACACGAACCCAATTTAATAAAAAAATATATATTTTTGTAATGTTTAGTTATTTTTTCTAAAAGAAAATTATTTATAATTTTTCTAATATTTTCTTTAGCCTACCATAATTATTTAGCCCAAGTATTTGAAACCCAAAGCCAATTTTTTCTAAAGCCCATTATTCTTAAACCATTCCTAAGCCCAAATTATCTGGCCAGAACCCAAATCCATGAGTTATAACACCCATTCTAAATAAGTTTTAATTCTTTTCTCAAAAATTTTTGTTAAGCCAAAAACTCCATTCAGCATATTATGAAGAGAAAACTCTTCATTCTCTAACCGGCTGACCATCATTCGAGAACGGACGAGGCTTTCCCTCTTCTTCCCGTAACCACCCCTAGCCCCTCCGTTCTTCTTCCGAACGGCCAAGGCCGTTGGTCTTTCCCATGGTAAACTCTCTACTCCTATTTAAACCCTTCCCCACTCTTCTCTATTTTCCCATCTCCATTTTCCCCCTTTTTCCAAAGCCCTAACCCTAACCCTTTCTCCGGCGAACTCCAACCATCCTCCGGCGACCTCGCCGCCTAGGTCGCACGTCCCCAAGTCGACCGTGCACGTCTTCCAGCGCGGCCCGACCCCGCGCCCAGCCATCCAGGGCCGAGCGCCGCCCTCGGGTCTCCGTTCCCAGACCCCTAGCCCGACGCCACACTCCCCGCGACCCTCTTTGCCGGCGCGCCACCATCGGTCAACCCCGATCGAGCCTCGCTCCTGCGTGCCAACTCCCGACGTTGCTGTCTCGGTCGCTTCCGAACCACTCCACGCGACTCCGCCCCACTCGGTCAGCGTGCCCCGACCCAGATCTGTGGTTTCGCTGATTTCTCTCTGTCCGCAAGTGCTGAACGTTCCGAGTTCGAGGCATCACTTCGGATTCCTTCGATTTCGGTAACTTCTGGATAGTCCTATAGTTCTCTCTTAGTCTATGATGAAAATTGGTCCACCGATTCCTTCGGGAATTCGGATTTCGGTTACGTTTCATATATGTTACCATTTCGATTTTCTTCTGAAATCGATATGTTGTTTTGGCTCTGTGTTTTGGTTAGTTGGTTTTCGAGAACTCTTTGGAAAAGTTCTGTGGGTTCGGTTTTGAAATTAATGGTTTTGGAAATTATGTTCTATCATTCTGTTAGTTGGTTTAATTTGTTCCGAGAAATAGTTCTGTTGTTTTCTGTGGAGTTTTTCGGGATGGTTTCGGGATTTTCGAATGCATTTCGGATCTTCCAAATAAGTTCGGAAATGATTCTGTTAAAATATTTTGGCTATAAAAATTAAATTGTTTCCTTGGGATTGGGATTATCTGCAGAAAAAATCGGCGCGTTTCCCAGTTTTGGGTTATCCCGAAAATAGAGGGAATGCTGCCGAAATTTCTATAAAAATTTGATTATATAATTTTAAAATAAATTTCGGAAAAGAATACTATTTTTGAATTTATTTGGGCGACGACCGTATTGGTCAATGGGCCCTGGCTAAATGCAAACGAAACCGGTTTCGTCCGGACGTTGAAGCATTAGCTATTAAATGACGATTGGACCAGTTCTGAGACTCAATAATATTTATATTTTAATTAGAATTATTTATATTTTATTTTGTAGGCAGTTTACAGGACTAAAAAATTTTCTCTTATTTTAATTCTTGGGAATGTAAAGGAATAAGCCTATTTATTTATTCTGGGTGTGAGGTTGTAATAACTTAGGTTTTAATTTTGTCTTTCTTTTATTTTCTGGATGATTATAGTCATAGGAACGTAGTATAAATGATAAATTATTTATTTTAAAAAAAAGAATATAATAATTAATATTTGTCACTTAGAAAAAATAAGTTGTAATAATTTAAATAGAAATTCATGTATTTCTCATTAAAAAGGGAAAAACTTAGTTTTATATTTATATAATTAGAAAATACCACGTTTTTCCAAATAAACCGGAAAATACAATTTTCTCGAAATTAAATGTAAATTTACGATTCTTAATTACAACGCATTAATAAATAAACGTTTTGTTTGTGTTTGCATAACCAAAAGACTAAAACTTGATTAGGAAACAACTAGAGATTGCAACTAGTGTGGCAGTTCTGAATAGTTTGATTCTGAGACGGATTTCCGAATGTAGGGTTTCGAGGAAGTTTTTGACCATCAACCCCGAAGAACCAACCCTCCAGTTCGATCAATTTTAAGGCAAGTACATTTATGTTGATTACAATTATTTAATAATCACTTCATTGCAAGTTTAAACCAGTGTTATACACGAACTCTTTCGAGAGTACTGACCGTACTGTTGGGGACTGGGGGAGTAGAGTAGTGGATATGACCAAATCCAAAATTAGGATAACTGATTGTATTAGCTTTCCACTCTTCACACGGGGACAAGCCATACCGTATCGCTAGGATACTACTGTACCCAATCCGGTCATATTCATTACCTATTCATATCACTGTACTGTATTATTTTAAAACTGTTCATCTTCAAACTGTTTAAAAGTGCATAATTTTATTGTTAAATTAATTGTCAAGATTAGCATAAATTATACTTTGCTCCTTTCCTGACTGGATAACCGTAGGTACTACTGATGACCTGGAGATGCTGATCAATAGCTACTATGATCCTGATTTGTACCCGGCGGTACTTCCATCTGAGGAGGATGTTGTGGCGTCTCTATAGATGCTACTTTAGTTTGAGGGTTTAGTTGCTTCTATGTTATTTTCAGTTTATGAATCTTTTGTATCAGAACAAATTTTAAATTATCGATTAATTAAAAGTTGTGGCAATCTTAGTATTTGTTGTTGATTTACCTGCATATGAATTACAGCTTACTGTCCCGTCTCATCAATGGTGTAGGCTGGGCATGATCCGATTCGACCCAAGTATTTGGGGACCTGGTCGTAACACTTACGAGCTTCAACTCCGTCTTTGGATTTACCTTTAGTGTTCATTATTGTACCAAATAAATTTTCAGCCATATTTTTTTCTACGTGCCTCACATCCAAATTATGGCGAAGATGTAGATCCTGTTATGATAAAGACTTTAACATGAGACTACATAGAAGAATACAATAAAAATAAAAATAACTTATTTAAGAAAATAAATCACCTTCCAATACGGAAAATCGAATAGAATTGATCGCTTTGACCATGGAGTATTTACACCAGAGGATTGCTTCCTCTTCTTACCAATTAACTTTCCAAAATCTGTACATATAGATTCCATTTTACTCAATAAATCTTCACCAGTCAAACATTTGGGAGGCTTTCTGTGTTCTTCCATTCTGTTAAATTTTGACTTTTGCAATCTAAAAGAATATGTAGCATCTCTTATGAATCTTCTAAAAAAATTTCACATACTTTAGCCATTTCGAGTCTATTTCTTCACCACATACAGGACAACCATACTGTCCCGCTGTCCTACAACCTGAAACGTGTCCATAAGCTGAAAAATCATGTATACACCACATCATCATTGCTTTCATGGTAAAGTTAGTCTGTATTTTAGCATCATATGTTATGCTTCCTACAGACCACAACCCTTTGAGCTCCTCGACCAACGGTTGCAAATAAACATCAATATTATGTCCTGGTCCAGTTGGCCCAGGAATTAACATTGTTAACATAGTAAATTCCTTCATCATGCATAGGGATGGAGGAAGATTATATGGAACAAGCATGACAGGCCAACAACTATAAGAATTATTCATTCCAAAAGGATTGAAACCATCAGTTGCGAGACCAAGACGAACATTCCGTTTCTCAATAGCAAACTCCGGCCACATCCTATCTATCTTCTTCCAAGAAGGAGAATCTACTGGGTGTCTCATGTGTGTACTACTATCTTCTACATGAGCATGCCACGTCATCTCCTCGGCTATCCATGGTATACTATACATACGTTGCAACCTCTGTATTATTGGGAAGTATCTAAGCTTCTTCTTCGGCAACTTCTTACCTCTTCTTTTTGAATTTTCTTCCGGTTGCCACCTACTTTCACCACACTTAGGACAATTATTCATGTTTGCATTTTCTCTCCAGTAGAGTATGCAATCATTAGGACAAGCATGGATAATCTCATACTTCATTTGAAAAGGCTTAACCATAGCCTTAGCTCTTTGAAAATTTTCCGGCAAAGTGTTCCCATTCGGCAAAATCTTCTTCAAAAATTACAAAAATTCAGTAAAAAGAGCTTCAGAACATTGGTGTCGAGCTTTCATGCTCAACAAATCTAATACTGAGGATAGTTTAGTATGTTGAACATCACAATTCGGATATAAAGGTTCCATTGTATCCTCCAACTTATTCTTGTAATTAGTGTCTACCGGGGGATCATCTTGAACATGAGCATGATTTTGTTGATCAGATTCATTCAGGCATTTGTTGAGGACATTAGGATCAATACGTGTGAATGTGTCATTGGACAAGTCTTCCATTCTTGTAAAGGCATTTTCAGTACTAGTTGATAAAGTAGGAGCTTGAACATTAACAACTATCCAAGGAAGTGGTTCTCCATGATTGATCCAAGTTCTATATGACTTGTCTACTCCATTGCAAATCAAATGCTCAGCAATAACATTTAGTTTTTTTTTGCATGAATTGTAGTTACGACATTTGTCGCACAGACAACAATACCAATCATTTCCACCCAATTTGTCTTTTGTGAACTGAATGAATGATGCAACACCTTCAAAGTATTCATCTGACAACTGAGGTGCATCCATCCACGCCTTACTTGGGGGTATTGAAGATATCTACCAATAAATATAAAATATTAGCAGTAAAACATAATAAAACATATTACAGTTAAGGATTTTACTTGCAACAATAAATTCACAGAATTTGGAAACGTAATAAACCACAATTGCCGAAGACATGATTTCAAATTTCAGATTTGATGTTCTTGAAGTTTAGATTTCAAATTTAATATAAACATATTAATGCAAAATTTAAAAGACATCTACCAATACATCAACATGATATGGAAACATAATAAAATACAATTGCAAAAATATGTTATATAACCAATGCTGACTCCTCCTCTGCACGTGTAACGCCCATAGTTCGTATTACGTATTTTGGTATACGTGTACGTCTTTTGACTCATATTGCATGTCTCATTGCATGGTTTATTTTGGCATTTTCTTGCATGGTTTGGCTTGGTTCGATTTTTTTGCATGTGGACCAACACCCACTCTTTTCCTTATAAGCCACCACCCTTTTCTCTCTCTTCATTTACTTCTTCTTCTTCCTCCATTAACTCTCTCCACCTACCAAGAGAGGCTTAGGCAAGTGCAACTTGCTTTATGGAGGAATTCAAGTTTTATTGTTTCATTGTCTTCCTCACGAGATTCTAAGACACTTTAGTACTTAGCATATTTCATTTCCACGGTTCATCTCATGTAGATCTAAGCTTATTGCATTTTCGGATTTTTTGGGTTTTGATCTATCAAACCTTATTATTTTTAAGTTATGATTGTTCCATATTTTGTAGAGAATTTTATTCTGCCCCATTTTGACCTATGGAAGTCCGAATTCTGACCTTAGATGAAGGAGTTATGGAACTTGGAAGCAATGGCTTTCATGGTTCTTCTTCTCGGACAAGTTGGAGAAGAAGAACAGTGCTTCACCGCATGGCTTTTCATGCGGCAAGTCCCCTGCGGTTTTTCCTTAGCCGCATGGCCCTTGTCGCATATGCATGTTCTTTTCCCTGGCTGCATAGGCCTTTGCCGCATGGCTTCGGTAGATCCGAGCCGCATGAACCCTTTCCCCCGAGCCGCATGAGCCCTGTTCTCCCTTAGCCGCATGAACCGTTTCCCCCTGGCCGCATAAGAACCCATCTCCTTGCCGCATGTCTGGGTTGACTTCGGCCGTATGAGCCTTTCCCCCTGCGATCGCATAAGCATTTTGTCTTCATGCGGTCTTGGCCGCATGGCTCTTGGCAGCTCCGAGCCGCATGAACCCCGTTCCCTCCCAGCCGTATGAATCCATTCCCTTTCCGACCGCATGAACCCCGTTCCCTCCCAGCCGCATGAACCCATTCCCTTCCCGGCCGCATGAGCCCGTTCCCTCCCAGCCGCATGAACCCATTCCCTTTCCGAGCCGTATGAGCCCATTCATCTTGACCGCATGAGCCTGTTTTCCTTAGCGCATGGCTCTTTCCGTAGCCCTTGCACCCTTTTTATTATGTTGGGTAGTTACATTTATGCTCATGTCCCATGACCCTCTGTGTAACTTGGGTCCCTTGATAGAATGCTTGTACCATGTAAATTCTATACATATTCTCCGAACACGATAGTGACCCGTCGTAGTGCACTCTTGACAAGTAACATGACATGATAGTGGCCCGTCGTTGCGCACTCTTGATAAGTAAACCTGACATGATATACCTCGATGTGCTATTGCGACAGCTAGCACGACATGACAAGAATGAATGGCCTGGACACCGTGGGCGATTGTGTTTGTACAAATGAACCAGTATTGTCTTACATCATGTCAAGGACGGGGACCCCTGAATACCACGGTCAGGGGTACCTACTGGAATTGACTAAGGCTAATAACTAGAATAATTCAGTAGTCATGAAGAGATTTTCTAGCTACAGGCAATCCCGTTATCTGGGCGCGCTAGTGGACTTGTAGCCTGCTGACGAGTAGGGCACGTTTCCAGCACACAGTCATGTGTTGCACCCTTCATGAACGGATATTCGATTTGGATAACCTGGATGGTCTGCAGGGCTTGTGGCTGTTAGAATAATCTCGTTGCATCTTGCTAGTAACTAGGCATATGGTAACCCTAGTTAGTTAAAGTATCAAGCCGTACTCATTGCTTGGCCGTGAAAGTTTGGATGGAGTCCGTTTTCAGTCTTGTATGGTACAGATTCAGTGCACGATCGTTTCCAGTATGATCGCATGATTGTTACCTCCAATAAATAATGATTAGGGGCCAAGTTCTGTTCAGGCGAAGGGTTATAACCCCGATTCTTATTTGGTTTAAGGGTTGTAACCTGGCTCCTGAAGCAGTTTTGTGTCCTCTCTTCGTTTATTGTATTATTGCACCCTACGTCAGACTCGTCATGTTTTACTTTACCAAAAAGAATTTGAGACGGGGTTCTATTCAGGTGAATGGTTACAACCCCGGTCCTTGTTTGGTTTAAGGGTTGCGACCTGGCTACTTGAATGGTTTCCTCGTACTAAATTCACTATTGTTGTCTCTGTTATTATCAGGTTCTTTTATAATTATCTTTAATATTCATTTATGATATACTGGTTTTAGTTCTTAAGTGAAGCCTCCTTTGTGGCACTTGCTCTTTCTGGGATCTGACCCAGCTGGTTTTGTATGGCCAGATACCGGAGCCGCTCCAAAGGATCTCCCTTCCTTCCAGCCAGATGGTGACCACCAGGCGTAACTCTGGCAACGAGTGGATTTTATTTTTGGCTCTCCCACTCTATTGTAAAATTATTTTTTTGAGGCGTTTAGACGACGAGCACGTATTAGCTCGATTGCACCTTACTTATTGTCTGCCTACGGGCTGTAACAAGATTAACAAATCCTAGGGTTGATCATGTATGACTGAAACTCTTGCTAGTCTTCATATTTTGTATGACTAGCTTCATGATCATTCAAATATGTAATGTATGGGACGCCTTACTATTGTATATTTGGTACTCTGACATCTTGTAACTGTTATTACTTGCTTGAGATTGAGACAATAGGCTTGTAAAGAGACTGATGGCTTGTAGTTAAACCCTCATGTATCTAGACAGTCGTGATCGTATAGCGAGGTGGATTACACTTTAATATACGTAGCTAGCTATGTCCGCCCACGCTCTCCAGTATTCTGGTTCTGGAGCGTTACATGGTTTAAGTGGTGGCCCATGCAGGTCTTGTAAATCAAGATATATGAAGGTTTACTGAATAGATGTCTCAATCAGCACTCGTCCTTGATCTCTGCTCGTACCCTCTAAATTCCTAAATTCTTGACCTGATCACATGCTTGTGTCTTTGATCTGTCCTGATCCTTCCTTATTGTTTCCTATGTCGTCTTCTTCAGCGGCATTGTTCCTGGTCCTACCTATCGGCAAGGCGGAGCACTTCCCGTAGGCCAGCAGCAACCTGGGGATCAAGCCCAGCATTCAGGAGTAGCCTCCAGAGTCATGCCTACTGGGGGTCAAGAGTCACCAGTTCAGCCCGTCCAGCCTACAGAGCCTGATGATGGCACCTTGGTGGGTCTCATCAGGACATTACTAGCTTCTTAAAATCATCGAGGTGATGCACACTACCAAAATACAGTCAATTAGCGACAGCACGTTAGCGACGGACTAGCGACGGACTGGGGGGGCTGGTGGTGGAGGCGTTTGGCTGCGAGGGAGGCATTTGGCTGCGGGGGCGGGGGAGGCGGGGGCTGGGGGGGCGGAAGAGGCGGGGGCGGGGCAGTTGGTTGCAAAGACGGGAGAGACGGGGGCTGGGGGGGCTGGTGGGGCGGAGGGTCGGCTGGGGGGGCATTAGAGTATCAGTCCATACTCACTAAATGGAACTCACATCAGTCCCAAATGGAGGCGGGGGAGGCGGGGGTGGCTGCGGGGGCGGAGGGTCGGTTGGGGGGGCTGGTGAGGCGGAGGGTCGGCTTTACATATCTTGTTCAGTCCCAAATGGAACTCACATCAGTCCATTGATCTTCATTCCTTTTATTTGTATCAACCATAGAAGGGGATTTGTATATGTATCATTCCTTTTAAATCTTTGAATCCAGTCATCCATTTATTTAGTCCTAATATCTTCATGTTTTAGTCTTAGTATAGCTTGTTCTATCCTTTACAGTGTAAGTTAGATATGCACTCTAACAGTATAGCTTGGTCTGAACCCTCTTTAATGATGTTAAAATTGTAATGTAATACACATCTCTACATGCCCTTGTTAACTTACAACCACCATGTGTTCAAGTTAGATATGTACTCTAACAGTGTATGATCGCACTATCGGTTCCGGTATCGAACTATCGGTGTCGAACTATCGGTATCGGTATCAAACTATCGGACTATCGGTATCGGTATCGAACTATCGGTATCGCTAGCGGACTATCGGACCATTCATATGAGTATCGGTTTCGGGTGGGGGGTATCGGTGGTTTCGGATCGGACCATTCCTATGAGTATCGATAGTTTCGGATCGGTGTATTGGATCGGGGGAGGGAGTATAGGTGGTTTCGGATCGGACCAATCCTATGAGTATCGGATCGGGGGAGGGGGTATCGGAATCGGTATCAGAATCTGAATCGGTATCGGACCATTCCTATGAGTATCGGATAAGGGGTATCGGTAATTGTCACGACCCGCACCCACTGTTAGGGTACGAGAACGTAACAACGCCCAGCCTACGCCGCAGTATCGGCGGTAGAACGCTGTCCTAGGTCACATCATCTAATAATATAATGCTAAGCAGATACAGTCTCAATCACATTTAAGGTAGAGCATGATAAGGTTAGATAAAACATAAAATCCAAAGAGATACGAGAAATAGAAGTCTAAGTGTCTAAGATACAAAAACCCAGAAATACATCTCAAAACTCAAATACAGTAATCCACAAAGTAAATACAACTCCAGACAAATGAAATAACTATCTAAACAACCTCTAAGGTTTCTCCTCTAGGCTAGCAAGCAACCTCCAAGCTATCTGTAAAATTTATCAACAGGTCCAGTCAGGACAGGAACGAGCACATCTCATCTAGAAAACTCAAGTAAATGACAGAGAACTATAAAGCAGTTATAGGCAGTTGTATTGATGAAAATGGCAGTTTAAATTCAGGTGATGGTAAGAAAGACAGATAAGGTGCAAGAAAAGTAAATAACTAAACAAGAGAAGAATCATAGCAATGAAGTCCGTAAAAATAGAACTAGCTGAACCAGGGTAATATGATATGAAGTCCAGACAATAATGTAGACCAGTGTAACTCCAATGTAAGTCCAGTAAAAGATGAATCTAATACAAGATGAATCCAGTAAGGGACGATTCCAGTTATAGTGATCAATGATTCCAGGGTGAGTCCAGCCTATACTCTAATAGTGTGTTTTAAAATACCGAGATCGACATGTAAACGGCTGTGGGTAATCTGGCACACCTCTCACTGATCAGGCGAGAGATGGCTATCATTCCAGTAGATTCCAGTAGGGGTGATTCCAGTAATGTGGTATGTCTACATGTCTTACTCTAGTATTTCCCCTCCCAGCAAGTGAATCCAGAATTTCGACACAATGATTCAAGATGAGTCCAGCCAAAATATAATGATACCAACAAATGATTCCAGTAAATGATTCTAGTAAATGATTCCCGTAAATGACTCCAGCAGGTGATTCCAGTAATAGAAACCAGGGATGATGATACCAGTAATAGAGGCCAGAAAATAAATATGTGTCGTATACATGAATCCAGAATATCGAAACGTGTTGTAACAGAGAATCGCATACAACTAACTAGAACTGAAGTACAGTAATTGACAAGTAAATGAGAGAACTATCAGAGAATGTACTCGCCTGATATCTGAATGTCCAAGGTAAAGATACTGTCTGAGGAGAGGTGTCTGGCTCCTAATTAGAACAGCACAAGTCACAACATGTCCAGAAGGGTAATATAAAGCACTACAATGCATTCTACATGAATCTAGGTCAAACTAGGCCAAAGTCAACCCTTGGTCAACTCTGGTCAACTACACTAGTCAAACTAGGTCAAACTAGGTCATGTCCTAACCCAGTAAGTCTTACTAGGCCTAACCAAGACTATCCTAGCAAGCACACATCAATACAAGGCTATACAAGCCAACATACACCCAACTCTATATAGCATGCAATTATTCAATACTTAAATAGGTAAAAATTCACATTGGATATACACTAGGTAATCCATTACTTTAAGCTATATATGTCTACACATATATACACATGCATATATTGATATTCAACATTAGGTCTATAATCATGGCATTTCAAATGGTTATATAACTTATATATTACAACACAATATGCTAACATATATATAATATACATACATAGCTAAGTTAACTATATTCATAAATACTTATTTAAGAGGCTATGTGTGTGTATGTGAACATGGCAAAGGGGCAAGTGAGGGTTAAATGGGCATACATAGTGTATACATATCAAAGAGTGTCAAAGTGTCAGTGAACAATGTGTCAAGTGTGATAGTGTCAACATAGTGTAAGGGGGTACATGAGGTAATATAGGATTTGTGTTAACATAGAACATTATATCTCATTAACTTGTATATTGCATACATTACATCTATTATTACATTACATTCATGCTTGCATTCATTCATCATTCATTATTCTCTTGCACCACTATATGCACCATACATTACATACTATGGAACCTACATATTCATTACAAGCCATACTTATACATGCTTACATTAGATAGGATACTTACACCTCATATATCATTTATTTAACCATTTACTCATGCTTGTATTCTCTATTTACTTACATAATGTATATACATTAACATGGGTTAATATCAAATAGAATATTGTATTACACACAAGGGTGCACAAAATGCATATGCCGAATAGTAACTCCTACTAATAATCAATACTGTACCATCTCAGTATGAATTAAAATTTAGGATTATAGATCTATGTGTTAGCTTTCCGAAACTTTAAACGGATCGCGTTTTCGTTTTTGGAAACTCCCGGAATCGCGAAAACACCGAGAACGCGTTTGTCTTTAGTACAGCTGACACTCAAATAATTCTCCAGAAAGTTACAGAAAAATTAGGCCTATTAATACATGTTTTTGGAAAGCTAACTTCAATACGCTTCTTTTAAAAAAAACGGAAGATTAAACCGAGCTTTGAGCTAGAAGTTATGACATTTCTAAATTAGGGCTGAAATTAAAAACGTGGATAAAAATTATGACGGATTTAGGTAGTTTGAGACAAAAGAACACAAGTATATAACATAATATATCAAGAACTCACTCTCTACACTAATATGTATATATGAGACACTATAAAACACATCTCCAATACAAAAATATGAGATTAAACATGTAATAATTCATTCATACATAACAACAACGCATAGTGTGTCCAAATTTGGGATTTTCCCACATGGACACAACCACAACACAAAGGACACTCCTATGACCTCCAAATGGACACGAAATGGACACAAATGGAGATACAACCATGGGGGTCATTCCTATGGGTTCAAAATAGACCTATATGCATGAGAAAATGAAAAGGAGAAGGGATTTATACCTCCCGGTAGATCGAATCAAAGAAAAGCCTTCCCGGAGCGACACCGACACGTAGAGATTCCAAAAGGACATGAACGAGCTCCGAATCCTCCCAAACTTGGGTAGCTTCCTCCTTGGCTAGAATGGAGAAGGAAAGAAGAAGATTTGGTGGTGAAATGGAATGATTTGGTGGAGAAATTGCTAGGGATTGCTCTCTAGGAATTTGGGGAAGAACAAGAGAGAGAGTGTGGATGAGAATAATGAAATGAACTTGAGCCTATCCTCTCCCAAAGTGGCTGGCCATATGGGGCTATTTGTCCTATTATGGTAAGGTCCAAAATGCCCCCACTAACCTATTCTATGAGTATTAGGAAAGGGCTAATTGGTTGGGGCTAAATTAGTCTAATTAACCTCTAACTAAAATAATTCTATCATGTGGACTAAAATTAATATCATGTGGGCCATGTCTAACTAGTGTGTGGGTCCCACTAGAGTCAAACTACCCCCGGGTCCCCGTTTCAAGTCGGATTGAGTTGAAATTCGAACCCGACTCAAATAACCCCAAAACAATATCATAAATAATAAAATAATATCAAAATAATTCAAAGAGGTCAAATGCAAAAATATCCTTAGGCCAAAAATGACATTAAAATATCATAATCACATGGTTAGGCACTAGGTCAAACAGTCTCTAGGGTTCACTAGCAAAACGTCAAAACACAAGTCATTGATTTAAATAATTTTAAAATGATTTAAAATCACCAAAAATCATATCATGAATTAAATATTATTATTAAAATGATTATAAACACGAAATTTCAAAATTATCCTCATTTGGGAAACTGGGTGCTACAACTCTACCCACCTTAGAAAAATTTCGTCCTCGAAATTAAAATGTCCATACTCCCTCTAGGTCAAACCCCCAAAATCAAAGTCCCAGATTAAAACAAATCATGTGATCAAAAGGACGACATACAGGGTCATGGCATACGGTGGTAGTGAAAGTCTCATCTAGGTATACTAGTCGTGCTAATACCAAAACGGTCATAGGGTATCAAACACACAAGCAATCTAGGGTGCTAAACTAGAGAAGTTACAGAAACAACAAACCATCAAAACTGTAAGACGGTCTACCATCCTATATGAAAATTGGTACTTATCAAAAATAAAGAAAGGTAACTACCAATCATCAAAAAAAGGGTACTATCCCAAGAAAATCAAAATCACAAGTTTAACTAACGAAAGTCGATTACATTGAAATCCAATCACAATATATAATAGAGAGCATTAAAAAGAAAAATGCTAGCATTATGTGTATGGGGATATGTTCACATGGTTAGATAGTAGGCGTGTGTGTATGTCCTTGTACAGGGTTATAGCTTAGTATTGAAAGGTTAAATCCAGTTTTACTTCAGCATTTACATACAAAATCTGAAAATAAGCTACCATTTAAACCAGTGTATTATTAACATAACGCAGTCTCAGATTTGACAATTTCAACACAAAACTCAACCAAAATTTTTGAATTAAAACCCTACGTATAGCATACATGTGCAGTGATGTAAACATAACTAATAACATGAAATCTGTATTTGAATTACGAATTTAAACTAGAAAAGCAGAAAACCAAAAATATTGGGGTTTGGAAATTAACATCAACAACATATTAATATTTATTCAGATAGGTGGAAATTAAAGTGTAGCATGCATATGTGTCAGGAAAGTGTCCAGTACATATATTTATATATATATTCTCATGTCCCAATATAAAAATTTAATTCTACGTTAAGACCAACATTTAGATTCCTACCAAGATCGTAAAATAGGTGATTGACGCAATCAAGACAGTTTTATTATTATTATTATTCAATACTAGAATAATAGCAAGAAGGAAATAACGATAAAAGCTGTTTACTTATTTGTCTAAAAGAAGGAACCATTTTGAAACCAGAGCTAAATATCGAATCCAAGATAAAGTCTAGCAAATCATCGATTCATTGTATTAAGAAGAATTTCATGGTAAAAAGTTACACAAGCTTTATAAAAATAGCTAAAGCTATATCCTAAGTAAAAATGAGAAGCAAAACAAAACAAATCAAATAATAATTAATTTTTTTTGAAGGACTGCAACAAAAGTAGAGAAAACATGCTTGAAAATATTTAAGGTACAATCTGATAATCATATGCGTCTATCCAAAATTATGGTACTCTAAATCTCCGTCATACTAGTAAGCAAGGCTACGATAATCACAGAGTCCTTGACTTATGCACATACCTCCAGAATCGTGGTATTTAACATTTTTGCGGTGCCGCTAGCTTGGCTGCGAAAACCTTAAATTCCCACACCCGAGAAATATATCCAGAGTCAGACTATATGTCCTCACCATGCTGGCTAACGTCACTATAGAAGACTAGATTCCATAACATAGATGACCTAGCCCATATAATTTCATCTTGTCAAAAAAATTAAATTAAATCAACAATGAATACGCATAAATCAAATCAAATTTATCAACGAACTTCAAAATTCAAAATGAACAAAAATCCATCAAAATACAACTCGGATGCAACAGCTATCATCAAGATTCAAAATTCGACAATCATTCATCAAAATCAATGAATACAACTCAAATTCAATCATAATCCATCAAAATCAAATTTAACAACAGTAAGTAAAAATAAATCAAATCAAGGGAAAAAAGAGTTCTCAAATCGAAGTTAAAATAAGATTCTCAAGGATCGTTTCGGGAATCTCTCAAGGGTTCCTAACTGTGGTTGAGTACCTTCAAGATATATCCTATTCCTACTGCAGGCTGTAGTGGTACTCAAGTTCGAATACCACTACATAAACTCGACCTGCATGGACCACCACTAAAAATGTATCACGACACGCACCCACTGTTAGGGTACGAGAACGTAACAACGCCCAGCCTACGCCGCAGTGTCGGCGGTAGAACGCTGTCCTAGGTCACATTATCTAACAATATAATGCTAAGCAGAAACAGTCTTAATCACATTTAAGGTAGAGCATGATAAGGTTAGATAAAACATAAAATCCAAAGAGATACGGGAGATAGAAGTCTAAGTGTCTAAGATACAAAAACCCACAAATACATCTTAAAACTCAAATACAGTAATCCACAAAGTAAATACAACTCCAGACAAATGAAATAACTATCTAAACAACCTCTAAGGTGTCTCCTCTAGGCTAGCAGGCAACCTCTAAGCTATCTGTAAAATTTATCAACAGGTCCAGTCAGGACAGGAACGAGCACATCTCATCTAGAAAACCCAAGTAAATGACAGAGAACTATAAAGCAGTTATAGGCAGTTGTATTGATAAAAATGGCAGTTTATATTCAGGTGATGGTAAGAAAGACAGATAAGGTGCAAGGAAAGTAAATAACTAAACAAGAGACGAATCATAACAATGAAGTCTGTAAAAATAGAACTAGCTGAACCAGGGTAATATAATATGAAGTCCAGACAATAATGTAGACCAGTGTAACTCCAATGTAAGTCCAGTAAAAGATGAATCTGATACAAGATGAATCCAGTAAGGGACGATTCCAGTTATAGTGATCAATGATTCCAGGGTGAGTCCAGCCTATACTCTAACAGTGTGTTTTAAAATATCGAGATCGACATGTAAACGACTGTGGGTAATCTGGCACACCTCTCACTGATCAGGCGAGAGATGGCTATCATTCCAGTAGATTCCAGTAGGGGTGATTCCAGTAATGGGATATGTCTACTTGTCTTACTCTAGTATTTCCCCTCTCAGCAAGTGAATCCAGAATTCTGACACAATGATTCAAGATGAGTCCAGCCAAAATATAATGATACCAGTAAATAATTCCAGTAAATGATTCAAGTAAATGATTCCAGTAAATGATTCCAGCAGGTGATTCCAGTAATAGAAACCAGGGATGATGATACCAGTAATAGAGGCCAGAAAATAAATGTGTCGTATACATGAATCCAAAATATCAAAACGTGTTGTAACAGAGAATCGCATACAACTAACTAGAACTGAAGTACAGTAATTGACAAGTAAATGAAAGAACTATCAGAGAATGTACTCGCCTGATATCTGAATGTCCAAGGTAAAAATATTGTCCGAGGAGAGGTATCTGGCTCCTAATTAGAACAGCACAAGTCACAACATATCCAGAAGGGTAATATAAAGCACTACAATACATTCTATATGAATCAAGGTCAAACTAGGCCAAAGTCAACCCTTGGTCAACTCTGGTCAACTACACTAGTCAAACTAGGTCAAACTAGGTCATGTCCTAATCCAGTAAGTCTTACTAGGCCTAACCAAGACTATCCTAGCAAGCACACATCAATACAAGGCTATACAAGCCAACATACACCCAACTCTATATAGCATACAATTATTCAATACTCAAATAGGCAAGAATTCACATTGGATATACACTAGGTAATCCATTACTTTAAGCTATATATGTATACACATATATACACATGCATATATTGGTATTCAACATTAGGTTTATAATTATGGCATTTTAAATGGTTATATAAACTTATATATTACAACACAATATGCTAACATATATATAATATACATACATAGCTAAGTTAACGATATTCATAAATACTTATTTAAGAGGCTATGTGTGTGTATGTGAACATGACAAAGGGGCAAGTGAGGGTTAAATGGGCATACATAGTGTATACATATCAAAGAGTGTCAAAGTGTCAGTGAACAATGTGTCAAGTGTGATAGTGTCAACATAGTGTAAGGGGGTACATGAGGTAATATAGGATTTGTGTTAACATATAACATTACATCTCATTAACTTGTATATTGCATACATTACATCTATTATTATATTACATTCATGCTTGCATTCATTCATCATTCATTATTCTCTTGCACCACTATATGCACCATACATTACATACTATGGAACCTACATATTCATTACAAGCCATACTTATACATGCTTACATTAGCTAGGATACTTACACCTCATACATCATTTATTTAACCATTTACTCATGCTTGTATTCTCTATTTAATTACATAATATATATACATTAACATGGGTAAAAATCAAATAGAACATTATATTACACACAAGGGTGCACAAAATGCATATGCTGAATAGTAACTCCTACTAATAATCAATACTGTACCATCTCAGCATGAATTAAAATTTAGAATTAAAGTATGTTATAGATCTATGTGTTAGCTTTCCAAAACTTTAAACGGATCACGTTTTCGTTTTCGAAAACTCCCGGAATCGCGAAAACACCGAGAACGCGTTTGTCTTTCGTACAGCTGACATTCAAATAATTCTCCAGAAAGTTACAGAAAGAATTAGGCCTATAAATACATGTTTTTGAAAAGCTAACTTCAATACGCTTCTTTTAAAAAAATGGAAGATTAAACCGAGCTTTGAGCTAGAAGTTATGACATTTCTAAGTTATGGCTGAAATTAAAAACGTGGATAAAAATCATGACAGATTTAGGTAGTTTGAGACAAAAGAACACAAGTATATAACATAATATATCAAGAACTCACTCTCTACACTAATATGTATATATGAGACACTATAGAACACATCTCCAATACAAAAATACGAGATTAAACATGTAATAATTCATTCATACATAACAACAACACATAGTGTGTCCAAATTTGGGATTTTTCCACATGGACACAACCACAACACAAAGGACACTTCTATGACCTCCAAATGGACACAAAATGGACACAAATAGAGATACAACCATGGGGGTCATTCCTATGGGTTCAAAATAGACCTATATGCATAAGAAAATGAAAAGGAGAAGGGATTTATATCTCCCGGTAGATCGAATCGAAGAAAAGCCTTCCCGGAGCGACACCGATACGTAGAAATTCCAAAAGGACATGAACGAGCTCCGAATCCTCCCAAACTTGGGTAGCTTCCTCCTTGGCTAGAATGGAGAAGGAAAGAAGAAGATTTGGTGGTGAAATGGAATGATTTGGTGAAGAAATTGCTAGGAATTGCTCTCTAGGAATTTGGGAAAGAACAAGAGAGAGTGTGGATGAGAATAATAAAATGAACTTGAGCATATCCTCTCCCAAAGTGGCTGACCATATGGGGCTATTTGTCCTATTATGGTAAGGTCCAAAATGCCTCCACTAACCTATTCTATGAGTATTAGGAAAGGGCTAATTGGTTGGGGCTAAATTAGTCATTCTAAAGTCTCTAATCGCACTAACCTTATCCATAATAATTAGTCTAACCTATAACTAAAATATTTCTATCATGTGGACTAAAATTAATATCATGTGGGCCATGTCTAACTAGTGTATGGGTCCCACTAGAGTCAAACTACCCCCGGGTCCCCGTTTCAAGTCGGATTGAGTTGAAATTTGAATCCGACTCAAATAACCCCAAAATAATATCATAAATAATAAAATAATATTAAAATAATTCAAAGAGGTCAAATGCAAAAATATTCTTAGGCCAAAAATAATATTAAAATATCATAATCACATGGTTAGGCTCTAGGTCAAACAGTCTCTAGGGTTTCACTAGCAAAACGTCAAAACCACAAGTTATTTATTCAAATAATTTTAAAATAATTTAAAATCACCAAAAATCATATCATGAATTAAATATTATTATTAAAATAATTATAAATACGAAATTTCAAAATTACCCTTATTTGGGAAACTGGGTGCTACAGTAATATCGGTAGTTTCGGATCGGAGTATCGAATTTTTTGGTATCGAAAAACAAATAACTATTAATAAAGTTGACTATCCTCCGACTATCATCCACTCATCTTCATGCTGGTGGTATGTATATTTTAGTTTAGAATTTTATATTTATTTACACGTCTATATTGTTAATTATGTTTATGTGTTCTATTTACAGGTCACGATGGCTGGCCGTGGTCGTGCTGGTGGTGGTGGTGGTGGTGGTGGTGGTGGTCGTGGTCGTGGTGGTGCTGGTGGTCGTGGTCGTATTTAATCTTCCCGAGATATGACCCCATCCAGCGAACCCGACCCGGAGAGTACCCCAGGCACAGACGCATTCCGTCGTCGATCGACAACTTCATCGAGGCATGAGTCCGGATCTGTTAGCGGATCCGTTCCGCTATCGAACCCACCAGCGGATCCACCAGTGGATCTACCAGTTACTGCACAGTGGGACCCGGAGTACCCCCATATTCGATTCCATCCGGTTACTGGGGAGTATATGTGCGGACCCGCGGATCCTCCGACGGCTCCAGAGAGGCCGAGAGGCAAGTTCCGACGAGAGCTATGGCCCGCGGGGACCTCGTAAGTAAATTTAAGATAATTTATTAAATTTCTTTCATTTATTCAAGTTAATAATTGTCACCCTCGTTTTTCGTTCTACGTATTTCCAGTATACGTATACGGAATCCTGACATGTATTTTTATTTTCCCGCTTGGCTAGCTAATTTCAGTTTAATCTTGATTAGGTTTATCATAGCATGTAATGGTTTAACTTGGTTTATTTTGGGATGGCTTGGTTTATTCTTTGGTTCATCATGTTAAACCTACCACCTTCCCCCTTTATAACCCACCTAACTTTTCTCTCTCCTCTACTTTCTCATTAACTCTTCTTCCTTCTCCATTAAATCCACCACCAACCAAGAACACCCCTTAGGCAAGTGCAACTTGCTTCCACAAGAGACCCCATTTTTATTGTTCCATTAGCTTCTCCTCATGTTTCTAAGACACATTAGAACTTGTCATTTTCTATTTTGAGGCTTTGATTTTTGTAGATCTAGAAATTAATTATTTTCGGATTTTGGTGGTTTTGATCTATCAAACTTCTTTGTTTTCAAGTTTTGATGGTTCCATGTTATAGATAATTTTATTCTACCCAATTTTGACCTTTGAAAAGTTGGATTTGGACTTATTTTGACCAAGTTATGGACTTTTGAAGTTTTAGGTTCAAACCATGGAGTTCTTGCTGATTTGGAGAAGACAGTGAGCAGTGCGCGAGCTTTTTAGCTTGTGCCGCTGAATTGTGCGCGCTCTTTAGCGCAGCGGAGTCTGACTCATATGCTGCCTTTTGGAAGCGTATGTCTTGCATACGCTGACTTGGGTGACAAGGAGTCGTATGGACCTCATACGCTGACCTGAGCGTATGCTGACTGAGCGTATGCTGACCTGAGCATATACTGACTGAGCGTATGCTGACCTGAGCGTATGCTGCCTGAGCGTATGCTGCCTGAGCGTATGCTGATTGAGCAGATGCTGACCTGAGCGTATGCTGACTGAGCGTATGCTGCCTGGGCGTATGCTGCCTGAGCGTATGCTGCCTGAGCGTATGCTGACTGAGCATATGCTGACTGAGCGTATGCTGCCTGAGCGTATGCTGACCTGAGCGTATGCTGACCTGAGCGTATGCTGACCTGAGCGTATGCTACCTGAGCGTATGCTGACCTGAGCGTATGCTGACCTGAGCGTATGCTGACTGAGCATATGCTGACCTGAGCGTATGCTGACCTGAGCGTATGCTTCCTGAGCGTATGCTGACCTGAGCTTATGTTGACTTGAGCGTAGCTTGACTTGAGCGCAGCCTGATGTTTAGGCGCAACTGGACCTGACCCTACTTGTCTTGGATGATTAGTGACCCACCGTGGTACACTCTTGACAAGTAATTTAACATGATAATTCTTGATGGTGGTCCGTTGTGACGCACCCTTGCCTTGATAAGTAATCTTGATAAGCAACCCGACTTGATAACCGTGATACGCTGTTGCGACGGCTAACTTGACATGATAAGTGAATTCTTGACACCGTAGATGATTGTATCGAATATGCTTGTATAAGCAACCAGTCTTGTCTCGTATCATGTCTAGGACATGTATCCCTGGTTACCATGGTCAGGGATTCATACCGAATCTGACTAGGTTAATGACTAGATTGATCAAGTAGAGCATATAGAAAGGTATTCCGGCTACAAGCAATCCCGTTATTTGGGCGCCTTCCTTGATGGACTTGTAGCCTGCCGACGAGTAGGGCACATTTCCAGCTCACTGTTATGTGGGACACTACATGAAACGATTACTATGCACACCATCATGTGTTGCATCCAAGTCACCTAACAAGGCATGATAACTCTCAGCTTGAACCTTGCGTCTGGATAACCTGGATAGTCTGCAGGGCTTGTGGCCGTAAGCGTACCTCATTGCATCTTGCTAGTAACTAAGCTTGTGATAACCCTAGTTAGTTAAGTATCAAGCCGTACTCTTTGCTTGGCCGTGAATGATGGATGGAGTCCTATCTTGTTTAGTCTTGCCTAGATCCAGTACATGGATAACTCCGGACATGCTTGTTTATGCTCTACGTTATCGATAATTGGTTCGAGGCTAAGTTCTGTTCAGGTGAAGGGTTACAACCCCGGTCCTTGTCTGGTTTATGGGTTGTAACTTGGGTACCGGAATAGTCCTCTAGTTATCTTATCGTTTATTATCCTGTTTTCTTTAACTCATGCCTTATGTTATTTCACCTATGATTTATGTGCTGACATGCTGGTTTTAGTTCTTAAGTGAAGCCTCCTTTGTGGCACTTGTTCTTTCTGGGGTCTGACCCAGCTGGTTTTGTATGGCCAGATTTCGGAGCAGCTACCGAGGATCTCCCGACTTTCCTGCCAGATGGTGAACACTAGAAGGAATCCCGACAACGAGTGGGTTTTTATTTTGCTCTCCCACTCCCTTGTAAAAATATTCTTTTGAAGCGTTTAGCCGCCGAGCAAGTGTTAGCTCGTTTGCAACTCTACTTACTGTCTGCCTACGGGCTGTAGCATGATTGACAAATCCTAGGGTTGATCATGTATGACTTAAACTCTTGCTAGTCTTCGTATTTTGTATGACTAGCTTCATGATCATCTGAATATGTGATGTATGGGATGCCTTACTTTGTATGTCTGATGATCTACCATCTTGTTATATCTACTTGTTGCTTGAGATTGAGACACTAGGCTTGTTATTGACCTTAAGAGACTGATGGCTTCTAGTAAACCCTCATGCATCTAGACAGCCGTGACCGTATTGCGATGTGAGATTCACTTCAATGTACGTAGCTGGCTGTGTCTGTCCCCCGCTCTCCAGTATTCTGGTTCTGGGGCGTGACACGGTTTAAGTGGTGGCCCATGCAGGTCTTATAAATCAAGATGTGTGAGGGTTTACCGGATAGATGTCTCAATCAGCACTCGCCCTTGATCTCTACTCATGCCTTCTGATCTTTCAGAATCCTTGACCTGATCACATGTTTATATCCTCGATCTATCATGGTCCTTTCTTATTGTTCCCTATGTCGTTTCCTTCAGCGGTATTGTTCCTGGTCCTACCGATCGGCAAGGCGGAGCACCTCCAGTGGACCAGCAGCAACCTGGAGACCAAGCCCAGCACTCTGGAGTGGCCTCCCGAGTCATGCATTCCGGGGACCCCGAACCCCCAGTTCAGCCAGTCCAGCCTACAGAGCCTGACGATGGCACCTTGGTGGGTCTCATCAGGACATCGCTTGCGTCACAAGATCGTCGGGGCGATGCCCTGCACCAGGCGGTACAAGATGCCATGGGCCGTGTTGGTTATCAAGGGAACAGTGCGACTAGCAGTTTCAAGTGCCTCAACCCTCCCTTCTTTGATGGGAGTGAAGATGCTATTGCAGCTGATGCGTGGCTCCAGGACATTGAGATTATCTTAGATGCAGCCAAGACTCCAGAAGGAGAAAAGGTAGCTGTGGTACGTCTACAGTTATTGGACCTAGCCCGCACCTGGTGGGCGATGATAGCGGTTGGATTGGCAACGCCTGTTCCGTGGGCGGTATTCAGTGACAAGTTTCAGATCAAGTACTTCGATGCTGTGGCTCGGCATGACTTACAGACGAAGTTCACCAATCTCAGGCAGATGAGCAGGACGGTCGATGGATATGCGGCCGAGTTTTTAAGACTGAGTCGGTTTGCTCCCACTTTGGTGGCAACCGAGTTCGATCGAGCGCAGCGGTTCCAGCAGGGACTCCACCTAGAGATTATTCTAGCAGTGGAGCAGTTTGAGCATCAGACCTTTGATGCTATTTTATGGGCAGCTAAGAGGCATGAGTATACCTCACAGAGAATTGTGGACAGAACTGGAGGACGGAAGCGGTTCCATGGTCAGATGATCCAGTCTTCAGCCCCAGCCCCGGCAGCTAGGGCTTTGACCATTGGAGCTCTGAGGAGGGCAGCATCAGTTACGTCGGTTCAGCATTCGACACCGACGTATCCTCAACAGCAGAAGCGGAGGCAGTCTTCCACAATGGGTTGCACTCATTATGGGAAGCCAGGGCATGTAGTGTCAAAATGTCGCCGAGCACAAGGATTGTGTTTGGCTTGTGGGGCACCGGATCACATGATAGGGTCCTGCCCACAGAGAGCCGATTCATCCTCATCCGCCCAGACTAGTCCCTCAGTGAGGGGACCAGCACCAGTGCAGCAGCAGCAGTATCAGCCTCCGAGGCCATTGCCGCCTCAGGCTCAGGCATTCCAGCAGCAGCGACCGCAACAGTATGCCCAGGTCCAAGCTCAGGTTCAGAACCGCCAGAGAGGTTTCCAGCAGAGGGGACCAGCACCCAGAGGGCACGGTCAAGCGATGGCTTTGACCATAGAGGAGGAGTTGGCATCAGGTGAGGTAGTGGTAGGTACCATTCTCGTTTAACTCTTTTTCTGCATCCGTATTATTTGATTCAGGTGCATCGCATTCATTTATGTCTGCACGATTCGCAACACAGATAGGACTGGAGCCCGAGTCATTATCAGTAAGGCTCAATATACTTACTGGTAACGGATTTGTGGGTGTAGATAGGGTGTTTTCCTCGTGTCGAATCGTAGTTAGCGGTAGAGAGTTTCCCGCTAGGTTGATAGAGTTTCCGATGGCCGATTATGATGTGGTCCTAGGAATGGATTGGTTGAGGGACCAGTATGCTAGAATAGATTGCCATGTCGGCAAGATTATTTTTAGTATTCCCGGTGAGCCAGAGTTTTCATTTTCTCGAGGCAGAGTAGAACCGTCTTACCCAGCATTGCGGATGGCCGTAGCAGCAGCAGTTCAGTTTCCCAGAGTTGTAGAAGAGTTTTCTGACGTATTTCCCGAAGATCTTCCAGGCATGCCCCCAGAGAGAGAGATAGAGTTCACTATCGACTTGATTCCATGGACGGCCCCAGTGTCAGAGAGAGTCTATAGGATGGCACCATCAGAGTTGGAGGTCCTGTACAAGATGATTGAAGAACTTAGAACCAAGGGATTCATTCGTGCTAGCGGATCACCTTGGGAAGCTCCGATGCTTCTTGTGAAGAAGAAGGATGGTACGTCAAGATTATGTGTTGATTATCGTACCTTGAACTCTGTAACAATTAAGAACAGATATCCTTTACCAAGGATAGATGATTTATTTGATCAACTCAAGGGAGCGGCAGTATTCTCGAAGATTGACTTGCGATCAGGGTACTAACAGATCAGAGTCAGAGAGCAGGACATTCCGAAGACAGCATTCAGATCTAGATATGGACATTGGGAGTTCCTTGTTATGCCATTTGGAGTGACCAATACGCCGGCCGTATTCATGGACCTCATGAATCGTATCTTCATGCCCTATTTGGACCAGTTCATGATAGTATTCATAGACGACATCTTAGTCTATAGCGAGAGCGAGACAGACCATAAGCAGCATCTTCGTGTAGTTCTTCAGATTCTCAGGGAGCACCAGTTGTACGCGAAATTCAGTAAGTGCGAGTTTTGGTTGGATCGTATCTCGTACTTGGGTCATATCATCACCAGAGGTGGAGTGGAAGTTGATCCCCAGAAGATAGTGGCTATAGAGACATGGCCAGTACCTAGCACCGTTGCAGAAGTTCGGAGTTTCCTCGGATTGGCCGGCTATTACCGACGCTTTGTGTCAGACTTTGCTCGGATTTCAGCACCACTGACGCAGTTGACCCATAAGGATGTACAGTTTGCTTGGACAGCAGAGTGTCAGAGTTCATTTAAGAAGTTGAAGCGGAGATTGATGACGGCCCCCATTCTCACTCTTTCCGACGGGACGGGGGGATTTTCAGTTTATTGCGACGCATCCGGCAAGGGATTAGGATGTGTCTTGATTTAGCATGGTAAGGTAATCGCTTATGCGTCACGTCAACTTCGTGACCATAAGAGGAATTACCCAACCCATGACCTGGAGTTAGCAGCCGTAGTTTTTGCATTGAAACTTTGGAGACATTATTTGTATGGAGATCCGGTAGAGATTTTCACCGACCACAAGAGTCTAAAGTATGTGTTTATCCAGAAGGATCTTAATATGCGTCAGAGGAGATGGCTAGAGCTACTTGTGGATTATGACATCAGCTTGCAGTATCATCCTGGGAATGCCAACGTGGTAGCAGATGCATTGAGTAGGAGAGCCGGAGTTTATTTTCTAACGGCACAGCCAGAGTTGTTAGCAGATCTTCAGAAGATGGGTATTGAAGTTGTTCTTTCTTCCAGTGTGGCATTGATGGCCAGTATGCAAGTTCAGTCCAGTATAGTTGAGAGGATCAAGTTAGCTCAGTCCACGGACTCTAAGCTTCAGCGGCTTAGGGCAGAATGTGTGGCAGAACAGAGACCAGAGTTATGCATTCATGAAGACGGTACACTCCGACATGGGAGGCGTCTTTGTGTACCCAGTGGTAATATCAGACAGAAGATCATGGCAGAGGCTCACAGTTCTCAGTATTCCATTCACCCCGACGGTACGAAGATGTATCGTGATATTCGGCAGCATTTTTGGTGGAATGGCATGAAGAGGAAGATAGCCCGGTTTGTCTCTCGTTGTTTAGTTTGCCAACAAGTTAAGGCTGAACCTCAGAGACCAGCTGGACTTCTTCAACCTTTACCGATCCCAGAATAGAAATTGAAGCACATTACCATGGATTTTGTAACTAGATTACCTAGATCCCCAGCTGAGAGAGATGCCATCTGGGTTATAGTTGATCGTCTCACGAAGGTAGCTCATTTTCTTCCTTTCAGAATCGGTCAGTTGACGGATCAACTTGCAGAGATGTACCTCAGGCATATAGTCAGATTGCATGGAGTGCCAGTCAGTATTATGTCCGACAGAGATTCAAGATTCACCTCGTACTTTTGGCGGAGTGTTCAAGAGAGTTTGGAGACTCGTCTCAAGTTCAGTTCAGCCTACCATCCGCAGACAGATGGTCAGTCAGAACGTACGATCCAGACTCTTGAAGACATGCTGCGATCATGTACACTTGACTTCGATGGTTCGTGGGAAGATCACCTGCATCTCGTAGAGTTCTCGTACAATAATAGTTTCCAGGCTAGTATCCAGATGGCACCTTTCGAGGCCTTGTACGGCAGGAAGTGCAGATCTCCTTTAGCTTGGGACGATATCGGTGAGAGGCAAATGCTTGGACCAGAGATGGTGACGCGGACTATTGAGGTGGTCAGACAAGTCAGAGATCATCTTCGAGTTGCCCAAGATCGCCAGCGTCATTGGGCCGATTCTCGTCGGCGTCCCCCTGAATTTTCTGTCGGCGACCACGTATTCCTTAGGATCTCGCCTACCCGTGGCGTCATTCGATTCGGCGTGCGGGAAAAGCTCAGTCCTAGGTATATAGGACCGTTTGATATTCTAGAGCGAGTAGGTGATGTATCCTATCGTCTCGCTCTTCCGCCGTCGTTACGTGAGGTACATGATGTCTTCCATGTATTCCAATTACGATGGTATATCCCGGATTCGAGTCATGTCCTTGATCATTCGGAATTGGTTGTTGGTACCAACCTTTCGTATGAGGAGAGACTCGTATCCATATGGGACCGGAGGGAGAAGATTCTCAAGAACAAGACTATCAAGTTAGTCCGTGTTGCTTGGGGTCATCACTCTTTGGGTGAGTCAATATGGGAGCGTGAGGATGATATCCGATCGCGATATCCCGATCTGTTTGACTCGTAAGGTATAATATCTTTCTTATGCCTTATACTTAAGTTCCTTGCTTGCATGAATGATTGCTTGATTGACTGCTAGTCCTATATTGTCTGCAATTGATATAGTTTGCTCGACATCTCTAGCCTCTTGATTAAATTCCGAGGACGGAATTCTTTTAAGGTGGGTAGAGTTGTCACCCCCGTTTTTCGTTCTACGTATTTCCAGTATACGTATACGGAATCCTGACATGTATTTTTATTTTCCTGTCTGGCTAGCTAATTTCAGTTTAATCTTGATTAGGTTCATCATAGCATGTAATGGTTTAACTTGGTTTATTTTGGGATGGCTTGGTTTATTCTTTGGTTCATCATGTTAAACCTACCACCTTCCCCCTTTATAACCCACCTAACTTTTCTCTCTCCTCCACTTTCTCATTAACTCTTCTTCCGTCTCCATTAAACCCACCACCAACCAAGAACACCCCTTAGGCAAGTGCAACTTGCTTCCACAAGAGAGCCCATTTTTATTGTTCCATTAGCTTCTTCTCATGTTTCTAAGACACATTAGAACTTATCATTTTTCATTTTGAGGCTTTGATTTTTGTAGATCTAGAAATTAATTATTTTTGGATTTTGGTGGTTTTGATCTATCAAACATCTTTGTTTTCAAGTTTTGATGGTTCCATGTTGTAGAGAATTTTATTCTACCCAATTTTGACCTTTGAAAAGTTGGATTTGGACTTGTTTTGACCAAGTTATGGACTTTTGAAGTTTTAGGTTCAAACCATGGAGTTCTTGCTGATTTGGAGAAGACAATGAGCAGTGCGCGAGCTTTTTAGCTTGCGCTGCTGAGTTGCGTGCGCCCTTTAGCGCAACACAGTCTGACTCATATGCTACCTTTTGGAAGTGTATGTCGTGCATACGCTGACTTGGGTGACAAGGAGTCGTATGGACCTCATACGCTGACCCGAGCGTATACTGACCTGAGCGTATGCTGACCTGAGCGTATGCTGACTGAGCGTATGCTGACCTGAGCGTATGCTGACTAAGCGTATGCTGACTGAGCGTATGCTGACCTGAGCGTATGCTGCCTGAGCGTATGCTGCCTGAGCGTATGCTGACTGAGCGTATGCTGACCTGAGCGTATGCTGACTGAGCGTATGCTGACTGGGCGTATGCTGCCTGAGCATATGCTGCCTGAGCGTATGCTGCCTGAGCGTATACTGACTGAGCGTATGCTGACTTGAGCGTATGCTGACTGAGCGTATGTTGACCTGAGCGTATGCTGACCTGAGCGTATGCTGCCTGAGCGTATGCTGACCTGAGCGTATGCTGACCTGAGCGTATGCTGACTGAGCGTATGCTGACCTGAGCGTATGTTGACTTGAGCGTAGCTTGACTTGAGCGCAGCCTGATGTTTAGGCGCAACTCGACCTGACCCTACTTGCCTTGCATGATTAGTGACCCGTCGTGGTGCACTCATGACAAGTAATTTAACATGATAATTCTTGATGGTGGTCCTTTGTGACGCACCCTTGCCTTGATAAGTAATCTTGATAAGCAACCCGACTTGATAACCGTGATACGCTGTTGCGACGGCTAACCTGACATGCTAAGTGAATTCTTGACACCGTGGATGATTGTATCGAATATGCTTGTATAAGCAACCAGTCTTGTCTCGTATCATGTCTAGGACATGTATTCCTGGTTACCACGGTCAGGGATTCATACCGAATCTGACTAGGTTAATGACTAGATTGATCAAGTAGAGCATATAGAGAGGTATTCCGGCTACAAGCAATCCCGTTATCTGGGTGCCTTCTTTGATGGACTTGTAGCCTGCCGACGAGTAGGGCACATTTCCAGCTCACTGTTATGTGGGGCACTACATAAAACGATTACTATGCACACCGTCATGTGTTGCATCCAAGTCACCTAACAAGGCATGATAACTCTCAGCTTGAACCTTGTGTCTGGATAACCTGGATAGTCTGCAGGGCTTGTGGCCATAGGCGTACCTCATTGCATCTTGCTAGTAACTAAGCTTGTGATAACCCTAGTTAGTTAAGTATCAAGCCGTACTTTTTGCTTGGCCGTGAATGATGGATGGAGTCCTATCTTGTTTAGTCTTGCCTAGATCCAGTACATGGATAACTCCGGACATGCTTGTTTATGCTCTACGTTATCGATAATTGGTTCGAGGCTAAGTTCTGTTCAGGTGAAAGGTTACAACCCCGGTCCTTGTCTGGTTTACGGGTTGTAACTTGGGTACCGGAATAGTCCTCTAGTTATCTTATCGTTTATCATCCTGTTTTCTTTAACTCATGCCTTATGTTATTTCACCTATGATTTATGTGCTGACTTGCTGGTTTTAGTTCTTAAGTGAAGCCTCCTTTGTGGCACTTGTTCTCTCTGGGGTCTGACCCAGCTGGTTTTGTATGGCCAGATTTCAGAGCAGCTACCGAGGATCTCCCGACTTTTCTGCCAGATGGTGAACACTAGAAGGAATCCCGGCAACGAGTGGGTTTTTATTTTGCTCTCCCACTCCCTTGTAAAAATATTCTTTTGAGGCGTTTAGCCGCCGAGCAAGTGTTAGCTCGTTTGCAACTCTACTTACTGTCTGCCTACGGGCTGTAGCATGATTGACAAATCCTAGGGTTGATCATGTATGACTTAAACTCTTGCTAGTCTTCGTATTTTGTATGACTAGCTTCATGATCATCTGAATATGTGATGTATGGGACGCCTTACTTTGTATGTCTGATGATCTACCATCTTGTTATATCTACTTGTTGCTTGAGATTGAGACACTAGGCTTGTTATTGACCTTAAGAGACTGATGGCTTGTAGTAAACCCTCATGCATCTAGACAGCCGTGACCGTATTGCGATGTGAGATTCACTTTACTGTACGTGGCTGGCTGTGTCTGTCCCCCGCTCTCCAGTATTTTGGTTCTAAGGCGTGACAATAATCCAGTCGTTACTTCTTTGTAGGTTTTTTTTTGTTTAATGTTGCCAGGGCTCTTGGAGAAATTATCAGGGCTAACTTCCATGGTTCCTACCTCAACTTTTCGTCGGTGCCCCCAAACTTGAAGTACGTCTGGCTTGACGAGTTGAGGGTATATATCTATATCTTCTGGTTAATTATTAGTTACTCTTTAATCAACAATTTTTTAAATTACGTGATAATTGAATTTGTATGTTAGACGACGTTCTGGTGGTCCCCCCATCGCGAGAACGCGATCCACAGGACCTACAGAAGCGCTGCCTCGAAGAAGATACGGGATATGATTCATGACCTGAAAATAGGGCAGACGAGGCCGAATTGGATCCGGCAGGAGTATTATGAGGAGCTATTAGATATGATGGATACTCCTGCCTACAAGAAGAAATCGAAGAAGGCGAAGGAGAACTGACGGGCCGCGGGCTTCATACGGGGGGATCAAGGTCCCACGCAACGGCACTTGCAGATCTGGTGAGATACCGCAATTTCATTTCACTATCGAATTCGGTATTATTAATATACGGAGTTAATTAAATTCTACGAAAATTTCGTATGCAGACCCAACGGGCGGTGAAGGAGGAAAGGGCACCAGAATCGGTCACCATGCACGATGTGTTCCAGCATACGTACAAGAGGCGTGTAAAACCCCTAAAATTTTTACTATTTTTATTTATTTATTAGATTCGGTACTAATTTAAATTTTTATATTTTACGTCGGGTAGTTGCATTGTACGTCGCACACAAAATTTTATTTTTCGTAATTGCTCGACGAGTACGAATATGTGCGAGCGTACATATTTTTAGAAAAATATGTTCCCCATTTTTATAGTTTCAAAATAATATATAGTAATTACTTTATTTTTATCATTATAAAAAAGGACTTAAGATATAATTTATGAATAAATTAATTCTCAAAATTATTTATTAATTATCTTAAATTATTTCAAGGGTATTTTTGAAGTAGTTTCTATTAATATTTAAATTGATTTTCAAAATTTACTAATATTAATATTTTATTATTCAAAAATATATTTAAATATTTATTATTTTTGAAATTATTATTATTAGTATTTTGGAAAATGTATTTGAAAATTTTGTGGCCATTTTAAATCTCGATTTAATTTTATGGATTTAATTTAAATAGTATAAAGGTAGAATTTATAGATTTAAATTGAAATTTGATTTAAATTTAGATTTGACTTAATTGATTTAAATTTAATTGAATTATCTAAATTGGGTTTGAATATTCCTAATCATTATCCAACTGGAAATTCCCACATCCTATAAATAGACAGGTACTCCTCTATTAATTACACAAGCCAAATTACTCCACAAATAATTTCCAACCACCGTGCATCGTGTCCGTGTCCCCTCCCCGTCTTATACCAATATTTTACATATACATTATTTTTCCTCCGTGTCGACAACCCCGACACGATTCGATAGATCCCTAACCCAAACCCTAAACCTAGCATAACTATCCACCACCAGTGAGACCCCACGTCAGCCCACCAGATCCCTTAGTCCTCCTCCCGGAACCCCCATCACGCCTGGACCACCAACCGCCACCATCGCCGTCATCATCACCAAGCCCGGACAGCAACCACCCCGTCTCCACCACTGCAAAGCCATCTTCGACCACCAACTGCCAACCCATCTCCGTCTTCTCCGTACCCGGTCACCCGACCAACCCACGACAGACTCCCCGCCAAATCCATACCACCACTTCCTCGCTACAGCCAAAATCGCACCCGCCAAGGCCAAGTCGGCCAGCAGTCACCCCGGTCATCTCTCAACCCCTAAAATAACCACCACTGCGGCGGCTCACAGCCACCACCCCCAAAACCCCAAGCACAAAGCCAAAATCAGACGAGACTCACCTATCGCCGAACTCGTCGGCGAATCGCCGCCGCGCCGACCACGCCAACCCCGCGTTTCCTCCGCCCTCGCCAAATTCGGTCCGTGTCCGAATCGCCGACGACAGATCCGGCCGCCTGCCGCACCAGCACGTCGTACCGCCGTCGCGCCTTCGTACTCAGGCGATCGGCGGCGGAGAAACCTCGCCCACTCCAGAGCAGAGCGCCGCGCACCCCTTCCGATTTGGGTCGCCGGCGTCATGCCGACCCCAGCCGGCGAGTCTCCCGTTCCCGCCGCTTCTTCTCCCTCAAAACCCCCTTTCTCCGCCTCCGCGAACTCCACCATCCGCCGCGGCCGGCGCAAGCCCCGCCTGTAGCCGACCGAATCCCCCGACCATCCTCCGCCATCCTTATTCTCCCTCCTGTTCTCCGGCGTCCCTACTTCCACGATGAACACCCTCCGCCACAGCCCCGCCTGGCCGCGTGCCCTCTCTCCTTCCTCCGCTGGAGCAACCGCCGTCGGTGACTCCACGCCGCCTTCGTAGCCCCTCACTTCTCCTCCGCCGCGCCTAGAATCCCGCTCTCCCGATCGCCTCTTTTCTCTCTCGCTCTCAATTTTTTCTCACTTTCCTTCTCACTAACTCATTCTCTCTCTCTCTCTCTCTCTCTCTCTCTCTCTCTCTCTCTCTCTCTCTCTCTGTCTCCCTAATCTAAGAAGAAAGGAGCTGATTCATTTTTTTGTTTTTGTTTTTTTGTTGATTTTATTATTATTATTATTACTATTATTATTACTATTTTTCTTTCTTTCTTTTCTTTTATCTGTTATTTATTATTATTATTATTATTATTATTATTATTATTATTATTATTATTATTACTTTAGCTTTGTTGTTCTATTGTGTAGAGGGAATACTTTGATATTATTATTATTATTATTATTATTATTATTATTACTATTACTATTATTATTATTATTATTATTATTATTATTATTATTATTGCTGCTACCAGCAGTACCGTCCCTCCAATTGTATATAAATTTTATTTTTAGTAGAATTACTTTTGGTTACTTTAATTATAGTATATACATTGTTATTATTAATATTCTATTTTATTAATGGTTATCAAAATCTGATTTGATAAAAGTAGGAGTTTTAAGTCCAAAATAAAAATTTTAGTTTTCTGTCAAGTCCATTCTTACAAACTTAAAGCATTTGTGGCCAAAAATAAATTTTGTATTTTCAAGTATTTAAACTAGAAATATTTGTTGAACTAATATAAATATAGTTTCTCTATCTAAATCCATATCTTTACAACTTAGAATTTTTGCCAAAACGATTTTCTTGACTTTAAATATTTTTCCTATGGATATTTTGACTCATGAAAAACTAGTTTTAAGTATTATAAATATCTTTCAAAATTTGTATATATGTTATTTTCTTCAACTTCTCGATTTTCCTACAGTCCATGACTAATTCCCTTTCTCATATCCCCCGCCAATCCCGTACCTCCCCTTATCGACCCTAGCTAAGTTGACCGTTCTGGACCCGATGGAATACTCTGTGTCGTCAACAGAGGCTCCTATGCGTAGTTGTAACACCAAGGTTATACGCTGTGCCACCTTGATCATCGCAGCACACCAGGCGACCCCCAGGCAAGTATACCTTGCTAATTAACTGTCAATTATTTATTTACTGCATTATTTACTTTATTTCATATTGTTAGTTTCCTTTGATATAAATTGCGCGTCCAAGCCACACTTGGGTGCAAGATACTCTATTAGTCGTTTTATTTTACTATATGCATGTTAACTTAATGTTAGCGGACTACCTTATTGTTGGGGGACATCCTTATATCTCCTCTGGCCGTGATACTTACACTACACGGTTTGAGGCATTTTATTAGGGACACGACTTATTGACTAGCTATCTCTAAAGTCGTGTGACGGATAGATGATCGTGACTGCTATGATTAGGATTTTAGAGACTCAAGCAGTTACAAAACTGGATGAGTCATGGACATGACTTGAACAGTGTGGGAAATATTGGGGGAGGACAGTCGCTAGTACGTATGGGAATCCAAACAGGTAAACCACAGTCTCCGGAGGGAACTGTGGCAATATATTTGCAGATACCCTCTGACGTTTTGGACGTTACGGACGGATATAGATGACTGGATGCCAGTTACGTACATATAGCCTAAAATCCCACCCATGCGCATGAAAGTTGTCCTCTGAATTGCATATTAGGCGGTTAGAATCTCCTTTGCATATTTGTGTCTAGGATAGTCTTTTATATATTATTTTATTATTCTGACAGTTCATATTAGCTTGTTCTTCCTGTATCTTGCTACGTCCGTCTGAGGACCTGGTTTTTTTCCAGGTGTGTGTTCATGTCTTCCGCAGGTATCCTAGCCAAGGCCGTGGTCTTCTCCATTCCTTCGAAGACGATTGCGCTTGGTTCGTCTTGTTATTTTATGGATCGACTCTTGTTCATTTCTTTTATTGAGATAGTTGGTAGTGGACTTTGTCTCCGCCCAACGATTGTATCATAAATATTCAAGTTGATTTTTATATTACTATTCTTTTCAATGAGGTTGAAATTTAGTTTTGTCTTGGATTACTTCATTTTACAGCTTATGTATACATACAAGGCCCTGTACTTCGTATGTATACAGCTGGCATGTTTACGTACTTGGTCCTACGTATTTTGGGACTTGGGCGTTACATGTTTTTGTGGTGGCCCATGCGGGTCTAGATAAATTGTTTGGTTGCTTTACCGTACCAAGCAAGTCTGCGTATAGGATTAGAGTCTAGGATCTCTTCCACATACTTGACCACCTTCTCCTCGGGTTGCATCTTGCTTGATCCCTTCTATCGTGATTCGTGCCCTTCTTTCGTGCTTGACAGAGATTAATAGGGTAACCCATACCAGGTGGACATGACCCATTATTCCATCACCCTACTAGTTTAGCTCTTGTAAGTTGGGTAGAATGCCTCATGACCTAGCATAAGACTTCGTCCTTATGACTCACTATAGTAGATACTAAGTGGATTGCCTAGACTATAAATTTTTAAAGACCATACCTTATTGGTCGACCAAAGCCTTAGAAAAGGAGACAATAGGTCGACTGTATAGGTACCAAACAAGACTCTTAAGGAGTTCGAACTAATTCTAGTCTCTTTCAATATTTATCTCACGTGCCTATATTTTTACCATCTTGACTAAATGTTGCTGCTATAGCCTAGTTTTGCAAGTTTAACCGTTATAAAACTTGTTCGGGACATATGCTATTGAGCGCGCGCTCACTAACATATTGTCTAGTCAGAACCGGTGCATGATTGTCTGATCAACCGAGTGCACTTTGGTTCGCTTTTATCTATCGTTCTACGTGGATGGAGACATAGTTAAACTTGTCCTCTAGGGTCCCATCCGCGACAGCCTTGGCAATCCTTTTTGAATTACTCCCTCGTCTTTGAACCACATATTGATATTCGAAAACAACTTCTTTGGACTCATATTGGTTATCAGCTTTCACTTATTTAGACGAAGACTCGTACCTAATAGATAGACCCAAAGTATCACCTTTAGTTATCCCCCAACTATTGCCAAAAAAGTTAGTCACCGACCAACCAATAGGACTATATCCCCATCTCTAGTTACTCGTCCTTTCCTTTGACCCTAGATTCATTGTCGCGACCATCATTCACTCCCTAAATTAAATTCATGATTTATTTTTCGTAGTTATCGAAGTCACGATTTTCTAATGCATGTTTTGAACGTCGTGATTTGATTGCTCCTCATTGATATACCCTTGTACCCTCTCAACCCCTACTCATTTTTAACTTCGAGGACGAAATTCTTGTAAGTTGGGTAGGATGTAAAACCCCTAAAATTTTACTATTTTTTTATTTATTAGATTCGGTTCTGATTTAAATTTTTATATTTTACGTCGCGTAGTTGCATTGTACATCGCGAACAAAATTTCATTTTTCGTAATTGCTCGACGAGTGCGAATATGTGCGAGGGTACATATTTTTAGAAAAATATTTTTTCCATTTTTATAGTTTCAAAATAATATATAGTAATTACTTTATTTTTATCATTATAAAAAAAGGACGTAAGATATAATTTATGTATAAATTAATTCTCAAAATTATTTATTAATTATCTTAAATTATTTCAAAGGTATTTTTGAAATAGTTCCTATTAATATTTAAGTTGATTTTCGAAATTTATTAATATTAATATTTTATTATTCAAAAAGATATTTAAATATTTATTATTTTTGAAATTATTATTATTAGTATTTTTGGAAAATATATTTGAAAATTTTGTGGCCATTTTAAATCTAGATTTAATTTTATGGATTTAATTTAAATAGTATAAAGGTAGAATTTATAGATTTAAATTGAAATTTGATTTAAATTTAGATTTGATTTCATTGATTTAAATTTAATTGAATTATCTAAATTGGGTTTGAATATTCCTAATCATTATCCAACTGGAAATTTCCACATCCTATAAATAGGCAGGTACTCCTCCATTAATTCCATCAGCCAAATTACTCCACAAATAATTTTCAACCACCGTGCATCGTGTCCGTGTCCCCTTTCCGTCTTATTCCAATATTTTACATATATATTATTTTTCCTCCGTGTCGACAACCCTGACACGAATCGATAGATCCCTAACCCAAACCCTAAACCTAGCATAACCATCCACCACCATCGAGACCCCACGCCAGCCCACCAGATCCCTTCGTCCTCCTCCCGGAACCCCATCACGCCTGGACCACCAACCGCCACCGTCGCCATCATCATCACCAAGCCCGGACAGCAACCACCACGTCTCCACCACCGCAAAGCCATCTCCGACCACCAACTGCCGACCCATCTCTGCCTCTTCTGTACCCGGTCACCCGACCAACCCACGGCAGACTCCCCACCAAATCTATACCACTATTTCCTCGCTACAGCCAAAATCGTAACCGCCACGGCCAAGTCGGCCAGTAGTCACCCCGGTCATCTCTCAACCCCCAAAATAACCACCACTGCTGTGGCTCACAGCCACCACCCCCAAAACCCCAAGCACAAAGCTAAAACCAGATGAGACTCACCTACCGCCGAACTCGCCGGCGAATCGCTGCCGCGTCGACCACGCCAACCCCGCGTTTCCCCAGCCCTCGCCAAATCCGATCCGTTTCCGAATCGTCGACGACAGATCCGGCCGCCTGCTGCACCAGCTCGTCGCACCGCCGTCGCGCCTCCGTACTCAGGCGATCGGCGGCGGAGAAACCTCGCCCACTCCAGCGCCGAGCGCCGTGCACCCCTTCCGATTTACGTCGCCAGCGTCTTGCCGACCCCAGCCGGCTAGTCTCCCGATCCCGCTGCTTCTTCTCCCTCAAAACCCCCTTTCTCCGCCTCCGCGAACTCCGCCATCCACCGCTGCCGGCGCAAGCCCCGCCTGTAGCCGACCGAAACCCCCGACCTTCCTCCGCCATCCTTTTTTTCTCTTCCGTTCTCCGGCGCCCCTACTTCCACGACGAACACCCTCCGCCACAGCCCCGCCTGGCCACGTGCCCTCTCTCCTTCCTCCGCTGGAGCAACCGTCGTCGGTGACTCCACGCCGCCTTCGCAGCCCCTCACTTCTCCTCCGCCACGCCTAGAATCCCGCTCTCCCGATCGCCTCTTCTCTCTCTCGCTCTCAATTTTTTTTCTCACTTTCCTTCTCACTAACTCATTCTCTCTCTCTCTCTCTCTCTCTGTCTCCCTAATCTAAGAAGAAAGGAGCTGTGGACTTTTCTTTTTTTTGTTTTTGTGTTTTTGTTGATTTTATTATTATTATTATTATTATTATTATTATTACTATTATTATTATTATTATTTTTTCTTTCTTTTCTTTTATCTGTTATTTATTATTATTATTATTATTTTTATTATTATTATTATTATTATTATTATTATTATTATTATTACTACTACTTTAGCTTTGTTCTTCTATTGTGTAGAGGGAATACTTTGATATTATTATTATTATTATTATTATTATTATTATTATTATTATTATTATTATTATTATTATTGCTGCTACCAGCAGTACCGTCCCTCCAATTGTATATAAATTTTATTTTTAGTAGAATTACTTTTGGTTACTTTAATTATAGTATATACATTGTTATTATTAATATTCTATTTTATTAATGGTTATCAAAATCTGATTTGATAAAAGTAGGAGTTTTAATTCCAAAATAAAAATTCTAGTTTTCTGTCAAGTCCATTCTTACAAACTTAAAGCATTTGTGGCCAAAAATAAATTTTGTATTTTCAAGTATTTAAACTAGAAATATTTGTTGAACTAATATAAATATAGTTTCTCTATCTAAATCTATATCTTTACAACTTAGAATTTTTGCCAAAACGATTTTCTTGACTTTAAATATTTTTCCTATGGATATTTTGACTCATGAAAAACTAGTTTTAAGTATTATAAATATCTTTCAAAATTTGTATATATGTTATTTTCTTCAACTTCTCGATTTTCCTACAGTCCATGACTAATTCCCTTTCTCATATCCCCCGCCAATCCCGTACCTCCCCTTATCGACCCTAGCTAAGTTGACCGTTCTGGACCCGATGGAATACTCCGTGTCGTCAACAAAGGCTCCTATGCGTAGTTGTAACACCAAGGTCATACGCTGTGCCACCTTGATTATCGCAGCACACCAGGCGACCCCCAGGCAAGTATACCTTGCTAATTAACTGTCAATTATTTATTTACTACATTATTTACTTTATTTCATATTGTTAGTTTCCTTTGATATAAATTGTGCGTCCAAGCCACACTTGGGTGCAAGCGAGTCTATTAGTCATTTTATTTTACTATATGCATGTTAACTTAGTGTTAGCAGATTACCTTATTGTTGGGGGATATCCTTATATCTCCTCTGGCCATAACACTTACACTACACGGTTTGAGGCATTTTACTAGGGGCACGACTTATTGACTAGCTATCTCTAAATTCGTGTGACGGATAGATGATCGTGACTACTATGATTAGGGTTTTAGAGACTCAAGCAGTTACAGAACTGGATGAGTCATGGACATGACTTGAACAGTGTGGGAAATATTGGGAGAGGACAGTCGCAAGTGCGTATGGAAATCCAAACAGGTAAACCACAGTCTCCGGATGGAACTGTGGCGATATATTTGCAGATACCCTCTAACGTTTTGGACGTTACGGACGGATACAGATGACTGGATGCCAGTTACGTACACATAGCCTAAAATCCCACCCATGCGCATGAAAGTTGTCCTCTAAATTGCACATTAGGTGGTTAGAATCTCCTTTGCATATTTGTGTCTAGGATAGTCTTTTATATATTATTTTATTATTCTGACAGTTCATATTAGCTTGTTCTTCATGTATCTTGCTACGTCCGTCTGAGGACCTGGTTTTTTCCCAGGTGTGTGTTCATGTCTTCCGCAGGTATCCTAGCCAAGGCCGTGGTCTTCTCCATTCCTTCGAAGACGATTGTGCTTGGTTCGTCTTGTTATTTTATGGATCGACTCTTGTTCATTTCTTTCATTGAGATAGTTGGTAGTGGACTTTGTCTCCGCCCAACGATTGTATCATAAATATTCAAGTTGATTTTTATATTACTATTCTTTTCATTGTGGATGAAATTTAGTTTTGTCTTGGATTACTGTATTTTACAGCTTATGTATACATACAAGGCCCTGTACTTCGTATGTATACAGCTGGCATATTTACGTACTTGGTCCTACGTATTTTGGGACTGGGGCGTTACATGTTTTTGTGGTGGCCCATGCGGGTCTAGATAAATTGTTTGGTTGCTTTACCGTACCAAGCAAGCCTGCGTATAGGATTAGAGTCTAGGATCTCATCCACATACTTGACCGCCTTCTCCTCGAGTTGCATCTTGCTTGATCCCTTCTATCGTGATTCGTGCCCTTCTTTCGTGCTTGATAAAGATTAATTGGCACTGGGGCGTTATAAGACGGAAGGACGGGACCTTCGTCGACGATGGGACCAAGAAGACCGATGTAAGTACTTATGTTTATGATATTTATGTTAGAATTAAAAGTATTCGGACTATAACTTAGATAAACTTAGGATTCACACTATAACTTAGTGAAACATAGGATTTAGATTACAACTTAGGTAAATCTTATAGTATAAACACATTCATTTGATAGGCTGCGTATCGTGAGGCCCTTAATCGGGTTCAGTCAACTGCTGTCGAGGATGTCGATGAAACGACGCCCGCCCGGACTGTGAAACCCATATTTGTAGTTAATTAATATTAATGTTTTAGTAGTATTATTAGTATTTTTGATTATTATTATTATTGTTATTAAATATTTCGAGTGCAAAGGATTTCGGAAAAAATGATAATAAAATGGCTTTTTGAGTTTAGACCCAGACCCGAGTCCGAACCCAGACCCAGGCCTGAGCCAAACCCAACTTTTTTTTCTCTTTCTTAATTCTGAATTGACTTGGTTTAAGTAAAAAAAATAAATAAATAAATATTTAGCTGGTCCCGTAGGACCAGCACCCCTCTCAACCCCCTTCCCTCACGTTCGGGTCAAGCCCTACTTTTTCTTCCCTCTCTTTGCTCCTTACCACACTTTCACCCCACTCTCCTTATTAACTTCCACTCCCCTACTCTTTTCTCTTCACAGGAAACAAAACCCATAACACTCTCTTCTCTCTCTAGCTCTCCTCACTCTCTGGAAGAGATCACTCACTCCTTCTCCACAAACCCTAACCCATCACCCGACGTCCGCCCCGACAGCTCTCGGCCAACCACCCTTGGCTAGCTCCTCGCCGCGCCCGCAGTCTGCCAACTGCCCCGTCGACGCCGTCCCTTGCGCGGCCGAGCCGCGCGGCCCCCTCCGGCGAACCCGACAGTGCGCCCCTCCGGGCGACGCGGCCGCCAGCGCCCCTCGACGCCTCCCCCGAGCCCTAGCTCGGCCGACCCCGCGGCCAAGCCCAGCGCCGAGCCCCCTTCGTGCCTCTCTCCGGCCAAGCTCCCTGGCCCACACCCCGTGCGGCCAGCACCCTGTCCGCCCTCTCCCCGCGGACAAGCCCGAGTCTGGCGAACCCTTCGAGCCGTTGGCCGATCTTTTTGGCCAGCGCCCGCGCTTCCCCGACAGCGCCTCTGGTCAGTTCTTCTCTGGCCAGCACCCTGTCGTGTCCTAATTTCTGATTTCTCGGTGTTCGTCGTCGTCGACGCTGTTTCCAGCGCTGATTTCGGGGATTTCTCGCTGATCTGGACTATTCTTTCTTTCTATTTTTCATCTGAGAGCTCTAACCGAGCAATCCGAGGTATAACCCCCTGTTCCGCTATTTTATTATTATTTGTCGATGATGAAATGGTCCCCGGTTCCCTTTGGGAATTCGGTTTTAGCGACGACGTAATTTTTCGGGACTTTCGGAAAAGTCCTGTGAGTTATTTTGGGATTCCCGGAATATTTTCGGGAATGGTTTTTGGTGTGTTTTAGTTTCTGAAAATTTCCGGGAACGTTCTGTGATTTATGGATTTGGAATCGGACTTTCGAAATCATTTCGGGTCGTCCCGATTATGCTGTGGATTGGTTGTGGATATTTTATATATATATAATTCAGATTTTTTCCTGGTTCGGGACTTGCAGGAATTATCGGCGCCATTTTCCCAGTTTTTGGGTTGACCAAAAACAGAGGAGATGCTAAGTGCAAACGATACCGGCCCCGCTCGGACGTTGAGACAATTAGCCAAAAAATGAGGATCAGACCATTATCTGAGACTTACTATTTATCTTTATTTTATTATTTATTTTCTGTTTAAATTCTATTTAATTTCTATTTCTGTTTAGGACTAACGGCAGTTTATCTTATTTCAATTTATGTAAATAAATTGTAATGGGCATAAGCCCAGCTGGCTGATCTGTAACTGTAATAGCTTAGATTTCCTGTCTTTTCTGGTTTTTCGTGTTTTTAGTATTTAACGATTAAATTGACTTAAAAGTATTTTCGTATAAAAATTAATTAATATTTTTCTCACTTAAGAATTGACAAGTTTATTAATAATTAAAAATCACGTGTTTTCTCACTAAAATAAGAGAATTAGTTTTATATTTATATTTATATAAAATTACCAAGTTTTCCTAATAATCTGGCATCGACGATGATTTCCCGAATCAAAAGTATAAAATGATCATTTTTCCCTCGTATTAAATTAACGCACTAATAACCGTGTTTTCTGTGTTTGGTTAATTAAATAACTAAAATTGGACTAGGACGCAAATAGAGATTACAACTAGTATAGTTAAGTTGGTTAACCTGAAAGCTGAGTTTATCTCTCGAATGTAGGAATTCGAGGACAACTCTAAATTTTCCGTCTCGGAGTCGTCCACCTCTCCAGTCATTTTCCTGAGGCAAGTATAGTTTATGTTAGTTTACAGTTATTTATTTAATCGTTTTACTGCATGTCTAAACCATGACTCAAACACGAAACTCTCACCGAGAGTACTGTACTGTAACTACTGGGGATTGGGGAATAGCGTAATGATTATGACCACTACTGTAAGAAAACCCATTCTCCCTCCTGTAACAAACCCAAGCCGGTCATATGTCATTACCTGTTCAAATCACTGTTTTATACTGTAACAAACCTGTTTTAAAACTGTTTAGAACTGCATGATTCTATTTATTATTTAACTGCTTAATTAGCATGAATTGTACTTTGCTCCCTCCTGACTGGAGATATATTTTTAGGCGATGTTGAGGAAGCTGAGCTGTGTTACAACTGCTATTACGACCCTGAGTTGTACCCCGTTGTGCTGCCAGAGTCCCTGCAGGAGGACGATGGAACTGAGGCTGATAGATAGATTTTCCCTTTTCTGCATTTTGTTTATTTCAAATTCTGTATTTCATTTCAGAACAATTTTATTTGTATTTAAATTTCAGTTTAATAAAGTTTATTTTCGAAGTTGAGTTGTGACAAATAGTTGTGTTGTTGTAATGGTTACCTGCTATTGAACAGCTTACTGCCGCCGTCTCAACAACGGTGCAGGCTGGGCATGATCCGACTAGACCCAGATTATTGGGATCGGGTCGTGACATATTTTTAGTGGTGGCCCATGCAGGTCCTACAACAACTTAGAAAAACATATTTAGAAACAATTAGAACACTAGAACATCAATTTGTCACAACATAGGACCGAAATATATTATAAAATAAATATTTTTGTTTGATTATAGACCGGTAGGATACCTTGCTTATGTTTGCATCCTAAACCTTCCAGAGAATGACCATTGACAAGACCAATCCTGCTGGCAATGAGGTGTCATCTCCGGATCATACCCCATCTCGTCAACCAAGTCCAGGGTTTATTCCCTCGCAGCTGATTGACCGTCCCCATAATACATTCAGTGAAGTTTTTACTACACTGGCGATTCCTACCTCTTCTCAAACTAAGTTGCATTTCCTTGGTGGAGTATCCATTCCCGTTGCTCCACCAGTACCAGCAAACACCTTCCAAATGGTTGCCCTATTTCAAAAAATCTTGGAGTTCCAGAAAGCTCAAGATGAAGCCCAGTAGGAACAGATGAATACCACGAGAGAAGACATGAAGAACGTCAATGATGTAGCCTTAGCTATCTTAAACCAAGTTGGAGCGGAACCTCACCCTAGGAGGGGTACCCCTGAAATCTAGAAGACATTTTTTTGAGCCCTATTCGGCAGTTATATCGTAAGAAGCTATTGGTTTGTGACTACTGTAAAAGGACTGGTCACCAAACCAATATTTGTCGTAAGAGATTGGGGAAATGTTTGGTATGTGGATCTGTTGAACATCGGGTAAAGGATTGCCCTTTATCTTTCCATCATACCAGAATACCTATCCCAGCAACACCTGTTAGGCCACAACCTAGGGACTCTCTTCCTATCCAGCAGACCTTGCCTCCTACAATAAGGCATGATGCATACTCGAGGTTCATAGAAGATGAAGCAGTTGGAGACTGCTCATGCAAGAGCCAGAACCATGAAGATTAGTACCTAGGACTGCTGAATAGCATTATCTATTGTTATAAGAAGTTGTAACAGGATGTCCTTAAATCAATCATGAGAGGTTTTGCTGTAATTCTTCACATGAATAAAATTCTTAGTTACACCTTTATGGTAGATGTTTTTCCTGATAGTCTTCCCGGATTATCCCAGATCTAGACATAGAGTTCACCATTGACCTAGTCCCCAGCTCTCCCCCTACTTCTAAAGGATGTTACAGAGTCAACCCGAAGGAGGCCAAGAAGATGAAGGACCAGATCAATGAAGGCTCTAGGAATTATTCAGGATGGAACTTCAACTTAGGGAACACCTATCTTGTTTGTGCCCAAGAGGGATGGAACAACGGATGTGCATCGATTACCAGACACTAAAGAACAAGTACCCTCTGCCCGGATTGAGGATATGTTTGATCTGTTTGTGTGGAGTTAGGGTGTTTCGAAGTTTGACTTAAGATCTGACTACCATCAAATCAAAGTCAGGAAGGAGGACATTTCCAAGACGGCGTTCAAACACCAAGTATGGGTAGTTTTCTTTGGTCATGACGTTGGACTGACAAATGCTCCTGCTGAGTTCATGAATCTCATGAACAGAGTTTTTCATGAGTATTTGAATCAGTTTATCTTCTCCATAGATAACATGCTGGTATATTCGGAGACTGAAGAAGAGCATGAAGAGCATCTAAGGAAAGTTCTAGAAACTTTGAAGAAAAAGAAGTTTTATGGTAAGTTATCTGAACGTGGATTTTCTTTGACAAGGTGGGTTTTTGGCCATATTGTCAAAAGAAGAAATTTCGATGGAAGATAGCTGCTGTTGAAAAGTGGTGTACCCCAAGTTCAAATCGGAAGTTTCTTGAACTTGGCTGGCTACTATCAGAAGTTCGTGAAGAATTTCGCCAAGATTGCTGAGCCGATGACGAAGCTCACTTGGAAGAATGAAGAGTTCATCTGGACGAAAGATTGCCAGGCATCATTTGAGGAGCTGAAGAAGAGATTTACCACTGTACCAATCCTTGCGCTGCCCGCAGGAACCGGTAGTTTCTCAATTTACATTAATGCCTCTGGAAAAGGACTGGATTGCGTTCTTCAACAACATAGGAAAGTAATTGCTTACACATCTAGGCAACTACATACTAATGAGAAGAATTATCCCACACCTAATTTGGAATTTGCTGCAATTATCTTTACTTTGAAGCTATGGAAGCATGATTTTTATGGAAAAAGGAGTGAAAATATATACGGACTACAAAAGTCTGAAATATATCTTCACTCAGAAAGAGCTGAATGTTAGACTAAGAAGATGGCTGAAGCAGATGAAGGATTGCGACATCAACCTGCAGTACCATTCAGGTAAGGCTAATGTGGTCGTTGATGCACTTTGTCGATACTGATGGCGAAGTTCTTAACCAAGGACCAGCACCTGCTGGAAGACATCGAAAAGTTTGGACTGGAGATTATACTGCCTGGAAATGGAAGGACGAAGCTGGATGCTGATTCAGTGTTGATGAAGTTGCAAATGAGCTCGAGTCTGATGGACAAAGTCAAGGAGACTCAGTTTCAAGACGAGACACTTTGCAAACTTAGAGATCAAGTGTTGGCAGGAACACTTGAGGGTTTCTCAAATCGCCATTAATGGAGCTCTGAAGAATGGTACGAGGCTTTGTGTACTATCTGGCGAACTGAGGAACGAGCTAGTGCAAGAAGCACACCAGTATTCCATACATCCTGGCAAGATGTATTGGGATATGCATACTATTGTTGGGTAGTATGGAATGAAGAAGGATGTATTCAGAATTGAGGTTAGATGTTTAATTTGTTAACAAGGGAAGACTAGCCGACAGAGACCCGCTGGACTTCTACAATCGTTGGGCATTCCGGACCGAAAGTAGAAGCACATAACGATGGACTATGTGTTAGGATTACCTTGTTTCCAAGGAGAGAAGAACACCATTTGGATTATTATGGACCGACTGACTAAGTTAGCTCACTTTATTCCCTTCAAAGATGGTTTATCCACTAAGAGGTTGGCAGCATTGTACGAGAGGCACATCTACCGGATTCATGGAGTACCGAGGGACGAGCAATCAGAGAGGTCAACCCAGACGCTTGAAGATATATTGAGATTTTGCGTCTTGGAATTTGGAGGGTCTTGGGAAGACCAATTGCATTTGGTAGAATTCTCCTACAAACAACAGCTACCAAGCTAGCATCGGTATGACACCGTTCGAGGCACTCTATGGACGTCATTGCCGTACTCCACTTGCGTGGGACGACGTCGGAGAACGAGTGTTGCTTGGACCTGAGATGGTGACCGAAGCAGCGGAGAAGGTAAGGATGATCAGAGACAAGCTCAGGATTGCCAAGACGGACAGAAGCATTGGGTTGATAGTAGTAGTCGACCGGTGAAGTTAAAGAAGGAGATAACATTTTTGTGAAGATTTTCTTCTACCATAGGAACGATCAGTGTTAGCAGAGCAGGAAAGTTGAGCCAGGTACATCAGGCCATTTGAAGTTTTAAGACGAGTTGGAAGTAGCGTACCGGTTAGCTCTATCAGCTAATCTTGAGAGTGTGCAACGTCTTCTACGTATCACAGCTCAGACGCTATATTTCGGATCCGAGTACCATATTGGATAATTCAGAGCTGAAGATTGGACTCAACCTTTCAGAGCCAGAGAAACCAGTTGCAAGCGTAGTCAGAGGTGAGAAGAAGATCAGAATTTGAGCCATCACTTAAACTCCTACTTCTTATCTTTTCGTTCTAAACTTGACTGATGCTGCTAAGTCAGCCTAGTTTTGCAAGCTATCTCTTTATCAAGCTTGATCATGACAGTATTTTACTGGGTGCACCCACTAATATATTGTCTAATCAGGACCGGTGCATGATGGTCTGATCAACCTCATGTACTTTGGTTCGCTTTTGTATTTTTCTACATGGATGATATCATAAACCGTCTCATCCACGACTGCCTTAGAAATTCTTATTGTTGGACCTGAGTTACGGGCGCAGTACCCGTACCTGTTTGATTCTCCTACCTTGCTTTTAAATTTCGAGGACAAAATTTTCTAAGGAGGGAAGATTGTGAAACCCATATTTGTAGTTAATTAATATTAATGTTTTAGTAGTATTATTAGTATTTTTGATTATTATTATTATTATTGTTATTAAATATTTCGAGTGCAAAGGATTTCGAAAAAATGATAATAACATGGCTTTTTGAGTTCAGACCCAGACCCGAGTCCGAACCCAGACCCAGGCCTGAGCCAAACCCAACTTCTTTTTCTCTTTCTTAATTCTGAATTGACTTGGTTTAAGTAAAAAAAATAATAAATAAATAAAAATAAATATTTAGCTGGTCCCGTAGGACCAGCACCCCTCTCAACCCCCTTCCCTCACGTTCTGGTCAAGCCCTACTTCTTCTTCCCTCTCTTTGCTCCTTACCACACACTTTTACCCCACTCTCCTTATTAACTTCCACTCCCCTACTCTTTTCTCTTCACAGGGAACAAAACCCATAACACTCTCTTCTCTCTCTAGCTCTCCTCACTCTCTGGAAGAGATCACTCACTCATTCTCCACAAACCCTCACCCATCACCCGACGTCCGCCCCGACAGCTCTCGGCCGACCACCCTCGGCCAGCTTCTTGCCGCGCCCGCAGTCTGCCAACCGCCCCGTCGACGCCGCCCCTTGCGCGGTCGAGCCGCGCGGCCCCCTCCGGCGAACCCGACAGCGCGCCCCTCCGGCCGACGCGGCCGCCAGCGCCCCTCGGCGCCTCCCCCGAGCCCTAGCTCGGCCGACCCCGCGGCCAAGCCCAGCGCCGAGCCCCCTTCGCGCCTCTCTCCAGCCAAGCTCCCTGGCCCACGCCCCGTACGGCCAGCACCCTGTCCTCCCTCTCCCCGCGGACAAGCCCGAGTCCGGCAAACCCTTCAAGCCGTTGGCCGATCTCTTTGGCCAGCGCCCGTGCTTCCCCGACAGCGCCTCTGGTCAGTTCTTCTCTGGCCAGCACCCTGTCGTGTCCTAATTTCTGATTTTTCGGTGTTCGTCGTCGTCGACGCTGTTTCCAGCGCTGATTTCGGGGATTTGTCGCTGATCTGGACTATTCTTTCTTTCTATTTTTCATCTGAGAGCTCTAGCCGAGCAATCCGAGGTATAACCCCTTGTCCCGCTATTTTATTATTATTTGTCGATGATGAAATGGTCCCCGGTTTCCTTTGGGAATTCGGTTTTAGCGACGACGTAATTTTTTGGGACTTTCGAAAAAGTCCTGTGAGTTATTTTGGGATTCCCGGAATATTTTCGGGAATGGTTTTTGGTGTGTTTTAGTTTCTGGAAATTTCCAGGAACGTTCTGTGATTTGTGGATTTAGAATCGGACTTCCGAAATTATTTCAGGTCGTCCCGATTATGCTGTGGATTGGTTGTGGATATTTTATGTATATAAAATGCGGGTTTTTCCCTGGTTCGGGACTTGTAGGAATTATCGGCGCTATTTTCCCAGTTTTTGGGTTGACAAAAAACAGAGGAGATGCTGCCCGATTTTTCCGTAAATCCTGAGTTATTTTCAAAATGAATTTAAAATGATTTTCGGAATTTATTTGATATTTATTTTGGGTGACGACCGTACCGGTCAATGGACCCGGCTAAGTGCAAACGATATCGGCCCCGCTCGGACGTTGAGGCAATTAGCCAAAAATGAGGATCGGACCATTATCTGAGACTTACTATTTATCCTTATTTTATTATTTATTTTCTGTTTAAATTCTATTTAATTTCTATTTTAGTTTAGGACTAACGGCAGTTTATCTTATTTCAATTTATGTAAATAAATTGTAATGGACATAAGCCCAGCTGGCTGATCTGTAACTGTAATAGCTTAGATTTCCTGCCTTTTCTGGTTTTTTCGTGTTTTTAGTATTTAACGATTAAATTGACTTAAAAGTATTTTCGTATAAAAATTAATTAATATTTTTCTCACTTAAGAATTGACAAGTTTATTAATAATTAAAAATCACGTGTTTTCTCACTAAAATAAGAGAATTAGTTTTATATTTATATTTATATAAAATTACCAAGTTTTCCTAATAATCTGGCATCGACGATGATTTTCCGAATCAAAAGTATAAAATGATCATTTTTCCCTCGTATTAAATTAACGCACTAATAACCGTGTTTTCTGTGTTTGGTTAATTAAATAACTAAAATTGGACTAGGACGCAAATAGAGATTACAACTAGTATAGTTAAGTTGGTTAACCTGAAAGATGAGTTTATCTCTCGAATGTAGGAATTCGAGGACAACTCTAAATTTCCCGTCTCGGAGTCGTCCACCTCTCCAGTCATTTTCCTGAGGCAAGTATAGTTTATGTTAGTTTACAATTATTTATTTAATCGTTTTACTGTATGTCTAAACCACGACTCAAACACGAAACTCTCACCGAGAGTACTGTACTATAACTACTGGGGACTGGGGAATAGCGTAATGATTATGACCACTACTGTAACAAAACCCATTCTCCCTCCTGTAACAAACCCAAGCCGGTCATATGTCATTACCTGTTCAAATCACTGTTTTATACTGTAACAAACCTGTTTTAAAACTATTTAGAACTGCATGATTCTATTTCTTATTTAACTACTTAATTAGCATGAATTGTACTTTGCTCCCTCCTGACTGGAGATATATTTTTAGGCGATGTTGAGGATGCTGAGCTGTGTTACAACAGCTATTACGACCCTGAGTTGTACCCCGTTGTGCTGCCAGAGTCCCCGCAGGAGGACGATAGAACTGAGGCTGATAGATAGATTTTCCCTTTTCTGCATTTTGTTTATTTCAAATTCTGTATTTCATTTCAGAACAATTTTATTTGTATTTAAATTTCAGTTTAATAAAGTTTATTTCAGAAGTTGAGTTGTGACAAATAGTTGTGTTGTTGTAATGGTTACCTGCTACTGAACAGCTTACTGCCGCCGTCTCAACAACGGTGCAGGCTGGGCATGATCCGACTAGACCCAGATTATTGGGATCGGGTCGTGACACGGACGCCCTCTTCTATGGCCGCTCGCAACGACTTGTTCGTAGATACCGTCGGCGGCTTTAAGAAAGGGCGCCTGTATGGCGTCGGCTCCCTAGGGGAGTTGCCCATGGCGACTGAGAGATTTCCACCGACACCGCTTCCTCCCGCCGCCCCGGCAGACGATGATGTGAGGTCGCAGCTTGCGCAGCTGCACGAGGCGGTGTCGTCCTTATGGGAGCAAATAGCCATATACTTTCTGCCTCCGTCTGCTGCTACCGATCTGTCTGCTGCTGGTACGGGTCCGTCTGTTACTGATGCCGGTCCGTCGGCTGCTGGTGCCGGTCCGTCGACTGCTAGTGCCGGTCCTTCTTCCGTCGGTCATCTTTCTTTCAACCCTACTGCCCCTCTAGTACCGCCTCCGACTGTGACGGCACTCCTTGATTTCATGTCGCCAGAGCAGTTACGCCAACTTCCGTGCAGTATCTTCGACGGATTGTCGACGTACATAGTGGACCAGTATTATCGTCGGTCGCATGAGGGATTATCACCACCGGACAATCGAACTCCTCCTGCTCCTTGAAGTATTGTATAAGAATAGTTTTTAAACTTGGAATATTTGTGGGAATTTTGGATTATAACGACGGATATTAGTTTACAATTTCTGGATAATTGGTGTCTTTACAATTATTGTTTTGTTATTCATATTTATTATTATATATTGGTCTATGTGATTTTTTGATTATTGGTGTGCATTATATTCGTATGTTATTTATCTTGGATTATATATCGGTCTCAGTGATTGTATATTGTGATTATATATTGGTCCGTTGTTCGAATGTTGTGTGAACAGGGAAAGATCTGCAAAAAATTTTAAAAAAATATCTCATTTAGCAACGGACTAGTGACGGGTTAGGGACGGATAATGTCAGGTATCGACTAAATTTCAACGAAATATCCGTCGCTGACTGGAGAACTAGAAATATTTCCAGTTAGTGACGGATGGTCGACGGATGGTCGACGGATAATCTGTCACGCCCCGAATCCGTAGAATCGATAGTCGTCCCCCTGGCGTGATGCCGTACAAGCCTAAGTTGCGCCCGCACAAGGCATAGTCATAAGGTTATCCGAAACACAGCAACAAGAGAATGCGCAGAGTAAATTGAACACACATTATAGAGAAGGAAACTTAAGCTTTATTGATAATGAACATCATTTTATAGACTCGATACAAAAGCGCCGTACGGGCTTTTTACAAACTGACTCTGTTATAAAATGAACTTCGACGAGATAGCCATTCCATACATTTTATCCCTTGATTACGATCAGCATTACAAAAACCACCTGGCATGACTAGAAGTCGCTCCATCTGTCTTCTGGCCTTCGACAGTGGAGTCTTCAAAAAGATTGGATCCAAACTTCGACCGCACGAACGAAGCTTCAAAACACACGAGCGTAGCCTCCCTTCACGCGGCACGCTCCTCCTGATTTATTGCACCTGTAGAGAGAGCGAGGATCAGTACAATCAACATGTACTGGCGAGTGGCTAATTAATTTTCGGGCTCTCATTTGGTTCAAGAATTTAGATAAAAATTTACACAACTTGCTTTTCGTGATCTTTCTAACCATCCTAGGTATTTTCATACGAAGCATTTTGACGAAACATAACCCAAGTAAGTTACACCAGAATTTCCCTCGGCAGAGCGTGCCGTGCAACATAAAACTTACCATCACCTTCCCTGTTAGTTGAATAACAATTTATATCAAGTGTTTGATGTGGAGGTCACTGGCATTAACTAGCCATCCTGGACATAGCCTGGTAATACGGGACCCTTACAACGCAAGTGGCGAGCTCCGATGCAAGTCTCCGTCTTACCGATTGCCTATTACCCAGCTCGGCTATCACCTGTTTCTTCCTAGGCTGAGGCGGTCCCGTGGCCCCGGGTTGCCGCTCGAAGAAACCATCGCCCTTGTCGATAAGTTGTCCATGACCTTGATAGGTTAACATGGTATATTTGGGGTACCGTTGGGGCTTGTTATGTAATCGATTCATTTACTTGGTTGTTTTGCAGGCCTAAAAGAATTCTATCTCTTTTCTACACAACTCATCTTTTCTCTTCTCAAACATAGGATTTGTGTTTTTCAAGCGAATTATTCAATTTCATTACCATTACCCAAGTTCTCATTTTTGAAATAGAGGGTCGAGATAAAGGAGGTCAGCCACTCACCTTGAGTATTTGCTTGAAGCGAGAGACTGGTTGGCCGCGCTAGACATCGCCTACGCGATTACCTGAAATCGCACAAGCAACCGATTAGAACACTGTATTAGGAAGAAATTCGATAGGAAATGCGAGTTTGAAATGTAAGCCATGAAAACCATTGAAAACATTCACGAAAACGCATTCAGAAAACCAAAGCCAAAACCAATGCAAGCGGCGTGAAAAACAGAGCAACGAGAGGCCTCTCCCGACTCAACCGCAGAGTCAAACCTCGAGGCGCTACCCGCTGAATATGGGACTTGGTTCCGAAGAAGCCATTCCATAACGTGGAATGGATCTTAATTCAACCGTTCACATTCGATCGATTCGATCGATCCCGATCTATCGGTCCCGACCGAGTCGATAGCGACAGTGTTCCTTTCTCGTGCACCCCGTGGACGAAGAATGGGGCACGATGTAGGGACGGGCACTACACCATAACCAACAAAAAAAGTTTCGTCCTCGAAACTTAAGGACATAACCTACCTCTATGAAAATAATGAAGGAAACTTTTCCTTCATCTTTGACTCGAGTTCCCATGTCGACTCTTCCGCCGCATGGTTCCTCCAGAGTACGCGAACAAGAGGGATCACTTGACTTTGCAACAGCTTATCCTTGCCTTCTAAGATTTGAACTGGCTCTTCAACGTAGGATAAGTCAGACATTAGCTCCAGCTGGCCAAAATCTACCATGTGGCTAGCGTCATGCACGTACTTCTACAGCTGAGAGACGTGGAAGATATTGTGCATACCTTCAAGCGCCGACGGTAGGGCAATTTTATAGGCCACTGGGGCGACCCGCTCGAGTATTTCGAACGGTCCAACAAATCTCGGACTCAGCTTTCCCTTCGTGCCGAACCGAGTAACTCCTCGCATGGACGACACCTTCAGGAACACATGATCGCCCACCTGGAACTCAAGCGGTCTTCGATGGGTGTCGGCGTAGCTCTTTTGCCGACTCTGTGCAATCTTCAGTCTTTCCCAAATTAGCTTGACCTTTTCTACAGTCTGTTCCACCAGCTCCGGGTCGAGTATCTGTCGTTCCCCGACTTCATTCCAACAAATGGGCGATCTGTACTTCCGGCCGTACAAAGCTTCATACGGTGCCATTTGGATGCTGGATTGGTAGCTATTGTTGTATGCAAATTCTGCCAGCGGTAGGTGGACGTCTCAGCTTGATTTGAAGTCAATTGCGCAGAGTCGTAGCATGTCTTCGAGAATCTGATTAACGTGCTCCGTTTGGCCGTCGGTCTGAGGATGGTAAGCTGAGCTGAACTGCAACTTGGTACCCAGTGCCGACTGAAGGCTACTCCAGAATTGCGACATGAACCGTGAATCCCGATCAGAGACGATGGATACTGGAACTCCGTGTATCCGTACTATCTCGTCAAGATAAATATGCGCCAGGCGATCAAGGCTCCAAGTAACTTTGATGGCGATATAGTGCGCTGACTTGGTTAATCGATCGACGATGACCCAGATGGCGTCGTTCCCCCGTGGTGTCTTCGGCAGGCCAACAATAAAATCTATAGTGACGTGATCCCATTTCTACTCTGGAATAGCAAGGTTCTGCATTTCCCCGCCCGGTCGCTGATGCGCAGCTTTCACTTGCTGACAGGCCATGCATTGTTACACGAAGTGCGCCACATCTCTCTTCATCCCGTGCCACCAGAAGGTCGTATGGAGGTCCTTATACATCATGGTACTGCCTGGATGCAAGATATATTTCGCATAATGCGCCTCCGACATTATCTCCTTTTGTAGTTCTGAATCATCCGAAACACATAGTCGGCCATTCAATCTCAGCACGTCGGTCTTGTCTTCCGCAAAGTCGGTCGTACTACCTGTCGAAATTCGCTCGCACATTTTCTTCAGGTACGGATCATCCTTCTGAGCAGCTATGATCTTTTCCAGCAAACTCGGCTCTAACTGCAGCTGCGCCAACCGTACATCCCTGAATCAAACCCGGAGATCGATGCCCATTTCTTCTAGATCATGTAGTAGTCTACGGTTGATGGATTGCGAAGCAAGATATTTTTGACTTAGAGCGTCCGCCACCATATTTTCCTTGCCCGGAGTGTAGTCGATCGTCAAGTCATAGTCTTTGATCAGTTAGAGCCAGCGCCTCTATCGCAAGTTCAATTCCTTCTGGGTGAAGAGATACTTGAGGCTCTTGTGGTCGGTATAGATTGCGCACGCCATGCCATATAGATAGTGATGCCACAATTTCAGCGCGAACACAATCGCCCCTAACTCCAAGTCGTGCATAGGATAGTTCTTCTCGTGCGGCTTTAACTGTCTGGAGGCGAAGGATATCACCTTGTTTGCTGTATGAGCGCACATCCCAAGACCTGGCCTGAAGCGTCGCTGAATATCTGAAAACCCTCTGGCCCATCCGGAAGTGCGAGTATAGGTGCCGAAATTAGTCGCTATTTTAGCTCCTGGAATGAAGCTTCACAGTCATCCGACCACTCATACACGACGTCCTTTTGAGTGAGGCGAGTCAATGGCGATGCAATCTTCGCGAAGTCTTTCACGAAGCGTCGATAGTATCCCGCCAAACCAAGAAAGCTTCGAATCTCACTAGCAGACGCAGGCCATTTCCAATCAGCAACAGCTTTCACTTTTTTTGGATCGACTGCAATGCCTTCGGACGAAATGATGTGACCAAAAAAGGATACACTGCTTAGCCAAAATTTGCACTTACTCCGCTTTACAAACAACTCATTCTCTCGAAGTATCTGGAGCATGGCCCGTAGATGTTCTGTATGCTGCGCCCTGTCCTTTGAGTAGACGAGAATATCGTCAATAAAGACTACCACAAATTTATCAAGAAAGGGTCGAAATACCCAATTCATTAGATCCATGAAGGCGGCAGTGGCATTCGTCAGGCCGAATGGCATCACCAGGAACTCGTAGTGGCCGTACCGAGTGCGAAAGACAGACTTTTGTACGTCGTCTTACTTGATCTTGAGTTGATGATAGCCCGAGCGGAGATCAATCTTCGAAAATACCGAGGCGCCTTATAGTTGATCGAATAAGTCGTCTATGGGGGCAATGGGTACTTGTTTCGGATGGTGGCCTTGTTCAGCTCTCGGTAATCGACGCACAGACGCATGGACCCACCCTTCTTCTTCACGAACAACACGGGTGCTCCCCACGGTGAAACACTAGGCCGAATAAATCCTCTGTCGAGTAACTCTTGTAACTGGACCTTGAGTTCCTTCAGCTTGGCGGGAGCCATTCTGTACGGGGCCTTGGAAATCGATCGAGTATCGAGGAATGTATCGATGCTGAACTCGATTTCTCGGTCGGGGGGCATTGTCGGGTAGCTCGTCCGGGAACACATCGGGAAATTCTGCCATAACGTCGGTCTGACCCGCGTTTGCACCATCCTGTCGCATGTCTCAAACGGACGCCAAATAGCCTTCGCAACCAGAATGCAGCATCCTCCGAGCGAAAATCGTCGAGATCAGCATACAGGTCGACGACGACTCACCACACGAAAAGCAGAATTCAGGCATTCCTGGTATGCGGAAGGTGACCGTCTTTCCGGCGCAGTCTATGGTTGCGTTGCACGGCCCGAGCCAATCTATTCCCAGAATGATGTCAAAGTCCTTCATATCTAGAACTATCACGTCAAGACCGATCTTTTGACCGCCGATACAGATAATCTCGTCGGCGCAGGCTAAGTTTGCGAGTATTGGTGTGCCCGAAGGTGTGCTTATGCTAAGGTCGAGATCTAATGATATTACAGGAAATTTGTGCTCGGCGGTAAAGTCCGTCGATACATTACTATGCGAAGCGCCTGAATCAAATAGTATACGAGCAGGCACATTATTGAAATTTAGTATACCTGTCACGATCGTATTTGATGCATGCACTTCATCTCGAGTCATGGCGTAGACGCGGCCCTGGGCATTGGGGCGACGGTATTGGCCATTTTCCGGTGCGGGTTGATGGGCTCGAGCCGCTGGGACTTAATTCCCTGGACGGTGCTGTTGGGGCGCCATTGGACGATGCTGCCGGGGCGCCGTTGGGTTCGGCCTTCGGGTCGAACATTCAGCACGAACGTGGCCCTTCTTGCCACAGTTCCAGCATCTACCCTCTGGTATCGGACAGACGTCGATAGTGTGCTCGACACGGTGACATCGGTTGCAGTAAGGCCGTAGATCACGCCCTTGGTATCCACCTTGTTGCCCATTGTTCGGACGCTTGGTCACGTTGTTTCCTCCCGCGTGGCTAGGGCGTTTGTGATTGTAGGTATGCACAGCACCGGCAGCACCTAGAGGGTATTGGCGTTCAAGGCGGAGGGCGTAGTTGAGAGACTCTCCATCGTTTTGTATTGTGGAACAGACACATGGGCGTAAATAGATGGTCTTAGACCCACTTCGAACCGTCGAGCACGACTCGTCAGGGAGGACAGGAATTCTCCAGCAAATTTAGCTAACTTGTTGAACTCTGCTGTATACAGCCATACTGTCATATTCCCTTGTCTTAGCTGCATAAATTCATTCTCCTTCTCTTGTCGAACGGCTTCGGGAAGGTACTCGATCTCGAATGCCTCTCGGAAGGTGGTCCAAGAAATTGTCGCTGTCTCGTCGTCGAGTCTGATTGCTCGCTTTTGCACGGCCCAGTCGTGCACGTTCAATCGGAGTAGAAGTTGAGCGCATGTGACTTTCTTAGACTCATCGACGCCCAGAATCTCAAACCGGTCTTCTAACTCCTCCAGCCAATCGATCGCCAACGAAGGGTCTTTAGTACCGCAGAAAGAAGTACGGAAGCTCTTTGTGAATTTTGACACGTCAAAGTTGGAACTTCTCGGTGCTGCAGGCATAAGCTCGGGTACCTCCGGTTCAACTTTATTTTGTCTGGTCGCAGGCTCGGTTACAGCATGGGTTATCGCGGAGTTGTTGTTGTTCGCCACCACTGTCTGGACAATCTGCTGGAGAGTATCAAGCTGCTTCTGCTGCAACTTGAATTATGTATTGAATCGGGCCTCGAACTAAGTCTGGCGTGCCTCCGTCTCCCGTCGATATTGCTCATTCAGGCGTTGACTCTCATATCGATATTGCTCATTCAGACGTTGATTCTCCTGAGCTTGTTGTTGTTGCGCTTCCAGCATGCGCAACATCCTTTCCATTGCGTCGTTAGAGGGTCCGGGTCTCGAGCTACTCGAGCCGCTCGAAGCACTTTCTTCATTCGTCGCCACATTCACCGCCGCACCTTCTGGGATTTTGAAGATAAAATACATTAGTCACAAAACTTATTACGGACTCCCTCGTATGGAACGACATATCTCATCGACACGAGACCAACGATTGAGACTGGAAACTCGACACTAGAGGCAAAAGACGTAAAGCCGTGCTCCGATACTAATATGTCATGCTCCGAATCCGTAGAATCGATAGTCATCCCCCGGGCGTGATGTCGTGCAAGCCTAAGTTGCGCTCGCACAAGGCATAGTCATAAGGTTATCCGAAACACAACAACAAGAGAATGCACAGAGTAAATTGAACACACATTATAGAGAAGGAAACTTAAGCTTTATTGATAATGAACATCATTTTACAGACTCGATACAAGGGCGCCACGCGGGCTTTTTACAAACTGACTTCATTATAAAATGAATGTCGACAAGATAGCCATTCCATACATTTCATCCCTTGATTACGACCAGCATTACAAAAACTACCTAGGATGACGGAAAGTCGCTCCATCTGTCTTCTGGCCTTCGACAGCGGAGTCTTCAAAAGAGATTGGATCCAAACTTCGACCGCACGGACGAAGCTTCAAAACACACGAGCGTAGCCTCCCTTCATGCGGCATGCTCCTCCTGATTTATTGCACCTGTAGAGAGAGCGAGGATCAGTACAATCAACATGTACTGGCGAGTGGCTAATTAATTTCCGGGCTCTCATTTG
>JANAVB010037417.1:15124762-15474845 GCA_029216955.1 Iris pallida
ATTTAGATCGTGGCTTATTGGTAGAGCCACTGGACTTTGCTCACCCTGAGTAGCCTAGTATTGTTAGGTTTGCCTAGCCTGCGAGCCAGCTAGTACATTTTCAGTTTGTAGTATCGTATACTTATATTATTTGAGACTCTGGATGTTGTGTTAGCTATGACTTGTAGATTTTGGACTCGATTCCTGTTTTATCTATCGTATCTCTTTTCATGCTATCTACCTTAGTTTTGATTACGTGATTGAGACTGTATTGCTATGTCACCTCCATTCGGAGTGTATATACTGTATAGGTACATTTATATACTGTATAGGTACATTTATATGTTTTAGTCGTAGTATTTACAGACCCTATATACAGCGTTCTACCGCCTATTCTGCGACGTAGGTTGGACGTAACCACGTGCTCGTGCCCCTCTAAAGGGTGCGGGTCGTGACACATTTTTGTGGTGGCCCATGCAGGTCAGTGTCGTAACTCGTACGAAGTCGTAATGGTGCTCGACTTAGAGTGCTAATTACGAGCCTGCAATTAGGACATAGGATCTAGGGTATGATAGGAGTTACTCAATTACATGCTAGAAAATTTTTGATCTTTTGATTACCATGACAGCTCTTTTGCATTGAATTTAATTATCCGTCTTTGATATTCCTATCATGTGCCATATTGATTCCTTGTTTCAACCTATCCTCAGGATGACGATCACTCGCTCTCAGGCAGCGGGTTCTAGCGCTGTACCGGAGAGGCCCGATCCGGCAGGTCTTCCACCTCCGGCTGCGGAAGCAGCAGTGGCAGATCCGGCAGGTCTTCCACCACCGGTTGTAAGAGTAGCAGTGGCAGTCCCAGGAGGTCTTCCACCTCCAGCAGCGGAAGCTACAGCTGAGGGAGCTACTATCTCAGTTCATGCCCTTCCGGTGGGAGCAGCAGCAGCAGCGACGGTTCCAGGAGGTCTTCCACCTCCAGCAGCGGGACCGTCTATGGTTATCCCTGATGTTCTTTCACCGCCGCCTCCGATACCGGCAGATGCTCAGGGGATGATGGCCCTACTGCAGCAGATGCTGCAGACGCAGAGAGCACAGGTAGAGGCACAGCACCGTCAGGCAGAGGTACTGCGACAGACGATGGAGAACTCACATCAGTTAGCTATGGCAGCAGTGGAGAGAGGTGCACCGGCTATAGTTCAGGGAGCACCAGCACAGCAGCAGGGCCACGGGAGGTCCGGTACGCATCTCGACTTCAGGAAGGTGAACCTGCAGGATTTTAAGGGTACCGAGGGTATCCTATACGCGGACGACTGGCTAGAGGATGTCCAGCGGAGTCTGGAGTTGGTAGAGGTTTCGAGAGCTCTGTGGTTGACTTCTGCAGCGAGCCAGTTCTTTGACATAGCGCTGACTTGGTACCGCACGGATCCGCATGCATTAGTGAGAGGTATATCTTGGGAGGACTTCAGAAAACTCTTTAAGGAGAAGTTCTACCCAAATGTAGCCTTGACAGCGCTGGAGGGGCAGTTTGCTAGTTTGGTGTAGGGGAACTCGTCAGTAGACGAGTATGCAGCGGAGTTCTTCCGCCTGAGCAGGTTTGTACCCAGTTTGGTTCAGGATGAGGGGTGCAAGGCCCGAAAGTTCAGGAGGTGTCTCATTCATGCAGTGTGCACTCGCACATCTGGGCGACGAGATGCGACATTTGAGCAGATCTTGATGGAGGCTCAGATTATGGAGGAGGACTTCGGCCTCAAGCCGAAGAGGAGCAGTGACGCTATTGGAGCTAGTTCGAGTGCAGGGCCAGCGAAGCGCCCACATTTCCAGCAGAGGCAGTTCCAGCAGCAGCAGCCTCAGTTGCAGATCCAGCAGGCACCGGTGCATGCCCAGCAGCATCAGGGTCAGGGTCAGGGCCAGAGGCCAGCTACACAGTGCAACTTCTGCGGGAAGCCAGGGCACACTAGAGAGGTGTGCAGGAAGAGATTAGGCGTCTGCTTATACTGTGGGACGTCTGATCACCAGCTGAAGGACTGCCGTATTCGAGGAGTCCAGGATAGAGCACAGCCGGCCAGAGGACCAGCGGTTCAGCAGAGAGGTCCTCCACTTCAGACGCAGCAGCAGCGTTTCCAGCAGCACCAGAGGAGAGCCCCTGCGGGCAGAGTGTTTACCCTGACAGCAGATGAGGAGGCAGAGCGAGTAGGCGATATAGTGGCAGGTCATGTTCTTCTCGATTCATTTTATGTATTTACCTTATTTGATTCCGGTGCCTCGCATAGCTTTGTGTCTGTCTCCTTTGCTCTGAGACACAATATTATTGCTGAACCCTTGGGTAAGACTTGCAAGATATTGACCGGTGGAGGCATCATCCTGGTCAACAATATCTGCAAGGGGCGGAGAGTTACTATAGGAGGCCGAGTTTTGGGTGTGTGCTTGCTCGTAATGCCCCTTCTGAGGTACGATATGGTACTCGGAATGGATTGGTTGAGCACGCACCATGCTACTATAGATTGTAGAGGTGGTAGGATTTTGTTTAGGCCGCCGGGAGAGCCTGAGATTGTGTTTGCCAGAGGAGCAGCTGAGCTGGTAGATGGGTTCTGTGGAGCTTTACTGGCGGGGCAGGCATTGCCGCATCCATTGATTGCTGACTTTATGGATGTTTTTCCCGAGGAGTTGCCGGGGATGCCGCCGGATAGAGACGTCGAGTTCTCTATAGACCTAGTGCCAGGTGCTGAGCCCATTTCACAGCACGTCTATAGATTCAACAACAGCGAGTTGGCGGAGCTGAAGAAGCAGGTCGACGAGCTGCAGGACAAGGGATTCATTAGATCCAGTTCATCGCCTTGGGGAGCGCCAGTCCTATTTGTTCCAAAGAAGGATGGTATGATACGTATGTGCATCGATTACAGGGCGCTCAATAACCTTACTATCAAGAATAAGTACCCATTGTCGAGGATCGACGACTTGTTCGATCAGCTGAGCGGCGCCAAGGTGTTTTCGAAGATAGATCTGAGATCCGGCTATCATCAGCTGAAGGTGAAGAAGGAAGACGTTCCGAAGATAGCTTTCCGGATTCGGTACGGCCAGTACGAGTTTACAGTGATGCCATTTGGGTTGACCAACGCCCCAGCTGTGTTCATGAACTTGATAAACAAGGTAATCCATCAGTACCTTGACAAGTTCGTGGTGGTCTTCATAGACGACATCCTGGTTTACTCGAAGACGCCAGAGGAGCACGAGGAACATCTGAGGATTGTGCTCGAGACCTTAAGAAAGGAGCAGTTGTATGGGAAGTTGTCAAAGTGTGAGTTTTTCCTGGACCAGGTCGAGTTCCTGGGTCATGTTGTGACCGAGCATGGGATCTCAGTAGACCAGAGGAAGATTGCTGCGTTAGAGTCTTGGTCTACGCCCAGTACAGTTGCCGAGATTGGAAGCTTTCTGGGGTTGGCGGACTACTATCGGAAGTTCGTCCAGGATTTCTTGCGGATCGCGGAGCCGATGACTAGACTCACCAGGAAGGACGTGGAGTTCGTCTGGACTGAAGAGTGTCAGGCCGCCTTCGATGAGCTGAAGAAGAGGTTGACATCAGCTCCTATCTTGACATTGCCGTCTGGGACCGGTGGTTTCTCGATTTACAACGATGCTTCTAGTCGGGGTCTGGGTTGTGTACTTCAGCAGCAAGGAAAGGTGATTGCCTATGCATCTAGGCAGTTACGTCCTCATGAGAAAAACTACCCGACTCACGATCTGGAGTTAGCCACTGTCATCTTTGCCCTGAAGTTGTGGAAACACTATCTGTACGGAGAGCGGGTTGAGATCTTTACTGACCACAAGAGCTTGAAGTACGTGTTCACTCAGAAGGAGCTGAACATGAGGCAGAGACGTTGGCTTGAGCTGATGAAGGATTTTGATATCGCCTTGCAGTACCATCCAGGGAAGGCCAACGTAGTCGCAGATGCCTTGAGCAGGTATCTGTGGCTGTATCTGACATCAGACCGTCATCTTTTGGCCGACCTGGATAGCTTGGGAATCGAGGTGATCATTCCAGGCATGGAGGTGCAGATTTAGGGTTTACAGATTCAGTCTGAGTTGATGGACAGGGTCAGATCAGCACAGTTTGATGATGTTGCCTTGAGGTGCATCAGGGAGCAGGTGTAGAGAGGGTTGCTTGATGATTTCTCCATTGCCGAAGATGGGTCGTTTCGGCACGGTGCTAGACTGTACGTTCCGAGTGGAGAGCTTCGGGAGGAGGTTCTTCATGAGGCTCATCGCTCTCAGTACTCTATGCATCCTGGTGCCAACAAGATGTACAGAGATCTGAGAGAGCACGTTTGGTGGTACGGCATGAAGTGCGAGGTGGCTCAGTTCGTATCTCGCTGCTTGGTTTGTCAGCAGGTGAAGGCCGGAAGGCAGAGGCCTGTTGGATTGCTACAGCCGCTACCCATTCCTGAGTGGAAGTGGCAGCACATCACCATGGACTTTGTGTCCGGACTTCCCCGATCTCCAGGAGAGAAAGACGCGATTTGGGTCATAGTTGATAGATTGACCAAATCGGCCCACTTTTTGCCTTTCAAGGTGGGTTTGTCCACGGAGAGGTTGGCAGAGCTGTATGTTCGTCAGATCGTGCGATTGCATGGGGTTCCTGTGAGCATAGTTTCAGATCGAGATAGCCGTTTCACTTCCCACTTCTGGAGGAGTTTCCAGGCTAGCTTGGGTACCTCGCTCAAGTTCAGTACTGCTTATCACCCCCAGATAGACGGGCAGTCGGAGAGGACTATCCAGACTTTGGAGGATATGCTTCGCATGTGTGTGCTAGATCTCGGGGGTTCTTGGGAGGATCATCTCCACCTGGTATAGTTTGCTTACAACAACAGCTACCAGGCCAGTATAGAGATGTCGCCATTCGAGGCTCTATACGGACGGAGATGCCGTACTCCCTTATCTTGGGACGATGTTGGCGAGAGGGTGCTGCTTGGACCAGAGATGGTGGTGGATGCAGCTGAGAAGGTCCGGCTTATTAGAGACAGACTTCGGGTGGCTCAGGATAGGCAGCGGCATTGGGCCGATAGCCACCATAGACCGTTAGAGTTCGAGGTTAGTTTCAGTTCCTATTTGTGCTTGTTTGTGTTTTGTCTGTCCTGTGTGCTGAGTTTATTTTATGTCTAGGCTTGCGCTTTGGTGTTCCTGAAGATTTCTCCGACATGGGGCACGATTCGCTTTGGCGGGAGCGGAAAGCTTAGTTCACGCTACATCGAACCTTTCACTATCCTTGAGAGGGTCGGTGCAGTAGCTTACCGGCTAGACTTGCCGCCTATACTAGAGGGAGTACACAACGTGTTCCACGTGTCGCAGCTGAGACGGTACGTGGCGGACCCCAGCCATGTATTGGATCATTCAGCGATCGAGGTGGGGCCTACTCTTCACTATCCAGAGCAGCCAGTTGAGATTCTGGATCGTAGGGAGAAGGTGCTCTGGAACCAGGTTATACCCTTGGTTCGCGTTGCATGGAGGCATCACTCTCCAGGTGAGTCTACCTGGGAGAGAGAGGATGACATGCGGGAGCGTTTTCCTTATCTCTTCGAGCCCTGAGGTATAATTTCTGTTTCTGCATTGTGATTTATTGTATGTTTGTTTTAATTTTGAGGACAAATTTTTTTTAAGGTGGATAGATTTGTCACCCCCAGTTTTCATGAACAGGGATATTTTGGTAATTTTCTACTTAAAAAATTATTTTAAAATTATTTGTATTATTTTGGAGTTATTTAAATCGGGTTCGAATTTTGACTCATTCTGACTTGTTTTGACTTGTTTTCGAGGACCCGGGGTAGTGTTGACCTTAGCGGACCCACACACTAGTTAGCCATGGCCCACATGTTAGATATTTTAGTTAGTGACTAGACTAAATTATTTTGGTTAGTATTGATTGAGATTAGTGATTTTGGATTGACTAAACTACCCCCGACTTAACCCTTTACCACTGCTTTAGCAAATGACTAGAGAGGGGCCTTTTTGACTTTTGCCCAATAGGACAAAACAACCCTCTTGTGGCCGGCCACCTAGTGGATAGGACCCCCATCATTTCAATCATTATCCACTCTTCCACTCTCTCTCTTGTTCTTCCCCAAATTGATTTGAGAGCTAACCCTAATCAAATCATCCCCAAATCTCCCCATTTCTACACCAAACCTTCATCCTTCCTTCTCCATTCTATCCAAGGAAGGGGCTCCTCAAGTTTGAGAGGATTCGGAGCTTGTTCGTGTCCGTTTGGGATTCCTACGTGTCGGTGGCGTTTCGGGATCGAATCGAATCACTGGAAGGTATAAATCCTTTCTCTCTCTCATTTCTCTCATGCATTAGATTCATTTTGACATATAGGAATGACCCCCTTGGTTTGGTGCCCAATGGTGTCCATTTCGTGTCCTTTTGGACATTTGTAGAAATGTCCATTGTGTAGGATCGTGTCCTAATAGGGAAAACCCCTTTTTGGACACATATAATTTGTTTGTGCATTTATTTTGGTGTGTTCTATTACTATTCCAGATTTTTACCATTGTTTAGAATGTGTTGCCAATGTATCTTAAAGTATCATATTGTTAATATCTATATTTATAGATATATGTGATGATATATAAATATATAAATATATATATATATATATATATATATATATATATATATATATATATATATATATATATATATATATATATATATATATATATATGTGGATATATACTAAAGGGGGGGAATGTGTATTTTCTGAATTGGTATGGGAGCATCACAGTGGTATGAGATTTGGAGTGAATGTGTGAATGCTAGTGTAGGTGTTGTGTTTGGTTATATGGGTAGAAGGGAATGTGAGAGGATATGAGAGTTTGTGAAGTGTGTGTGAATGGTTAGAAGGGGAGGGGAAACCACTGTCACATGGCTGTCCTTAGAGCCATTGGTGGCAGTCCCTTAGAGCCATTTGGCTGTCCCCTTGGTTCCTGGAAAACCAGTCCAGATTTACCATATCCTTGGGTGTCCCTAAGCCACAGGACATCCCCCATATCAGTCCAGTTTGCCCATAAAACCCCTCCTACACTGCTGTTCCAAAAACAGCCTTCAAGCCAAGCCAAGTGGCTGTCCAAATCCCCCTTGTACTGTCCCAGAACAGCCCTGAATACACCCCACAACAGTCCCCTTTTAGCCCACATTACAGTCCAAATTTTACCTACACATTGCTGTCCTAAACACCCTCCAATATCAACCCATTGGCTGTCACTTGAACCCTCATAAACCACCCTCCAAAACAGTCCTCTAGCTGTCCCAATACACCAGAAATCAGTCCCCTTGGACTGTCAAAACAGTCTCCAAATTCATCCCATGTTTCAGTCCTAGAACACCTAGATGACTGTCCCCATATGACACTCTAAACAGCTCATATAAAACCTTTGATTTCTTTCCCTAACAAACCATATCTGGACTGTCCATGACAGCCATCAACCAAGCCCCAAATACCTCTCCCTTACCAATTGAAACAGTCCAAATATTAGCTTATGTGTGTGAGTGTGTTTTGTGAGTTTGTGTGTGTGTGTGTGAGAGCCTATGAGTGTATTTAAGTGGCCCATAGGTTAGCCTATGTGTAAATCAATAGGAAACCTATAGGAGAAGCCTAATAGAGTGTGGTATCATGTGAGATGGTTGTGTGTGGTTGAGTATGAGAGTGTTGAGGGTAAATTCATGATATAGAATAGGGTAATAGGGTAAATCAATACCCCGTATCCCAACATGGCCTAGATACCTAGGATACCCAAATTTCTTGGTAGGTAAACCTTAGATAGGTTGATATCTAGCTACCCTAAGGAGCCTAGGCTAGTACCATGGGTATTTGTGGGATTTCATTGGTATTGGGCAAGGTATCGGGATTTACCTTGGAAGGGTAAATACTAGTTTTGCCTAGAAATAGGATATTGGTGTTAGAAGTCTAAGATAGGGTCAGAACTTGATTCCCGTGGTTGGTAATGATCAAATATGGTACTCATAGACTAGTTTTGACATCGGTTGACCTTGTTGACCAAAAGTCAACAAAAGTCAACCGAGAGTCAAACTTAGTCTTTAAGCGACCCGATTTGACCGAAACAACCCAGAGGTGACCAGTTGACTGAAAGTCAACAGTTGGTCAATATTAGACTAGTTTGACCTAGGATTGACCTAGAGTTGACCAGAGTTGACCAGAGTTGACTTTTTGACCAAAAGTCAACTGTAAGTCAACCTTTGACCCCGATTGACCTAGTTTGACTTGGATTGACTTCCAGTGACCTAGTATGACCTAGTATGACCTAGTATGAACCAGTATGACCTAGTATGACTCAGTTAGACCTAAATTGATCTAGTTTTGACTTAGACTTGCATTCATGGATTATATTAGTTTTCTTTTTCAGTATTAAGCCCTGTTTGACTCATAGTATCTTATTTTAGGTCTGTGATCACTCTGAGCGTCTGTTCACTCTATCATCTCAGGACCACAGGCGAGTACATTCACTGATAGTTTTCATTGTCTTGATATCAACTATATCTGATTCAGTCGTAGTATTTTTACTTGATTCCTGACACGACGTTTCACGGACTAGTATACTTCGGATCCTGTCATGAGATGTTATTCATAGACTCTCTTGGTATATGAGTATGTGATGTTCCTGTGTTTCTGTACTTATATAGACACTGATTTGGGAGTGGGTTGGCCCCCTGCTCTTGAACCCGTGTCTTGACGTGCCATGTCTGGATCCGTGATACTATTCGGGGATGGGAGAATTATTAGGGGTTATGTGATCAAGCCTTCCTGTAACTATATTTTGCTAGCGTCACCCTCACCTCACGTAGAATGTTACAGATACCCTATTACCAGTTATCTAGGTTGGACGACATGACTCTCTGTTGAGTACACCGCGGATTGCCGGACCAAGTGGATAACCATCTCTTGCTTCCCTAGCCGATCTCATATCGCTCTAATAATTCAAAACACCTTTTTACATTTATTGTCATACCTTATATTTCTAGTTCAGCTTTACTTACTGTACTTTCACCATGCTAGGATTCATTTCTCACATGCTCTACCTGTCTTTATACTGTACCATGATTTGAGACCAAGTTCTGTTTGGAAGAAGGGTTACAACCCCGGTCCTTGTTTGGTTCAAGGGTTGTAACTCGGCTTTCAAATGGTTCCCTAGTCGCATATATCTTTTGTCTTGTATTTTATTATTACTGTCTCTTATAGTATTTCTCAATTCATATGGAACTGCTGTTGGTGTTTGTACTTGCTCATTTTCCTGACAGGATACTGTTGACAAATTTTACAGATGACTCTGAGACTGACTGCCCGACCTACTATGGGGTTGAGTCTGATGGACTAGATTTAGATCGTGGCTTATTCGTAGAGCCACTGGACTTTGCTCACCCTGAGTAGCCTAGTATTGTTAGGTTTGCCTGGCCTGCGAGCCAGCTAGTACATTTTTAGTTTGTAGTATCTTATACTTATATTATCTGAGACTCTGGATGTTGTGTTAGCTATGACTTATGGATTTTGGACTCGTTTCATGTTTTATCTATCGTAACTCTTTTCATGCTATCTATCTTAGTTTTGATTATGTGATTGAGACTGTATTGCTATGTCACCTCCATTCGGAGTGTACATACTGTACAGGTACATTTATCTGTTTTAGTCGTAGTATTTACAGACCCTATATACAGCGTTCTACCGCCGATTCTGCGGCATAGGCTGGATGTAACCACGTGCTCGTGCCCCTCTAAAGGGTGCGGGTCCTGACAAATATTAAAGGAAAGTCAACATTTTGCGACGTATTTACAGACGTCGTTAATTTCTGTTAAATAAGGTTTCCTCGGTTCGACCACCTTCCCCCCGGCGCCGCTCATCCTCATCCTACACCGCGAGCCCCTTCTCCTCCCTCCGGCGAGCCCCTTCTCCTCCTTCTCCTCCACCGCGAGCCCCTTCTCCTCCTCCACCGCGAGATCCTCCTCCTCTACCACCGAACTTGTCCTCCTCCTCCTCTGTCACGACCCGTACCCTAGAGTAAGGGCACGAGACGTGGGTACGTCCAGCCTACGCCGCAGTGTCGGCAGTAGAATGCTGTCCTAGTTCAACAATCATCTAGCAATATATCTCTAAACAGTTTATACTCTCCAAATGGGGATGACATAGCAGTAAAACTCAATCACAACTAAGGAATAGATAGCACGATATGAAATAGAACTCAAGAAAATAAATAGATGAAAAGTAATCTAAGATAATCCCAGCAATATCCAGAAGTACATGGTCTCAGATACAGAATGAAAGAATATATACAACTCTGAACTCCAAATAAAGTCTAGCTAAAATATGCCTCAAGACTACATAAAAGATAGATAAGCCTAACTAATCTAGTCTAGGCAATCGGGGTGATATCCTCAGCTAGAGCTGGGTCCTCCTGAGGGTCCAGCTCGCAGGTTTCATCTAAGGCTACCCCGTAGTAAGTATCCAGACCAGCCTCCTCCTCGTCCTCTGTAATATTTTTAACAGGTCCAGTCAGGACAGGAGCGAGTACAGTACATCTCAACAGTTCATAGCAGGTTAGAAGATATAATCATGCAGTAAAGTAAGATACAAGTACTGAAAGAAGTGCAGTATGTAAACAGAGAGAGAAAGCTGTAATAGAAATATCTACTATAAATAGAGAACTAACATGTGGCTAGTGAGTCAGAGTACAACATGGACATGTAAATGGCATGGGATGATTCTGATGCTACACTATGGAATGATTCTGATGCTACACTACTGGGGTATTATTCACATGTCTACTTCTACTCCCTCGTACCCCCAATCAATACACAAAGATCCAACCAGGTTATGTTATGATACTATATAAGGCCCCCGAAGGGTGATAAGCCCCCGAAGGGTGGTACATAGTAGACCCATAAATGGGATAAGGATTCCAGGAAGACTCTGTGATCATAAGAGTATATGTCACAAGTGATCGAAGAACCAATGAAGCATAGTGATACGCCATGTAAGTGAAACGCACAGAACATGTAGTACCCGATGCTCCCTAAGGATAACATCTCAAGAAGGGATCCATATGGTACCAATCCGTGTGACCAATGTGACAGTACAAGTAAAGTAATCTACTGTAAGAAATAGTTCTAAGCAGGATATGAAATGATCAAAGAATGTACTCGCCTGGTATCTGAGTGTCCAACTGAAAAGTACTGTCCGAGGAGTGGTGTCTGGCTCCTAATCAGAATAGCACAAGTCACAACAAGTCCAAAATGGTAAAATGAAGTCCTATTATGCATTCTACATGATTCTAGGTCAATCTAGGCCAAAGTCAACTCTTGGTCAACTCTGTTCAACCCTAGAAGTCAAACTAGGTCAACCAAGTCTAGAGGTCAAACTAGTCTATACTAGTCCATATTAGCCTATACTAGGCCTATCTAGTCCAAACCAGTCTAAGCTAGGCTAATCTGGCTATGCTAGTATACTAAGTCCATACAACCCATACTACACAAGTCAAACCAACATCACACTTCCTAGTTTACATCTAGGCCTACACATAACACATGTATACATATATTACATATATACAGTGAATACACAAGTGTATATATATGAGACATATACATATACTTGTATAACCTATATATCCAATGTAGGTGTCTATACTAGATACCCAAAATTACACAACTATATTATTTACATACACATTACATTATATATATTCACTACCCAAAAGCATATATGTACATTAGGAACTATATGTATAGGGAGAGAGTAATGTGTAGGTGAAGGTGAGAGTGGGTGAATGAGGAATGTGAAACATGTGTGTATGCAATTACTTGTGTTTGTGTGTGATGGAGTGAACAATACATTGTGTATGTGTGTGTACTTGCTTGTGTATAGAGAGTGTAACAATATATGGCCATGTGTGTGTATGGTGTGGACTGAAACATGACAGGAACAGGAATAGATTGTGTATGTGAATGTGTGTAGGGTGAGTGATAGGCTCAAATTTAGTTAACAGGAAAAATCAGTGAGTAGGAAATCTGAGAATAAATGACTTAGCCAACATTTGAACCAAACTCAGTGGCTAACATGTGTATGAACCTGTGTGTGTACAGTGAGTGTTAGGAAACAGTAGGAACATAGGAAATATGGAGTGAAATTGGAAATCAGTGAGTTAACTTAACAGTGTAGCAAAGTGTCTATAGGAAATCAATCACAGGTAATAGGAAGTAGAAAAATAGTGTAGTGTATATCATCCTAAAAACAAGAAACAATAAGTTGGAAACTGGAACACATGACAGTTACTTGTAACTCAAACTCAGGTTTCACTAAATATCACAGTCCCCAACTATCCCCAGGTTTGAACACTAATCTAAACAGCCTATACAACACATATATCACATTAAAATCACTTAACAGTCCCTTAAATGGAAACCCAGGTTTTTGAACTCCCAACACATCTAAATCAATCCAAAACTCGACCACATTTAGTATACATATAGGAGATTAGATTTAAGGACTTAAACCTATAAATTAACAGCCTTAAATGGATTAAAATTGATGGCAAAGTTCACATATATAAACTGGAAAAATCAGGAAACTGAACATTATTCTCAAAAATTTGTAAACTGATAATTACCCCACGAAAATCATTAAAATACACAATAATGAGTTGGTAATGTATATACACAACATATATGTGTCCCATAACCTGTTTGTGTCCACCAAGATGGACACAAACGTGTCCAAGCAAAGAATTCCCAAAACAGTCACGCAGTGCACTGTCCAGTGCACTGTATCGTGCACACGTGCACTTGTGTCGTGTGCACGACACAGGACACCACAGTATCTCGTGGTCGTGTCAGTAGGTACACCTACTGTCCAGCTAAAAGTGTGTCAGCCTGAATTAGGTCCTAGCGTGTCGTGTCCGACACTACAATGCCGTATCAGTGGCTAGATTGCTCGTGTGCACTGCACAGGCAATCCCCCATACGAAGATGATTTCTCTCCAACTAGGGCACGAGGCCCAAGAAGATTTGGGGAGCTTGATGACAGAGAGTGCCCCAAGCATCCCACAAAATCCTGTGTCCAACCATCCAGTGTCGTGTCCGCTACAGGCCCCGAGTAGTAGGGGAACACTGTAGCGCGCGCGCGAGCGTGTGCACGCGCGTGTCCAAGCCAAGATTTCGACACAACCTGACACTAATACTACCACATAAGAACAGGAATCAATAAGCAAGATTAAAACTAAAATTTCTATTTAAAAAATAATGCACAAACGAGATCGAAATGCCCTTTGGGGCATTTCGTCAAACACTCAATCCTAGCTCTGATACGTGTCCAGAACGGACACGAAACCTAGGATACCCGACACAAAACCTATACTGATACTTAGGGGACTCCTAGGAATCCCTAATAATGAAGACAAATCGAAATTTCATGGAGTGTAGAGAAAGCTACCTAAGCTTGAACTTCTCAAGAAAACCCCTCTTTCAATGGCTCTCCTCTTGATGTCCCAATCCACTAAAATCACCTCAAACTGAAATGGAACATTAATGACAGCAAGAATAGGTAGATTAGAACCTAAAGGAAAAGATTTGAATGGAAAAGGAAGAGGAATGGAATTTTAGAAATTTATTGAATAGGAACAAACCTTGTTTTTCTAACTTGAGCTTTCCTAAGAATGAGGCAACCCTAGATTTTATGAGGGTATTTATATGGTGGTGATCCCAATGCAATAGGTGGCCGGCCAACATCTCCTAGGGTTTAGGGTTTGGTTAATTTTTGGGCTTTGGGCCAAGTTACATAGGCTATGGTTTGATTTTAATAAGGACTCTAAATCATAAGCCATGACTTATGACTTTCTAATTTCTATTACTAATTAGGTTCTAATGACCAAACCAAAGATTAGGCTAGGTTAGACTAGAGTCATATATCCTAACCAAACTCATACTAACTAGGGTTAGCTCCAAGGTTGGTCTACAAGGGTCCACACTAGTCAAAGTCAACCTAGTCCAAACAATTCCAAAATAATTCCTAAAAATTCCCAAAAATTCAAATAAATTCTAATAAATTTAAATTGCCCCAAAAATAACAAAAATACCCTCACACTAGAAATGTGGTAGTGACATCCTCCACCACCGCGAGGAGACTAAAGGTAAACCCTAACCCTAATTGAGGTATTTTTCGTGTCCAAAATGAACACGGAGACACATTACGACCATGTGTTCACTGATACAGTGTGTTCGTGAGGTTTTGGACACTTTGTGTCCATTTGTTGGATACGTGGACACCCCTAAGCATGCATATATATGTATTTCACCTCTGTACACTTGATCCCCTCCTCCTCCACCATCGAACTTGTCCTCCTCCTCCTCCTCCTCCACCACCGCGAGGAGACTGAAGGTAAACCCTAATCCTAATTGAGGTGTTTTACGTGTACAAAATGGACACGGAGATACATTACGACCATGTGTTCACTGATACAGTGTGTTCGTGAGGTTTTGGACACTTTATGTTCATTTGTTGGACACGTGGACACCCCCAAGCATGCATATATATGTATTTTACCTCTGTACACTTAATCCCCTACTTACACTTGTGTATTTTTGTATTAATTTGGATTTTCATATTGGGTTTGGGTTTAATATAGTGTTTGATACATTGTTTCACCTTGCAACATTCCTATACTTAGAGACGTTTAGTACACAACTAACTATTTTATCCTAGTTTGCAAGTGTACTTTTGGGTAATCTAGGTATATTAGTTTACCAATATCCCCAATGGCCGAAGATTTTAAGTATATGAACCAATTAGTCAACATCTATTTGTTGAAGTATGGTACTCCATTCTTTGTAAGTTCTAGCTATATATGTCTCAAGATCCAATACTCAAAAATCCCAAGAAGAAGAAGAAGAAAAGAATAAAATGACATCGCTCAACACCCTATGACAACTCCATGAATAAAGTAGACGATCCTCCATACAAGTCTTCCTTCATCTATTGTCTTAAAGTGTGAGTTCTACAGTATGGTTCTCTTTATAGAATTGTGTCTTATTTTAGACAACAAGGATTTCCTATTTTTATATGTAACATGGCAACATGTGTAAGGGAACATATAGGTGTGTGTTTGTGTTTGAAAGGGAGTGTCACAAGAGTAAGGCGTAAGCATGTGTTAGTATTTTGAGCTGTGAGAGTGTTTGTTCTATTAAGGTTAGTACCAACTGGAAAGTTAGGTTAAAAGAACCTGGGAACTATGGTGTGGTTGTATACATCATGTATATGTATGTGTGTGTCTAGTGAGAGAAAGGGGGAGGGTTAACTAGTCCCAGGTATTTGGAGAGGAGGGAGAGTTTATACTAGTATATATAGACTAATATCCTAAAACTTGACTTATACAACTTAGAAATGGCTAGTTTGACCAAGTTGGACTAGTTTAGCTTAGAGTTGACTCGGTTGGACTATACATAATATATAGACTAATATCCTAAAACTTGACTTATACAACTCAGCCTATATGAAATATTGTAGACACGGGTGATATACCGCCGTGATAATCTCTGACCACCGCACGCACAAACACGCAAAACAAAAGTTAGCAATACGAAAAGATGATGATCGATAATCTCTGACCATTTAACGTAAAATGTCATGTGTACATATACTGCAGAAAGTGTAGACCGCATGAACTGACAATTGCATATCATTCACTACCTTGATGTATCTATCTTACAGAATTATGGAGCTGAATTACTATCTGCTGAATCGTACTTGGATGTAAATGTGCGGTGTGGGAGATGAATTCATAGAGGGTGTACACCAGTTCCTGCAGTTTGCCAAGGCGTTCCCTCAGTACATGGACGGTACCAAAATTAAGTATCTGTGTATGAGATGTCGCAACTTGAAATATCATCCAGAAGTGGATGTCATGTATCATTTATATTCGAAGGATTTCACGCCGAATTACTATCAGTAGAGTGAGCACGGAGAACTTGTTCCTTTAGCATCGGAGTACGAGCCTTATGTGGATGTCCACAACAACGTTCCTTACGAAGATGGGTTGATGAACATGGTTTTCGACGCGGCCGGGCCTAGTTTCGATCCGGATGATCATGATGCACCTGAGGAGGCACCGAACTCCGATGCTGCACAGTTCATGGAGTTGCTGGAGAATGCAAGGACTCCATTATATCCTAGTTGTGAGGATCATTCACCGTTGGAGGTGGTTACAAGATTGTTGAGCATCAAGTCCGATTTTAACATGTCGCAAGATTGCTACAACCGTCTTATGGAGTTGCTTATAGAAATATTGCCTGAGGGTACGAAGTTGTCTAAAGACTTCTACCGGTCTAAGAGGATGGTTAGATCGCTCTGGATGGGATAGAAAAAATCGATGCTTGTCGCAACGGGTGCATGTTGTACTACAAAGACGACAAGGATGAAGACGCCTGCAGATTTTGTAGTGTCGATCGCTACAAGGCATGTGGTAGAGGAAAGTCTGTCAGTGCCATGAAGCCTACCTCTTCGATGCACTACTTGTCGTTGATGCCGCGGTTGCAGCGATTGTTTATGGTGAAGGAAACTGCAGAAAACATGAGTTGGCATAAGCGGGAACATACTGAAGGAGTGTTGGATCACCCATATGATGGAGAAGCATGGAAGCACTTTGATCGAGAGTATCCAGATTTTGCTTCTGATCCGCGTAATATCAGATTGGGTCTCTGCTCCGACGGTTTTACCCCATTTGGACTTTCGGGATCCCAGTATTCGTGTTGGCCTGTGATCGTCATCCCGTACAATCTACCGCCTTAGATGTGCATGAAGACTCCGTATATGTTTCTCACAGTTATTATCCCAGGTCCAAATAATCCGATAAGGAACATCGATGTATATTTACAGCCGTTGATTGATGAGTTGAATCAGCTGTGGGAAGTAGGTTCCAACACGTACGATGTATCTAGAAAACAAAATTTTTGGATGCGGGCAGCACTTTTGTGGACCATCAACGACTTTCCGGTCTATGGAATGTTATCTGGATGGAGCACGCATGGTCGTCTTTCATGTCCATATTGCATAGACAGCACTAAGGCTTTCCGTTTGAAACACGGAGGCAAACCGTGCTTCTTCGATTGTCATCGACAATTCCTGCCGAAGGATCATCCGTACCGGACGAACAGGAATGCTTTTCGTGCTGGCGTTGTGGAGAAGGCTAATCCCTGCCAAGGTGGACCAGATACACGATATAGGAAGAGGTAAAAGATTTACCAATAGCTATTGAGCATCCTGCTACGGGCTACAAGTGTGACGGATTTGGTCGCACTCATAACTGGACGAGGAGGAGTATATTCTGGGATCTTCCATATTGGAGCACCAATCTGATTAGACATAACCTTGATGTCATACATATCGAGAAGAATGTGTTTGACAACATAATTAATACTGTAATGGACGTAAAGGGGAAGACGAAAGACAATCCAAAGGCTAGATTGAACTTGGAAGAAATATGTAGACGTCCTGTATTGCATTTGATAGAGGACGGGAATGGCAAGTTGAAGCAGCCTAAGGCAATTTTCTCACTGGAGAAGGAGGATAAAGTGAGGCTTTGTAGGTGGATTCAAGGTCTGAAATTTTCAGATGGGTATGTTTCGAACTTGAGAAGATGCGTCGACCTCAAGGAGAACAAACTGACATGTATGAAGAGCCATGATTGTCACGTATTCATGGAGCAGTTAATTCCGATTGCATTTCAGGAATTCTTACCGCAGGCAGTTTGGGATCCATTGACGGAGCTTAGCATATTCTTCAGGGACCTTTGTTCTAAGAAATTGCTCGTTGATTGTCATGCCCCGACCCAGAATCACCCGAATCATCGTCCTCGCAGGGGGCGTGATGCCGCACGAGCCTGGAGTTGCGCTCGTACAAGGCAAGGTGACAAGTTCTCAAATGGTTATCTTTTGATTCGATATTAACAACGATAGAAAAAATAGAGCATACAAAACAATTCTCTTTATTGATATCCGAAACTGAGATTACAATGGCTTTCGATAGCCTAACAATATATGCCAGATTGGCTACAACACTCAGCTTCTCTCTTGCCCACAAAGGATTTCAACGTTCCATACATCATGCCTTCTATATCTCGGCCGCATCAATCCAGCTGCGTAGTCCGAGCGTCAATACGATAGCACGCTTCAATGCGCTTCGGCATTCCAAGTCTTAACATGTTCAAGCAACGCTTCACCGCGAGCAATCCATTCCATGTACCCTGCATGAAGCTGGTGGGGGATCAGTACGTTCGTCCTCGCATATACTGAAGCAAAGATCATCTTTCCAAACCGACATTTTTATATTTATGTTGAATCATGCAACTTAGCTTATGATCTTGCTATGTTCTCCTTAGGGTCAATTTTATGGCATCTTCGAAAGCGTAAAGCATGTTATCATAGCAGCATGTTATCGAATTGAATAGGTAAGCAAACAAACAATCTCATGTTTGATTCGTAGCGCGACTTACCAAGTCGACGCACTCGCCCTTGCACCGACGCAAGGTGAATACGTCGCATTCCTTCCTTGTCATGTTATATGTGTATCTCTAAGCAGGATCTCTATGCGGGACGCATACGCGCCTACACTTTTAACCCATCGTTCATTAACTATATGAAGGTTGTGGGCGTATCCGCGCCGAAATGGACTAAAGGAGTTTCTCTTTTATTTTTCCTTACTTTCTTTTCTCTCCTTCTTTTCTCTCTCGAAATCGAATTTGGGTAGCCCGACGTTTCATGGGTTGGGTTGCCATCCCAACTACCGAAACTTACCGCGTGCCTACCATCATTTGCGGCTTCTCACATTTGCGACCGAGTGCTAATCGGACTTCGCAGATGTGCGTCTATCAAAGATTACATCCCTCCTAGGCCGAACGGTCCCGGTGCGCCCGTTCGGAGGGAACGTTCCGTGCACAGAAGATATTATCGCAATTATCTCAAGTCCATTCCATTCGACCATGCAACGTACTATCATTCAAACAACCAAGCATAGCCTTGAGTCCAAGACTCAGACTTTATCATCTCGTATTTCTTCCGTTAACTTTCTATGTTCTCAAATTTCATACTTCGTTTCAATGATTCAATGGCATCGTGCCTCAACTCAATGCTCGTCAACCGAACGACCCGAAGGTCTCGAACACCTTTCGAGGCATTATGTCATATCCGACAGTTCTGCCACATTCATGGCACAACTGTATTCTTTCGCAACGAAGCCATCTTTTATTATCCCGTACATGTAGGCACATTATGATCGTATTTCCATGTTCTATAACTTAGCATTCAATATTCGGGCTTACGCGCTAGGGCGCTCGCCTATTGTCTTTCAATGTTCTAGCCGTCTACCTCGTGTAGCAAAGGCACGGTATGGTTCGTGCACTAAGGCACTTGCCGATTACAGTTATCCTATGTTCTTGCGGCTTGCGCACCGAGGCGCTCGCCTTAGCGATATCAAATGTCCCATAGCGACTCGTGCATATTGATGCACATTTCATTTCAATTGTTCTAACTTAGTGTTCGACTCACACTATGATTTATCTCCGATCGGACCACGCCCGTGGCGTCGATAGGTTAACTTTTAGCATACAATGATATATTTGACTTATCAAATGAAGGAGTAAAAAGAAGTCAATCCTCCCACCTTGAGTCGATTCGCCTTCGTCGTTTCGCCGAGCCGATGCGGCTCGATTTCATAACTTTGTTGCACGGCTACTCTCCTGACTTATCCATTCGAGCACTTCGTGCTTCATTGATTTATACGTCCGATTTGCCTTAGTGTGCCCAAGTCTCGGGCCGCCGCAAGGCGACGATTTGATTTCGCGGACCCCTTACTAAATATGTCAAAAGATCGACCTCTAATATTTTCCCGTCAAAGTATAACCTGCATACGAAACCAACTAAAATCAATACTTGCATTGATTCGGACTTGCGCCTTGGACGATTCAATTTCTTAGAATCTTCGAGCCGATTCAACACACTCATCCTTCGGGGCAACGCGGCGCTTCGCATCGATTCACTCGATGCATTATTCGGGACAAGGTAACTCTTCGCATCGACTTAGTTCTATGCATTACTCGGGTCAACGTAACTCTTCGTATCGATTCGTATCGATACATTTTATTCGGTCCACGCGACTCATTAAGTCAATGCTTCAGCATAATGTGCCATGCGGAGCGGGGCATTACAGAATATACTACTCAAAACAAGGTTCGTCCTCGAACCAAAACCAACACTCCGACTAAGTGTTTTATAGATCGTTTCACGATCTCGTCCCACCAATGTTGTTCAATCTCACACTATCTTGCAAGCTTTCATTTTAACATTTCAAGTCTTCCCTGCAACTCGATTTAAATTTGTATACAACTCGATTTGGATCCGTACCTATATTCAAAGCGTCCCGAAGATATATGTATTTTGACTAAGTCCAGCGGTAGCAAATTAGAATAAAGCTGACATATAAATTTCAATCCTATGCTTGCCATCTCGTACTCTCGATCGGACTTATCTTCAGCATAAGCTCTCGCAATTCTATTGCATCTGCATATTGATACACACGCGATCGTCCAACAAAAGTAAAGGCACACGATGCGATTCAAAATTGTATTTCTCATTTCGTATGTTTCATCGGAACTATCAATTCTATGCGTCACGTCAAGCCGTCGTGCATCCAATCACAACGAGTCTCTGCAACGCCTTGCGTTCGAAATCGTCACCCAACTATTTCCGAAGTCTTGCTATGCAACTTATCTCGATACGACTTCCTTTGTTGACTTGCAAATGCATCAACAATCAGGGCTACGCCCGCTAGGTTACTTACCTAGGCACCGTGCTTAGATTCTTCCGACGCAACTTTAAATTAACATTGCTCAAAGGCCACAATCTATCCGACACGAAAGTTTACATCAAGGCGACGGTGCATCAAGGCAACGATCGTCTTAGCATGAAGGTCTTTACGACGCGTCTTTGTAGAAGCGTGAAAAAGAAGAGAAAAATGATCCTTGCAGCCAAGGAGCCGCATGCGGATCAGGAGTTCCATGCGGCTCAAACACATAGGCAGCTCGAGTGGACTCCATACGGCCCGCAGAGGGAAGCCACGTGTCTTTTTAGAACGGCTGTACCCTGCGTCATTCAAACACAATTAATGATCTGACGGCTGACAGCTGACAGCTGACAACCCTGACGTAAAGTAGTCATGATGACTGACACAAGAGCACTATCTTCCTAGGGAACTGGAGAAAATCTTCACAGCTTCGAGGCAAGTTTATGCGGCCAGACTAGACGAGTTCACGCGGCTAGTACAAAGAAACCTATGCCGTTCAATCATGAAGGTCCCCCATGCGGCTCGGCCATGAAGAAATCCATGCGGCTCGGCCATGAAGACTCTCATACAGCTCGGCCATGAAGACCCCTATGCGGCTCGGTCATGAACATATTCATGCGGCTCGGTCATGACAACCTTCATGCGGTTCGAGTATAGAGACTATTCATGCGGCTCGGTCATGAAATCTTTCATACGGCTCGGTCATGACGACCTCCATACGGCCCAAATATGAATGCTCCTCATGCGGCTCAACAATGATGACAGGACACGTGTCCTAAAGATAATCAAATTTTGGGTCAGATCCCAATAATTTGGGACACGTGGCAAGAGAATGAATTAAATTGATTCATTTAGATTTGCGGACATCAGCAAATCATCATGATGGGAATTTATTGCAATCAACATTAATTACTGACATGATTTGGCATAATCCCCATTAATGGCCCAGATCCTTCACGCTCAGGATTAATGGCCCAGATTGATCATTGACCAGGCCGCCGCCACTTTGAGAATGGGCAATCTTTGTAAACCCTAATGATGCCCCCCACTATTATAAATAGCAAGGTGCCATTCCCTTGCAAATGGACGCTCCCCAATAATCAGAAGAAAAAAAATACACAGAGATCAATCCAGAGAGAGAAGCCAGAAGAGCAATACAAGGAGAGCAAGAAGAGCATTTCTTCGTCAACGCCAAGCATCTCGTCACAGGAGCCAAGGCTACGTCCGATCGTCCAAGGAGTAAGGCAGAGCTGCCGTCGCTTTCCCGAGCCTCTAACGTCACCTCCTAGAATCAAAAATAAATAATTGTACTTAGATTGTTGTACGTAGGTTTTCGTCCCTCGGCTTTCTTTGTACAAGCGAGTTTGTAACGTGAAGTAAAAGTCCAGTCCTCCCATAAAACTGTTCTGCTCTTTTATATTTCATGGCAAACAGTCTTACATTCGATTTTCTAACGAGTAGGATTTCACTAGCCAAATTCCCAACTTATCCGTCTTACAACATCGAATACAAGTTCGATTCACGCAAGCTCAATTGCAAACACGATGGCGACTCTGCTGGGGACAAACTTTTCCACGGCTGAGGAGTTGGTGATGCAGTCGGATACAGCCAAGCTTGGCTCCACGCAACAGAAGATGGTCGCCCGGTTCGACCAACAGGCGTTCGAAGAAATGCTTTCTGACAAGCTCGCTGGCCCGGTCCAGAAGCGAGCCCGCACAATGAAGGCCCGCAAGGAGTGGAGACCCCGATCATTCGTTCCTACTGAGGCTCTTGCAGAGATACCCTCTGTCGCTCAAGACGGCGGAGAAGACTCTCCTGCGGCCCCACTTCAGACCACAGACGACTCTGCTGTCCCCAAGTCCGGCAGAAGAAAATATTATGATACTGGACTTGCAGGGGCAAAGAGGAACTTTATGCGATCCGAGCCGCATAAGGGTACTAGCCGCATGGAGAAATCTTATGCGGCTACATCCGCCAGCCGCATGAAGAAAACTCATACGGCCACATCTGTCAGCCGCATAAATTATGCGGCTATAGTTGCCAACCGCATGGATGAAACTTATGCGGTTACTGAAGTCAATCGCTTACAGAAAATCCATGCGGTCACAATTGCAAACCTACGCGGCCAGCCTGCACGGTCGTGACTCCTAGTCGCACAAGGACAACTCATCCGACAGCTAAAGACAGTCGCATGCAGACAGCCTGCACGGTTTCTAATCCTAGCCGCATAGCGTCTGTTCTACGCTTCTCTCGATCAGTCTTCGACCGTATCTCATGCGGTCCTGACCCTGATGGTTCTCTGGATGATAAGCCAGACTCTGTGGTATCCAACTTGGACTCTTCCTATTACGCACCCGTAAGTGCTAAAAGGAAGAAGTCTAGGGCAGCGCGGGCTCACCAAGCCCAGTCAGCTGCCCCAACCTCTGACTATTGGAGCGTCCCGCTGATTATCACGCGGGCCTCTAATAGAAAGTTGTATAAACTACTCGTACCGTGCCCCCTGCGGCCAATGGGCGGAATAGTCATCAAGCATCTTCCAGTAACGAGCGAAGGCAAGTATACGAGCTTCCTTCGAATCAGGGAGCAGGCGGGAGGCCTACACGCTCGCGTATCCAGAATTCCCGAGCCAGCAAAGCAAGTGACTTGCGTGAGGCCATCCTCCACAAATGCAAGGAAAGAAAAGATGCATCAGGGTGCAAAGAGTCCTCCCACGGACGTCACTGCACCCAAGTCATTGTCAACTGCTGCTGTAATAGCACGACGATGCAAGAAGACCGACAGTCTGTCTTTCAAAGACTGCAACAGCCATCTTCAGAAGACGAGGCACTACCCGTCGTCTCCTGCAACTCTACTCGGAAAGTCCCCGCTGATGGAAGGGGAAAGAAGACGAATGTTCCCAGCCCGAAGATCTCAACCACTGCGACTAAAAGACTATCGTCTAAGCGGGTGCCCGCAACCGGAGTTTTCTAAGGTACTCGCTCTAAGACAAAATCTGCTACAGTAGGAGATTCGTCGTCCATAACGCAGGGGGTTGCTGGGGCTGGGGGTAGCACCCCTCCGAGCCTCCACAGCAATCCGATGTTCCAAGAAGACGAGCTAGGGGAGACAACTCTCCCATCAGATACAGCAAACCTCGACGTCCCCGACGACATCCACAACTCCCAAGATGAGGCAAACTCGGAGACTGGGGGTACTGTTCCTTCCGAGTCTGAATCAGAAGGGAACATACCCACATACCCCTATGACTTCTCACTACAGGGGTACGATTCAGAGGGCGCTTCCTCTACCGCTCCGTCTATCTCTCCTCATGTGAAGACGGTATTCATGACAGACAGCAACCAAGGTTATTCCAGTGATCGCTAGTGCATCGACAGTCTCGAAGCCATATTGCTTGCTTTGGTCAAGTCTGTAGACGAGATTAAAGCGGCCCTTCCAACTCTGCAAGGAGGGACGCCTGGCCAAACAAGCGCGGGTCCCGCGGTCAATGCGGACACGAATTCGGCGGCACCAAACTAGGGCAACAATCCTCCGGAAACAACGGCCCCCTCTACCGTGGACGAAGCACGCGAAGCGAGAAGAGAAGTCCAGGAGCTCCGAGCCATGTTCCACGCTCGAGAAAACTCTCAAGACCTCAGAATACGGCAATCGTACCCTGCTGTATAGAGGGATGTTCCATTCCCACCAAGATATAAGCCGTTCAATATCAATCCTTATGATGGCAAGACCTCGACAAGTCGGTACATCACTTACTTCGAGGTCACCACCGACCATCTGTCCCATGACGATGCCATTCGCACATGATTATTCATTGAGGCATTGGAAGGAGTCGCCTTCGACTGGTATCGCAACCTGCCGGACAACTGCATCTACTCCTTTGCCGGCTTCAAGCGCATGTTCTTGGAGAGATTCTACGAAGTAGGGCAGGACATCACCATGTCCACCCTCATGGACGTCTTCTAAGGGAAGAAAGAGCTGACAAGGAACTACATCGGGCGGTTCTGCAAAACCGCCATGAAGCTGCCCTCTGGAAATCCAGATTCCTTCTTGATTGAAATTTGCCAAAAGAGACTCCTCCCAACAATCAGTCTCTGGATGGGCGAAAGTCAATTCAAGGACTGGAAGACGTTCATCATCAGAGCCACAAGCGCCGAAGAACGATTGAAGAAGGCTCGCCAACTGGGATTACACATCTCGAACGGAAAGAACAAGGGCAAGCATCCCAACAACAATAATGGGGGTAGCCCCTCCAACAATCGGGACAGCAGGGAAAAGCAGGCTATGGTGGCCGACACGGCACAGAAACCTGAGCCAAAGCCGACAGACAAACAATGGCCGCATATCACTTACTCCTTTGAAGACGGTCACGTCAAGCCCATCTTGGACATGCTCATACAAGGGGACAGAATTCAGCTTCCTCCACCAAGACAGAAACTGCAGCCTGCAGAGATGGAGAATCCAAAGTACTGCCATTATCATCGCTACATCCACCATGCTACACACGACTGCTACCAGCTAAAACGGTACATCCAAAATCTTATCGATTCGAACGCTTTGGCCATCGATTTTGAAGAGATAACGGTGGCAGCCAATATGGTGTCGGTACAATTCGGCAGCTTCCCTCCGACGGAAACTCAAGACGGGGTGGTCCCCATCCCTCTGGCGACAATGGAGATTGCTAATCTTCCACCTCCCCGAGATCAGGCTGCTGGTCTAGTACCCCTCACCACATCACGAGGGAAGATCATGTGGATCCATCCAGACTTGGTATCAGAAGTGACTCGGCCCATATCGTCTTCTATCTGCAAGAAAAATAATGAAAAAATCAGATCCTGTCGCACAATCTCGGCAGACATCGAAGAAGCTACAGCCGTCGTCACGCGGTCTGGGGCGCAATCCCAACATGTGGTTGATAATCCAGCTGAAGATCATCAACCCACTAGAACTGATGCTCCGGGACCGGCTCAGCCTTCGACGACCGACAAACCTAGGCCGAGGGAGACTCGCTTCGACAAATCCCTCCGAAAAGAGGCAGCCCAAGGGCTGGAGAGGCCCTACAACTTCGACATCTTGGCATAATTGGCCGACATATCGTGTCACCCCCATTTCCTGTATTTCGTATTTATGCTCGTATTTGATTTTTGGCACGTATTTTATTTTCTCGACTTGCGGATTTTGGTTTCTCGTAAATGGATTTTGGACCATGGCTTGGTTTTATTTTGTGGAAGTTGGTTTGGTTTGGTTCATCATGAATGGAACACCTTAACCTACACTCCTCCTTCAATACAGCATAACTCCCCCACTTTATAACACCACCTACTTTTCTCTCTCCTCTTTATTCTCTCATTTATTTCTTACAAACTTCTTCTTCTTCCTTCTTCCACACAACTCCCCAACCAATAGGCAAGTGCACCTTGCCAACAAATAAGCACCCAATTTTATTTGTCCATTTGATAGATTAGGACATATAGATCAACATTAGAACTTGAAATTTTGTGATTTGGAGCTTTCATTCTTCTAGATCTAGGTTTTAACCATTTTCGGAAATCCTTGGTTTTGATCTATTAGACTTTGATTTTTGCTTGTTTTGATGCTTCCATGTGGAAGAGAATTCAATTTTACTCAAGTTAGAACTTTGAAAATCTAGATTTGGTTTTGATTTGACAAAAATATGAAGAATTGAAGTTCTTGGTGTTTTTGGACTTGCTCTCGGCCAGGAAGAACAGCCCCCTGCCTTGCGTTTTTTAGCGCATGGCCGATTGCGCACCCCTGGCCTGTGCTCTTTAGCGCATGGCCGTTTGCGCAGTCACTTGGCCAGCGCTTTGCGCTGCGCTGGACTGCGCTGGCGCAAGCTAGCCATGCGCAATCCAGCCATGCGCAAAGTAACCCCTGCGCAATTTACTTCTGCGCAAACCGCTCCTGCGCAATTCACTTCTGCGCAACCCACCCTTGCGCAAACCACCCTTGCGCAAGGTAACCCCTGCGCAGTCTACCCTTGCGCAAGGTAACCCTTGCGCAAGACAACTCTTGCGTAGCTCTTCCATGCGCAGTACACATCCTGCGCAGACCTACCCCTGACCCCCTTGCACAACCTACTTGTCTATGATGAATTTGTCATTTCTTGATCTTGGCTCTTCTATAGTCCTATTTTATATTGGTATTTTATTTGGTATTTTACGCCCATTTTATATCCTTACGCCTTTTGGCATGAACTTGATTTTGCTTAATATGTTTGGAATAACTATTGTACACAGCATGGTATGACAAGGAACTAGTATAACATGACAGTGACCCGTAGTGGTGCACTCCTGACATGACCAACCTGACTTGATAGTGGCCCGTCGTGGCGCACCCCTGACAAGTACCCTGACATGATTTACCTTGATAACTTGATAGTGGCCCGTGGCGGCGCACTCTTGACTTGACTTGACTTGATAGCTTGACTTGACTTGCCTTGACACCGTGGGTATTCCTGCTTGCTTGTTTGCACAATCCACTTGTCTTGTCTTGCATCATGTCTAGGACGTGACTTCCTGGGTACCACGGCCAGGGACTCGCGCTAAATTGGATTAGGCTAATTATTAGATCAAACTAGAACATGGAGAATTCCCAGTCACAGGCAATCTCGTTATCTGGGCACTTTAATGGACTTGTAGCTTGCCGACGAGTAGAGCACATTTCCAGCACACTGTTATGTGTTGCACCCTCTAAGTCACCTAAGGGTACATTTGTCTCCCGGGCAATGTACCCACCTATAACTCTCAACCCGCGGAAGGATAACTGGATGGTCTGCAGGGCTTGGGACTGGGAGTTTCTCACTTGCATCTTGTTAGTAATTAGGCTTGTGATAACCCTAGTTAGTTAAAGTAGTAAGCTGTAGTACTTGCTTGGCCGATTGTGAATGAATGGTGTCCAGCTCTGTCTAAGTCTTGTCTAGCCCCTGTACCTGGAACTCTTGATCATGATTGTTTTACTTATCTCTAACGATAAATGGGTAGAGACAGTGAGCTATTCAGGCGAAGGGATACAATCCCGGTCCTTGTTTGGTTTAAGGATTGTAACCTGGCTTCCACGTCCCTAGTCGTTTATCGCCCTGTGTACCTTACTACTTGTACTTTTATTTTTTATGTTCTAATATTCTGGCTTTTGTTCTTATTTGTGGCCTCCTTTGTGGCACTTGCTCTTTCTGGGGTTTGACCCAGCTTGTTTTGTGTGGCCAGATTTCGGAGCAGCTCCCGAGGATCTACCAAGCTTCCAGCCCAATGGTGACAACTAGACGGAACCCGGGCCAAGAGTGGGTTTTCCTTTTTGTTTCACCCACTTATATGTAAATTTATTCTTTTGAGGCGTTTAGCCGACGAGCACCTGTTAGCTCGATGCACATTTACTTACTGTCTGCCAACGGGCTGTAAATATGATTAACAAATCCTAGGGTTGATCATGTATGACTGAACTCTTGCTAGTCCCATCATTTTGTACGACTAGCTTCATGATCATCCAATATGTAATATTTGGGACGCCTTATATATATATATTTGATGCTCTAATATCTTGTAACTCTGTTAATTGCTAGAGATTGAGACAATAGGCTTGACCTTAAGAGACTGCTGGCTTGTAGTAAACCCTCATATCTAGACAGCCGTGACCGTATAGTTGAGATGTATTCTATTTCAATATACGTAGCTGGCTGTGTCTGCCCCGCACTCCAGTATTCTGGTTCTGGGGCGTGACACGGTTTAAGTGGTGGCCCATGCAGGTCTTGTCAATCAAGAGATATGAGGGATTACCGAATAGATGTCTCAATCAATATTCGCCCTTGATCTCTGCTCGTATCTTCAAATCCCTGAGATTCTTGACCTGATCACATGCTTGTATCATTGATCTGTCCTGGTCCTTTCCTTACTGTTCCCTATGTCGTCTTCTTCAGCGGTATTACTCCCGGACCTGCCAACCAGCCAGAGGGAGCTCGGCAAGCACCCCAGCGCCAGGAAGATCAAGCTCAGCACTCTGGAGTAGCCTCCCGAGTTATGCTTTCCGGAGGCTCAGAACCTCCAGTTCAGGTAGCTCCGCCCGTTCAACCAGCTAGACAGGATGAGGGACCTTTGGTAGGGCTTATCAGAGAACTGCTTGCATCCCAAGATCGTCGAGGCGACGCCTTGCACCAGGAAGTTCATGATGCACTAAACCGAGGAGGTCCCCAAGGGAATCAGGCGGCCAATAGTTTCAAGCACTTGAACCCTCCCTTCTTTGACGGCAGTGAAGATGCGATTGCCGCAGACGCTTGGCTTCAGGATACCGAGGTGGTTCTAGAAGCAGCTAGGACACCTGAGAATGAGAAGGTGGCCGTGGTACGGCTACAGTTGTTGGACTTGGCTCGCGATTGGTGGGCGGCTCAGGCCATAGGATTAGCAACACCAGTCACTTGGGCGACGTTTAGAGAGAGATTCCAGATAAAGTACTTCGATGCGGTGGCACGGTACGACCTATAGACCCGGTTCACCAACTTGAAGCAAGGAGGCAGGACGGTCGATGGCTATGCGACCGAGTTTTCCAGGCTGAGTAGGTTCGCCCCCACCTTGGTGGCAACCGAATTTGATAGGGCCCAGCGATTCCAGCAGGGGCTGCATTTAGAGATATTATTGGCTGTCGAGCAGTTCGAGCACCAGACGTTCGATGCAGTATTGAAGGCAGCGAGGAGGCATGAGTATACCTCCCGGAGAATTATGGACAGGACCGGAGGCAGGAAGCGGTCCCACAACCAGATGCACCAATCTTCAGCTCCAGCCCCGGCAGCTAGGGGTATAACCATTGGAACTCCGAGGCGGGCGGCCTCAGTGACGTCGGTTCAGCATTCGACCCCGACGTACCCGCAGCAGCAGAAGCAGAAGCATTCTTCCGCGGTGGGATGTTCTCATTGCGGGAAGCCGGGCCATGTAGTGGCAGAGTGTCGCAGGGCACAGGGATTGTGCCTGGCTTGCGGAGGAGCAGACCACCAGATAGGGACCTGCCCGAATAGGGGAGGTCCATCATCATCCAATCTTTCTAGTTCTTCGGTGAGAGGACCAGCCCCAGTTCCAGTCCAGCAGCAGCAGCTGTACCCGAGGCCATTGGCGCCCCAGGCCCAGGCCTTCCAGCAGCAGTTCACCCAGGCTCCAGCACAGAACCGACAGAGGGGATTCCAGCAGAGGGGACCCGCAGCTAGAGGTCAGGCTATGATGATGACCATGGAAGAAGAAGTTGCACCAGGTGAGGTAGTGGCAGGTACTATTCTCGTCAACACTTTTCCAGCATCTGTATTATTTGATTCTGGTGCATCGCATTCATTCATGTCTGCACGATTCGCGACACGGATAGGATTGGAGCCCGAGTCATTATCAGTGAGGCTCAATATACTTACTGGTAATGGTCTTGTGGGAGTAGATCGAGTGTTTTCCTCGTGTCGGATCGTAGTTAGCGGTAAAGAGTTCCCCGCTAGGCTCATAGAGTTCCCTATGGCAGACTATGATGTAGTCCTAGGCATAGATTGGTTGAGGAACCATTATGCTAGGATAGACTGCCATGTTGGCAGAGTTGTCTTTAGTATTCCCGGAGGGCCAGAGTTTTCATTTTCCAGAGGCGCCGTAGAGCCTTCTCCCCCAGTATTGCAGATGGCAGTAGCAGCAGCGCAGTTGCCCCGGATAGTTGAAGAGTTTCCAGATGTCTTCCCAGAGGAACTTCCAGGGATGCCACCAGAGCGGGAGATCGAGTTCACCATCGACTTGATTCTCGGGACAGCACCAGTATCAGAGCGAGTCTACAGGATGGCGCCTTCAGAATTGGAGATTTTGTACAAGATGATTGAATAATTTAGAACCAAGGGATTCATTCGTGCTAGTGGATCGCCTTGGGGAGCCCCGATGCTTCTTGTGAAAAAGAAGGATGGTACGTCTAGGCTATGTGTTGATTACCGTACCTTGAACTCAGTGACAATCAAGAACAGATACCCTCTTCCAAGGATAGATGACTTGTTTGATCAACTCAAGGGGGCTTCAGTTTTCTCGAAGATAGACTTACGGTCAGGATACCACCAGATCAGAGTCAGAGAGCAGGACATCCCGAAGACGGCATTCAGATCTAGGTACGGGCATTGGGAGTTTCTAGTTATGCCCTTTGGAGCGACTAATGTGCCGGCAGTGTTCATGGACCTCATGAACCGTATTTTTATGCCTTACTTGGATCAGTTTGTGATAGTGTTCCTTGATGACATCCTGGTCTACAGTAAGAGTGAAGCAGAGCACGAGCAGCATCTCAGAGTTGTCCTCCAGATTCTCAGAGAACACCAGTTGTACGCCAAGTTCAGTAAATGCAAGTTCTGGCTCGATCGCATTTCTTACTTAGGTCACATCATTACCAGAGGAGGAGTGGAAGTGGATCCCCAGAAGATTGTAGCTATCGAGGCATGGCCAGTACCCAGCTCAGTAGCAGAAGTTCGCAGCTTTCTTGGATTGGCCGGCTACTACCGGCGGTTCGTCTCTGATTTTGCAAGGATTTCAGCGCCGATGACCCAGTTGACCCGCAAGGATGTACCGTTCGTTTGGACAGCAGAATGTCAGGAATCATTTGAGAAGTTGAAGCGAGGTTTGATAACGGCTCCCATTCTTACACTTCCAGATGGGACCGGAGGATTCACAGTTTACTGCGATGCTTCAGGCAGAGGATTGGGATGTGTTTTGATGCAGCATAGGAAGGTAATTGCTTATGCGTCACGTCAACTCCGTGATCATGAGAAGAATTACCCGACCTACGACTTGGAGCTAGCAGCAGTAGTGTTTGCACTTAAGTTGTGGAGGCACTACTTGTACGGAGACAGAGTGGAGATATTCACTGATCATAAGAGCCTGAAGTATGTTTTCACCCAGAAGGATCTTAATATGCGGCAGAGAAGATGGCTCGAGCTACTGGTGGACTACGATGTGGATTTGCAGTATCATCCAGGGAAGGCCAACGTTGTAGCAGATGCGTTGAGCCGGAGAGCCGGAGTTTATTTCCTGACGGCGCAACCAGAGTTATTGTCGGATCTTCAGAAGATGGGAATTGAAGTTGTCCTTCCTTCCAATGTGGCCTTGATGGCCAGCCTACAGATTCAGTCCACCATAGTTGAGAGGATCCGGACAGCACAGTTAACAGATTCCAAGATTCAGCGGCTCAGAGCAGAGTGTGAAGCAGGAAGAAGGCCAGAGTTATGTATTCATGAGGATGGTACACTTCGACACAGCACGCGTCTTTGTGTACCCAGTAGAGATATTAGACAGGAAGTCATGGCAGAGGCTCACAGTTCGCAGTATTCCATCCACCTAGGCAGCACGAAGATGTACAGAGATATTCGCCAACACTTTTGGTGGAATGGTATGAAGAGGGAGATAGCCCGGTATGTCTCTCGATGTTTGGTTTGCCAACAAGTCAAGGCTGAACATCAGAGGCCAGCTGGACTTCTTCAACCTTTACCGATCCCAGAATGGAAGTGGGATCACATTACCATGGATTTCGTGACTGGGTTACCCAGATCTCCGGCAGGCAGAGATGCTATTTGGGTCATTGTAGACAGGCTCACCAAGGTGGCACACTTTCTTCCATTTAGAGTTGGACAGTCGACGGCACAGCTAGCAGAGATGTATCTCAGGCAGATCGTCAGACTTCACGGAGTGCCAGTCAGCATAGTATCAGACAGGGATACGAGATTCACATCGCACTTCTGGTGCAGTCTTCATCAAAGTTTGGGGACTCGTCTCAAGTTCAGCTCAGCGTATCATCCGCAGACAGATGGGCAGTCAGAGCGTACTATACAAACTCTCGAAGATATGTTACGGTCGTGTACCCTTGACTTTGGTGGTTCGTGGGAGGATCACCGACACCTGGTGGAATTCCCGTACAACAATAGTTTCCAGGTCAGTATCCAGATGGCACCCTTCGAGGCTCTGTATTGTAGGAAGTGCAGATCCCCGTTAGCATGGGACGATATCGGAGAGAGGCAGATGCTTGGTCCAGAACTGATTTCTCAGACGGTTGAAGTGGTTAGGAGAGTCAGAGATCACCTCCGAGTTGCTCAGGATCGCCAGCGCCATTGGGCCGATGCTCATCGGCGTCCCTTAGAATTTGCCGTCGACGACCATGTATTCCTTAGGATCTCGCCTACCCGCGGCGTCATTCGTTTTGGCGTACGGGGAAAGCTTAGTCCTAGGTATATAGGGCCGTTCGATATTCTGGAGCGAGTAGGCGATGTGTCCTATCGTCTCGCTCTTCCGTCGTCGCTAAGTGAGGTACATGATGTATTCCATGTGTCCCAATTAAGACGGTACATCCCGGACCCGAGCCATATCCTAGATCATTCGGAATTGGTTGTTGGTACCAACCTTTCGTATGAGGAGAGGCCCGTGTCTATATTGGACCGGAGAGAAAAGACGCTCAAGAACAAGACTATTAACTTAGTCCGTGTTGCTTGGGGTCATCACTCTCTAGGTGAGTCAACGTGGGAGCATGAGGACGACATCCGATCGCGATATCCCTACCTGTTTGACTCGTAAGGTATAATGTCTTCCTTGTGCCTTACGCTTTCCCTTCCTTGATTGTATTGTATGATTGTATGATTGAACTGCTTAGTGTAGCTTGTCTGTGCTTAGTATAGCTTGTCGCGGCAAATCTCTAGCTCCTTGATTAAATTCCGAGGACGAAATTCTTTGAAGGTGGGTAGAGTTGTCACCCCCATTTTCTGTATTTCGTATTTATGCTCGTATTTGATTTTTGGCACGTATTTTATTTTCTCGACTTGCGGATTTTGGTTTCTCGTAAATGGATTTTGGACCATGGCTTGGTTTTATTTTGTGGAAGTTGGTTTGGTTTGGTTCATCATGAATGGAACACCTTAACCTACACTCCTCCCTCAACACACCACAACTCCCCCACTTTATAACACCACCTACTTTTCTCTCTCCTCTTTATTCTCTCATTTATTTCTTACAAACTTCTTCTTCTTCCTTCTTCCACACAACTCCCCAACCAATAGGCAAGTGCACCTTGCCAACAAATAAGCACCCAATTTTATTTGTCCATTTGATAGATTAGGACATATAGATCAACATTAGAACTTGGAATTTTGTGATTTGGAGCTTTCATTCTTCTAGATCTAGGTTTTAACCATTTTCGGAAATCCTTGGTTTTGATCTATTAAACTTTGATTTTTGCTTGTTTTGATGCTTCCATGTGGAAGAGAATTCAATTTTACTCAAGTTAGAACTTTGAAAATCTAGATTTGGTTTTGATTTGACAAAAATATGAAGAATTGAAGTTCTTGGTGTTTTTGGACTTGCTCTCGGCCAGGAAGAACAGCCCCCTGCCTTGCGCTTTTTAGTGCATGGCCGATTATGCACCCCTGGCCTGTGCTCTTTAGCGCATGGCCGTTTGCGCAGTCACTTGGCCAGCGCTTTGCGCTGCGCTGGACTGCGCTGGCGCAAGCTAGCCATGCGCAATCCAGCTATGCGCAAAGTAACCCCTGCACAATTTACTTCTGCGCAAACCGCTCCTGCACAATTCACTTCTGCACAACCCACCCTTGTGCAAGGTAACCCCTGCGCAGTCTACCCTTGCGCAAGGTAACCCTTGCGCAAGATAACTCTTGCGTAGCTCTTCCATGCGCAGTACACACCCTGCGCAGACCTACCCCTGACCCCCCTTGCACAACCTACTTGTCTATGATGAATTTGTCATTTCTTGATCTTGGCTCTTCTATAGTCCTATTTTATATTGGTATTTTATTTGGTATTTTACGCCCATTTTATATCCTTACGCCTTTTGGCATGAACTTGATTTTGCTTAATATGTTTGGAATAACTATTGTACACAGCATGGTATGACAAGGAACTAGTATAACATGACAGTGACCCATAGTGGTGCACTCCTGACACGACCAACCTGACTTGATAGTGGCCCGTCGTGGCGCACCCCTGACAAGTACCCTGACATGATTTACCTTGATAACTTGATAGTGGCCCGTGGCGGCGCACTCTTGACTTGACTTGACTTGATAGCTTGACTTGACTTGCCTTGACACCGTGGGTATTCCTGCTTGCTTGTTTGCACAATCCACTTGTCTTGTCTTGCATCATGTCTAGGACGTGACTTCCTGGGTACCACGGCCAGGGACTCGCGCTAAATTGGATTAGGCTAATTATTAGATCAAACTAGAACATGGAGAATTCCCAGTCACAGGCAATCTCGTTATCTGGGCGCTTTAATGGACTTGTAGCTTGCCGACGAGTAGAGCACATTTCCAGCACACTGTCATGTGTTGCACCCTCTAAGTCACCTAAGGGTACATTTGTCTCCCGGGCAATGTACCCACCTATAACTCTCAACCCGCAGAAGGATAACTGGATGGTCTGCAGGGCTTGGGACTGGGAGTTTCTCACTTGCATCTTGTTAGTAATTAGGCTTGTGATAACCCTAGTTAGTTAAAGTAGTAAGCCGTAGTACTTGCTTGGCCGATTGTGAATGAATGGTGTCCAGCTCTGTCTAAGTCTTGTCTAGCCCCTGTACCTGGAACTCTTGATCATGATTGTTTTACTTATCTCTAACGATAAATGGGTAGAAACAGTGAGCTATTCAGGCGAAGGGATACAATCCCGGTCCTTGTTTGGTTTAAGGATTGTAACATGGCTCCCGGAATGGTTCCACGTCCCTAGTCGTTTATCGCCCTATGTACCTTACTAATTGTACTTTTATTTTTTTATGTTCTAATATGCTGGCTTTTGTTCTTATTTGTGGCCTCCTTTGTGGCACTTGCTCTTTCTGGGGTTTGACCCAGCTTGTTTTGTGTGGCCAGATTTCGGAGCAGCTCCCGAGGATCTACCAAGCTTCCAGCCCAATGGTGACAACTAGACGGAACCCGGGCCAAGAGTGGGTTTTCCTTTTTGTTTCACCCACTTATATGTAAATTTATTCTTTTGAGGCGTTTAGCCGACGAGCACCTGTTAGCTCGATGCACATTTACTTACTGTCTGCCTACGGGCTGTAAACATGATTAACAAATCCTAGGGTTGATCATGTATGACTGAACTCTTGCTAGTCCCATTATTTTGTACGACTAGCTTCATGATCATCCAATATGTAATATTTGGGACGCCTTATATATATATATTTGATGCTCTAATATCTTGTAACTCTGTTAATTGCTTGAGATTGAGACAATAGGCTTGACCTTAAGAGACTGTTGGCTTGTAGTAAACCCTCATATCTAGACAGCCGTGACCGTATAGTTGAGATGTATTCTATTTCAATATACGTAGCTAGCTGTGTCTGCCCCCGCTCTCCAGTATTCTGGTTCTGGGGCGTGACATATCGGCTAAGTTGTCATTATACGAGCTCCTGAGACTCTCCAAGGATGTTCGTACGGCTTTGAGCGATGCACTCCAAAATGCCGACGCATACCTGGCTCAATCCAACCTCACCGGGGAGGACCCGCCTGCAGATCTCCAATACAGCGCCTGCACGGAAGCTATGCCCAACATCGTCTTCACTCCGCAGGACATGCTCATCAAAACTAATCTGCACGATCGCCCACTATACTATACTGGATACATCGGCAACGTAAAGGTGGATCGGATGCATATTGATCCTGGCTCTTCCATATGCATTATCCCGAAGGGTCTGCTACATCATCTCCGCATCCTAATGCATCGCCTGACGTCTACAAACACCGCCATCAGCGGTTTCAATTCGGACAGGAGCTACCCAATTGGAAAGATTCATCTGAAGTGTCAAATTGGCGACCTCCAATCCGAAGTCACCTGCTAAGTCATCGATGCAGACACTTCTTACAACATCCTCTTGGGGCGCCCATGGATACACGATTATATGATCGTGCCTTCCACGCTGCACCAGTGCTTCAAATATGTCGACAAACACGGCTTCGTGGGGACGGAATTCGCTGATATTGATCCCTTCAAAGGGGTCGAATCTTATTACTCAGACTCCTGCCTATACGAAAAATCGAAGAAGCATCTTAGTGAAGGAGATGTACAAGCTAGTACCGAGACAGCTACAGGATCAGAAGAGCCTCTAACGATCCACCTCCAAGCTCGCAAACCGGACAGGTCTACACCCCTTACCACCACTCTGCATAAGGACGCAATCAGCCTCTCGGCACAAGAAGAGCAGATGATAATCCGGCTGCCAAGGTCTGGCCAAGTGCCAAGATCCACAACGGGGCCACTAACAATCAGACTGTGGAGAGTCGGTCAGCCCCAAACGGAGAAGCTCAATCCCTCCGACAAGCCACTGACGATACACCTTCCCAAGAAGGGTCGTTACCCCGATGCAAGGTCTGACACTTCTAGCGAACCAGCCACTCCTCGCCCCACATCGAGTACCAAACTGGGGGTCGCTAGTCTGCCAACAACTCCACGCTCAGCTCCATCAACTGAACTGCTGACGATCAAGCTCCCCAGGTCGTCCTCTCAGTCTTCATTCACATAGGGGGTAGCCGAAGAGGAACCGGAGCTAACTAAGTATGTGGCTGCCCATACTGATGTTCCCTCCGCAGATGATGTAATCCCCTAGAAAAGATACCTTACTTCATCAATAAAGGGCTATCTTTGAACTACCTCGAGCTTAATAAGCTTTGTACAATGTACGCTATGGAATATGGTATAGGCACTCACCTACATACACAGGTGACAAATGTCTACACCACAATCCAGCTTACTCCAGCAGAAGATGCTTACCGAATAATCGAAGGAGGGGTCCATCCAATCATCTTCGGCCGGAAGGACGATCCGCATCCCTTCACCATAGAAGAAGTCGACCTTGGATCGGATGCCGGGAGACTACCTCTGTATCTTTATAGCCCCCAATCTAAATATCTCATACAGAAACAGGGGTATGATCTGGAAACGACATCGGGTTTAAACTACGGTACTGAACTACGATTACCTTTGAAGCCCCCGGTCCCTGCTGGAAAACCACGTGACTACTATAGCAAGACTGGATATGGATTAGGGTATGTGACACCCACGACGACTCCTGAAAGTTCAGATGAAGAGTGTGACTGGCATTCACATTCGACCAGGTCACCAACTTCTGATTCAGATACCAGCATCGGAGACGTATTCAGACAAGTCCTGTCAGTCAACATGGCATTCGTCGACGCTTATAAAGAAGATGAAGATATTCCAAAAATACTCGAGCTAGAGCCGTGGGCCCAATAGCTAGATGAACAATAGGAAAAGTGTTTCGAGCAAAGAGAACCTCCCACTGAGGATGAGGTCATACAAGTTAATCTTGGTGATGAAGCCTCCCCGAAACCAACCTTCATTAGCCAGAGTCTGACAGATGAAGAATGAGAGTCGCTGCTCCAACTCGTCAAAGAGTATATCGATGTGTTCACCTGGAGCTATGAAGATATGCCAGGATTGGACCCCGAGATCGCACTCCACAAACTCAATATTCGTCCGGATGCAAAACCTGTCAAGCAGCAGCAAAGACGGTTTTATCCCGATGTAATGAATGTTATTGAAGCCGAGGTCAACAAACTGATAGCCAGTGGCTTCATTCGCGAAGAACAGCATCCAGACTGGGTACCCAACATCGTACCAGTTCTCAAGAAGAATGGGAAGATCCGAATATGCATTGACTTCCGGAATCTGAATGAGACATGCCCTAAAGATGAATTCCCTCTCCCTATCACAGATATTATGATCGACAACACCTGCGGCTTCGAACGTATGTCCTTAATGGATGGCTTCTCAGGATACAACCAGATCAAGATGTTCCCTGACGATGAGAAGCACATATTATTCCGAACACCGATTGATACATATTGCTACACCGTTATGTCTTTCGGTTTAAAGAATGCTGGCGCTACGTACCAGAGAGCTATGAGCATCATCTTTAGAGACCACTTGTGCAAGACAGTGGAATGCTACGTCGACGATATTGCCGTCAAAAGCCGTTCGAAGGAAGATCATCTGCAAGATCTCAGGACAGTGTTCGACCTAATGCGAGCACACAACTTAAAGATGAACCCTACAAAATCATTCTTGGGTGTCTCCAGCAGGAAATTCTTGGGTTTCGTCATCACTTCTCAGGGCATTCTCATCGACCCCGAGAAAACAAAGGCAATCATGGAGATGGGTCCCCCGAGAAATCTCCGCGAACTCCGAGGCCTCCAAGGCAGGCTAGCTTACATCAGGAGATTCATCTCTAATCTCTCCAGACAATGTCAACCATTCACCCATCTCATGAAGAAGGGAGTCTCTTTTGTATGGGATGAGGAATACCAGCGCACTTTCGACAGCATCAAAGAATATTTGTCGAACCCCCCAGTCCTGGTAGCTCCTGTTGTCGGGAAGCTATTCCTGCTCTATGTGCGAGCGATGGAACATTCTCTTAGTGCTCTGTTGGCACAGAACAGTGATACGGGCCACGAACAAGCTATATACTACCTCAGTCGATAGATGATTGGGCCAGAATACCGGTACACGGCCGTAGAGAAGGAATGCCTCGCTCTCGTGTTCGCCATCCAGAAGACGCGACACTACGTCACGGGACAAACTATCCATGTGATATCGTGGATCAATCCCCTCAGGGTCCTCATGACCAAACCTGGGGCACTCAGCTCTCGCCTTGCTACCTGGGCGATATTACTATCACCATACCATATGATCTTCGTCCCGCAAAAGGCTGTTAAAGGCCAGGCTCTGGCAGACTTTCTAGCAGTCCATCCAGGTTCGGAGACGACTAGGGTATATGAAGAGATACCGGACGAGGTCACCAGTTCAAATGCAGTCTTCCATGATGCCATCTGGCGAATGTTCTTCGACGGCACTTCGAGAACTGGACCCAAAGGCAACATCATCGCTGGAGTTGGAGTGGTGCTGATTTCTCCCTTCGGCTTGGTGATCAATCGGGCCTACTCACTCACAGAGCCCTGCTCAAATAATGTGGCCGAGTACAATGCCTTAGTCATTGGCCTCCGACTTGCAAAGGAGCTGGGGGTAGAATATCTTGAAGCATACGGCGACTCACAGTTAATCGTCAATCAGATTCGGGGGTCATACGAGGTCCACCACGAAGACATGATCCCGTATCATTGAATAGCAATCGACATCATCTCGTCTCTGGGAGGATTCTTCATAGAATATGTTCCCAAACTCCAGAACATTGAGGCTGAGGCCCTAGCTGGTTTAGCCGCTTTCCTAGCTGTGCCAAATTACGCTCGTCATCAGGTAGACATAATAGGCCGTGAACTGGTCTGTCCTAAGAATAACGTTCGATGTATTGAAAGCTACTCTGCCCTTTCAGTCGATGAAGCACCAGACTGGAGACAGCCGTTCATCGACTTCGTAGTATACGACTTCCTGCCAGAGAATTCGAAGGAAGCTACTTCTATCAGAAGACGTTCTCTCAGATTGTTCTATGATACGGAGACAAAAATGTTGTATCGCCGATCCTATGATGGGTTGCTGCTTCGGTGTCTATCAAATACAGAAGCCAAGGAAGCCGTGTGCGAGGCCCATGATGGTGTCTACGGAGCCCATCAACCTGGCCCAAAACTGCAAGACCGCCTTCGCCGAATGGGCTATTACTGGCCCACGATGGTTGCAGATGCAATAGATTATGCACGAAAGTACAAAGCCTGCCAAATCCACGCCAACTTCATCCACCAGCCATCTAAATTCCTACATCCGACTGTGGCCTCCTGGCTATTCGAAGCATGGGGTATGGACATCGTCGGCCCAATTACCCTAACTTCGTCCAGAGGACACCGATTCATACTCGCAATCACCGATTACTTCTCTAAATGGGCAAAAGTCGTCCCATTGGCAGAGGTGAAAACTTTAAACGTGATCAGCTTCCTTAAACATCATGTCATCTACCACTTTGGACTGCTCCGAAGGATCATTCACGACAATGGGCCACAGTTCGCAAGCCACACATTTTATCGATTCTGCGATAAGCACCGAATTCAGAACATTGCTTCGACACCCTACAATCCAGGAGCCAACGGGTTAGCAGAAGCATTCAACAAAACCATAATCAAGCTACTCAAGAAATTCGTGTCCTCTAACAAGCGCGACTGGAACGAGAAGCTCGGCGAATGCTTATGGGCGTATCGTACCACAGTTCGAACAACCACCGGGAATACACCATTTTCTCTGGTGTACGGGAGTGAGGCAGTCCTCCCATTAGAGAGTCAGATCCCCTCACTCCGTGTCGCCCTCACACATCAGTTGACGACAGACGAAAACCACCATCGCCGACTACAGAAATTGGAGGCCCTAGACGAGAAACGCCTGTTAGCTCAACAGCGAATCGAACTATATCAGGCCAGAATCTCCGGAGCTTTCAACAAGAAGGTCAAGGTCAGAACATTCCAAGTAGGCGATCTCGTTCTGGCGGTTCGGAGGCCGATGGTTATGACACATAAAACTGCCGGTAAATTCCAACCAAAATGGGAAGGTCCGTTCATCATCGAAGTTGTATTCTCCAACGGCGCCTACCGCCTCATAAAACAAAATGGAGACTTGCTCATGTTGCCCATCAACGGCAAGTTCCTGAAGAAGTATTATGTCTGAAACAAAATCCTCGAGACATCTCAGAGTGTCAAGTTATGTACCTCCCCGTACCACTGAGCTTATATTCTGGTTGCATACATAGAGTCATGTACCTGCTGGTCCCTCTGAACTCATTCCCACATTTTCCAACCATACGAGTCATGTACCTGCTGGTACCTCTGAACTCATTCCCATATTTTCCAGTCATAAGAGTCATGTACCCGCTGGTACCGCTGAACTCATACTCACATTTTCCAGATCAACGAGTCACGTACCCGCTCGTACCGCTGAACTCACACTCACCATTCTCTAGATTCCCGAGTCATGTACCCCTCGTGCCGCTGAACTCACATCCACAACATCCCAGATTATCGAGTCATGTGCCCGCTGGTGCCACTAAACTCACACTTTCACAATATCGAGTCATGTACCCGGTGATGCCTCTGAACTCATATTCCGGTCACTCTTTCAGATAGTAAGTCATGTATGATCATACCTCTGAACTTTCTTCCTATAAGAGATCCTCTCTCATGATCCACTACCAGCACTCCCAGTGCACAAAAAGGGCAACGGGTCCACAAGCTTCCAAAATGACCATGTCGATGCTACCTCTGAGTCATTTCACTTTCGTCAAAAATAAATCACCCCTACATAAAACTTCCATGTCCTCATTACCTCTGAGTCGTTTTATGTACCCCCTCTTCATTGAGCCCACTCCTGCCATGTCCTCATTACCTCTGCGTAGGAAGGCTCCGTAGAAGAAACCTTCATACTTGCCATGTCCTCATTACTTGAGTAAGTATGTCGGTTCCCTTTCAACCTATTATCTGTACCCACAACCGGAGTACGACAAGGATAATAGGTACACAAATGTCCTCTGTTGATCACAAATGTTCGCTGTTGACCACAAATGTCCTCTGTTGACCACAAATGTCCTCTGATGACCACAAATGTCCTCAGTCGACCACATATGCTGTACTGGGTCTCTAGTACACGCCCATCCCTTCCCTATCATGTCTGGGAGCCCAGTTGCTCCCTGGCATTCTCTTAAATACCAAAAACTTCTATAGCTGTCTTATCGCGAAGTTGTTCTAGGTATTTCTCTCCAAAACTTATTACTCGTACCAAAAACCAAGGTACGTCCAGGGTAACAGGTCCACAAATAATCCCCCAGCAGGTTCAATTCCACAAACACCACAAGAAAGAGAAGATGAGTTGAAACATGCTCATTTATTCAGAAATCAAAATGCTACATCATTTGGGATCACATCCCTTACAACTTTCCAGTATTCTGGTTCTGGGGCGTGACAGGGTTTTTTGGTGGCCCATGCAGGTCTGTCTTCAGACTTGTGGGGGATTCATCTTGTTAGAATCTCAATCCTATAATTGTCTTCATTTGATCTCCCTTTGCTTATCACATTCTCGTTTTCCTTGAACTGTAAACATGATTGACATATCCTTGTTCTATTCATGACCATTATTGATATCACATGTCCTTATCATTCAAGGACACCCAACCTTCTTATCTATTTCTTTCGAGGATTTTATTGCTCCGTCTTCTTCCTTGGTTCAGGCAGTATGTCGGCATCAGACCCCGCCTCCACAGAGTCAGGTACCAGTACTATCTCAGTATCTGGTGGCAGCTCAGTTCACTTCACTCCAGTCAGTTCAGCTAATAAAGTCATCCTGAATCCCGTGTTCAGCACCTCCTTCCGACGCGGTCTCAGCAGATTTAATGTCAGCATCCGGTGCAGTTTGCCCAGGTCCAGTAAGTCAGGTAAAATTCAGCAGCATGTAAGAGCAGCAGTCCTGATGCATAGGCAGAGAGAGTTTGTTATCATTGAGTAGATGTTGGCTGAGGGCAGTCAGATTGTTAGTAAGCTTCTGAGGTGTTCCTTCAGTCATTTTTATTCTTGGGTTCCGTTGACGGCCTTGTATTCCATTCATACCCGGAATACGATGGTCAACTTGTTATATTCGGCGAGTGAACGCGAGTTTCTCGTACCACTCATCTGCCTCCGTATCTAGTGATACACGACATCTATCATGTATTCCGACTATGTAGGTGCGTCCTGGATTAGAGTCATGTCTTCGACTGAGTCGTTGGTACCGACTTACTTCAAAACTTGACCCTTGTCTATGTAGGTCCTAAAAAATCAAGTTGCACACATCAACAAAGTCAGAAAATCGAGAAATACAACTTTCAGATGAAGTGTGCAGACATCAGATTGCGCATCCTTCAGATTGCGTACGATAGATTGCGCACACTTTCAAACTGCGCAGGCTGACGTGACAATGTCATCATTATCTGACAAAATCAAATCTTTCTGACAGCTGACAATACGAAAAATGAGACGTTCGTTCGTCTAATCGTGCAGCACGGCGTTCGAGGATAGCTGGCAGCGCAATCCATGTTGGCGCAATCCATTCCTGCGTAGTCCAAGTCTGCGCAATTCAAAAACTAGCGCAATTCAATGTGTGCGTTCTATCATTACAAATGACAAAATACATGTGGCATTCATGCCATCAATTGCTCATTTGTGGCAACTGTCTATGCACGATCATGCGTAATTCAATCAAAAGTTGCCATGTGTCCAAGACAGTTAGCCCATGATCCAGCAACTGCCTACGCAGTCCATTGGTGCGCAAACCAATTGCTGCACAAATCATCCTGCGTAGTCCAGAATAACTAAAAGTTAGTTATTTCTCAGAACTCTATAAATAGAGTTTCAAGTCTCCATTCAAAAGGGGCAGTAATCAATAATCAGAGATCATAGATCAGACTTCAAAGTTCAGAGAGTTCAGGAGTTCTTGCCCAAGTGCTGCTGCATTCTTCCGAGGTTTTTGCCTTCAACTTCCGAGGCTTTTTGCCTTCAGTTCCAGAGTTGTTTTCAACTTCAGAGGCTTCGTCTTCAAAGTTCACATCGTCCAAGAGATAAAGCAATCGTCATCTAGATTGGATTCTTAAAGTTGTACCATTCCTAGAATTTAAATTATAATCTTTTATAAAGTTTGTATCAATAAAGTTTTTCAACTTTTGTTTTTGCAAACAAAATGGCGACTCTGCTGGGGACGACTTTCTCCTCCGATGAGGAAGTGACAACTCAATGTGACGTAGCGTCTATCGAAAAGACGCAGAAGACACTGGTTGTGAAGATCAACCAGACAGCCTATGAGTCTATGATCAACTCCAAAACCACTCCTCGTACTACAATCACTGCTGCCACAAGCAAAGTATGCCCAGTTTGGGTCCCAAGGACTGCTGCGCATTCTGTTAATGCTGCCAGTAAGTCTTCTACGCAGTCTGCCAGCAAGTCTGCTGCGCAGTCCAAAGCTTCTGTCTTCAAGCTTACTGCACAATCTATCTCTGCCACTGCTGCGCAATCTGCTATTTCCAGTATACAGAAAATTTCATATGCTGCCATGGCTAAGTATAAAACTCCTATGCCCCTGGCGCAATTGGCTGCCAATCTTTCTACGCAAACCAACATTCCAGCAACCAGAGTGCAACCTAAGCATTCTGTGGCAAGAACTCCTGATGTGCAAACCACAGTCTCTATGGCCAGAACCAGTGTGCCATCCTTTCATGCGCAAAGCATACCTGTGCAATCCAAGAGTGACAGCCTTTTGGCTAAACTCTCTTCTTCTCATAACAAAGGGAAAGATTCTGCTCCTCTTCCCAAACACACTGTTGCTCCTGCGCAATCCACTGGGGGTAGTCCTTTGGCTATTCCTCTTCAAAACAAAGGAAAAGGCCCGTTGGTCTTTTCTCAAACTTTCTTGTCCCATGACTTGGAAGACAACAGAGGGAAACGCTCTTTAGCTAACCCTTCTCTTCAAAACAAAGGAAAAGGCCCTTTGGTCTTTTCTCAATCTTCTTCAGTTTTTATCGAAAAAGATTAATCTGAACGTGCCTCGGCACCAATCAGTACTAGAACTCTTTCAAACAAGGATTCTTCTTTCCTTTATGACAAGAGGACTTGTACTGACCAAAGAGGTATTCTGCCTACCCCGGTAGCAGAATTCCAGGATCTTCCGACTCTCAAAATTTCCCGTTCCAGATAGGGAAAACTGTTAGTGTCTCAAACAGAAACCCCTGGGGATGAATTTGCTGATCTTAGAACTTATCTCAACAGACCCACTTCGGTGAAACGCAAACAGCCAATGCCGAAGATCAAACATCATCAAAAACAAATCTCCAGGGTTAAAAATCCCGACACTTATGCCAATGAAGTGAGTACTTCCCTGTATACTCAAGGGACTAAATATTTGAAGAATCGGAATCATGTTCCGAACATTATCAAAGAACAAATCCCTCAGAGTTTTCCTCGTTCTGCTGCTGTTCCCGATCTCCGAGAACATCTCAGACAAAAGCGGGATACTATTTCAACACCTTCAGTTCAACCATCTGATCATCATTGTAACCACAAAGTCATCATCCAATGTTGTTGTCAAACAACAAAACGATCTGTCTTCGAACGTCTGACTTTTGCTAAATCTGAACCTATGTCAGAGGAAGACGAAGTCTTGTATGCTTCTGTTAACATGACTTCCAGAGATATTGGGGGTAGAAGATGCTCTAAGCACGGCAAACCCCGTAAGCCAAGCCAACGATATTTAGAATTACTCCAAGAATCCTCTGAATGAGTGTTTCGACATACCCGTTCTCAAAACCGAGATACAATCGGTCAAAGGAATTTTCCTCAAGATCCTTCAGGTTATTTTCCTGCTTCTCAGTCAGGAGATGACTCTTTCTCCGACTATGATGCATACAGCGAAAGCTCTGAACAGACAGTATTTTCTACTGTACCAAGGGAAGTGACAGCTTATGTTGTCACTGATGATCCAGATGCTTCAACATCTACAAATCAAGAACAATGAATCGCTGCACTTGAAGACAAGCTAAAAACCATGGCTAAAATGGTTGCTAGTATGCATTCTATCATTGTGGCACAACATGCTACACCACCGACTGCACCTGCTGCGAGTCCAGAGATCATAGCATCTTCTGTACCTGCCAATACTGGAATGGGGGTAGTGTCTCCTCAAATGCCTCATGTACAAGTACAAGTTCAAACTACACCTAGTCAGTCAGGAGCTGAGGATAGTGCTTACAATGTTGTTCCTCCTCCTACCACTCTAACTCAACTTGCTCCTTCTTCGTCATCAGAAGATGCCAATGAAGCTGTCAAACTCTTGCGAACCCAGTTCGAAGCTTTCAAAGAGAAAGACAACCTACAAAGATTGGGGATCAAGCAGCCCTATCCAGTTGAATGGAAAGAAGTCCTGTTCCCACCGAAGTACAAGATCCCAACAATTTCTTTGTTCGATGGCAGTACTTCTCCTAGTCAGTTCATCAATCATTTTGAGGTAATGACCGTTCAACTTTAGCCAAATGACGCTCTTCTTACCAGAGTGTTCGTCGGTTGTTTAGCCGGCGTAGCATATGACTGGTATAGAAGTTTGCCCGATGGTTGTATCACTTCCTTTTCAGGTCTCAAACAAATCTTCCTAGAACGGTTTTATGAAGGATTTAATGACATGACTATGTCGGCTCTCAACAAAATCAAACAGAAACACAATGAAACTGCTGAGAGTTTCATCGAACGTTTCCACCGTGAAGCTTTGAAAATGCCTCCCGGAACTCCAGCTGCTGTCACTATTGATACTTGTAAGGCAAATCTTTTGCCTATTATCAGTATGTGGACGGGATCTACCCAATTCCAAGATTGGCCTTCATTTATTGTCAACGCTAAAGCTGCGGAAGTAAGTGCCAAAAAATTTAAACAATTGGGAGTACAGATGTCTAACCCCGATCGAGATGAACACCAGACATCAGCTGGTAGCAACCGCCAAAACAACCGTAAAGCAAAAGATACTTTGAACATCAATCTCAACAAGAATAAAGAGTCTCTAGCTGTCAATGTGGCTCCACCTACATCCACTCCTACGCCTTCAGCACCTCCACCGAGAGAACCTCGTCCGAAAGTAGAATATTCTTTCGATGAGAATGATACTGTAAGCATCTTTGAATGCTTACTCAAAAGCAACAAGATTCAGCTCCCAGATCCAAAGAAACCTGATGAAGTCATTAAGACAGATCATCCTAAATATTGTGTTTACCACAGGTTTATTGGACATCCTACTCGAGCATGCTATGTGCTTAAGGGCAAAATTCAAGAGCTCGTCAATGCTGGTGTCTCACTCTGCAGCAAGATGAGAAGACTGTTACTGCGAACATGGTTTCGGTCCAATTCGACGACTTTCCTCCGCAGATGGTACAGCACGGTGTCATTCCTATTCCCAAAGCTACTCTTGAGATTGAGAATCTTCTGCCTCCACCAAATGAAGGCCTTATCCTATTGTCTCTTGACAACGGCAAAGTTATCTGGGTCCATCCAGATCTTGTTTCTGAATTCGAAGTCTCTTCTTCATCCAAGAAGAAAGACCGCTCCAAAAGCAAGATAAAGACCTGCAATATGGTGTCTTTTGAACCCATCGTTGACGAAGAAATTATGCTAGGCACCAGATCAGGGAAAGCTTACTTGAAAGAGTATCCTGATACTCAAGAAGATCCTACCTCTTCTTCTGAACCCACTCCAGTACAACCTGCCTCCACTGAAGAGATTCCTTCCACATCCTCACCAGTTGTAGTGCCTATTCCTCCCAAGCCGATGGTTGCTGATAAAGGCAAAAACAAGTCTGTTTTGACAAGCCCCTGAAGAAATCATCTCCTACAGGACTTGAAAAGCCATACAATTTTGATATATTGGCTCAACTAGCCAATACACCTGCTAGGCTATCAATCTTTGAGCTCTTGCGCCTTTCTAAGGAGACTCGAGAAACTTTAAGTGAAGCTCTGATGCAGGCTGAAACTTGCCTAAATCTCCTCAAGAAACCAGATGCAGAACCTGTCTCTTGTCACCATTGTCATAGCGTATTAGAGTTGATCCCAAACATCACTTTCACTCAAGATGATATGCTGCTGGAGGATAATAGACATAATCGTCCTCTTTATTATACAGGATATGTCGATTCGATGAAAGTCGATCGTATCCTGATAGATCCAGGATCTGCACTCAGTATCATGCCAAAGACAATGCTTGACGCATTAAAGATACCAGTGCATAGTCTTTCAAGCACAATCACCACTATCTTGGGATTCAACCAAGGAAGGAGTGAACCGTTGGGTAAGATTCGCCTGAAACTCCAAATAGGCAATCTTCGCACAAAGGTGACCTTCTATATTATCGACAATCATGGTTGTTCTTACAACGCTCTCTTGGGAAGACCCTTTTTCCATGAACATAATATTGTTCCATCAACTCTTCATCAATGCTTCAAATATGTTGATGACAAAGGACAAGTCCACAAAGAAGTTGCAGACCTTTATCCTTTTAAGGGTGTTGAAGCATACTGCAATGACGCTCGTATGTACAAGAAAGAATTTATGAAGGTGGTATTGGCAATGGATACTGAAGAAGATCAAGAAACAGTGCCCAATGACACTCTCATTATACCTGTTAAAGGGCGTGTTTCCCACCCTCAGTCTTCTAAACCACTGGATATTCATTTGCCAGTTCAGCGGCAGTCTACTGATGGCGATCAGAATAAAAGGGAGCTCACCTCTTCTGAGCCACTTGTTATTGACTTACGTCGTAACAAGGACAAAAAGCAGCTCGCTTCTTCTGAGCCACTTATTGTTGATTTAACTCACTACAAGGAAAAAAGGGAGCTCACCTCTTCTGAGCCACTTGTTATTGACCTTCGTCGTAACAAGCCTCTTTCACGCTCTTCTTCTCCCCCTCTTGTAATCAATCTGACCAAGTCTGCTAAGGCTAAAGGTCCTGCTGTAAATACAGATGTACATATCAATAAAAAAGTATCTACTTTCCAGTATACTGATGTTATTTATCATACTAAATGCTATTTGGATATGTTGGATAGCTTCAAATCATTTACAATAGGAGTTGTACAGTCTCTTCAAACAGAAGTTTCATGTGAACACCCAAAAGATTCATATCGTATTGTTCCTGCTCGCAAGAAAGGTGAACGTCCAATACTTTTTAGTAAAAGATCGGAACAAAAATTCAGCTATACGGATGATAGCAAAGTTAATGACACGGGACATCTTCAATTCCGTCGTTACAGTCAACAATCAAAAGACATCGTCCGAAAGATGGATTACGACTTCAAAAGCGGCCCTAATTATGGTAAGGGGGAGAAGGACTCCTCTCCGTACCGTTGTTCCACAAGGAAAGTCAGAAATATATTACAGCAGGACCAAAAGAGGTCTTGGATATGCTAATCCTCCAATATTATCCCCAGCAGGTACTGACTCTGATAGTGAAGAACGTTCTAACTCTTCTGATTCCAGGTCATAGGATTCTGATACCAGCGTTGGTGAAGTCCATCGTGTAATTGTATCTTCTAATATGGTTTCTGCTGAACTTTCGGAAGGATATGATGAGGACATTGAAGAAAGTTCTGAAACTGATCCTTGGGCTCAACAGATGGATAATCAATGGGTACTCCGATTTGAACAAAGAGAACCTCCTACTGAAGATCAACTAGTTCAAGTAGATGTAGGAGAAAGCGAGTCACCTCGTCCAATCTTTATTAGCAAGAATCTTCCAGAAGCAGATAAGCAAGAGCTGATTCTTCTCATTAAAGAATATATTGACGTCTTTGCTTGGAGTTATGAAGACATGCCAGGTTTAGATCCCAAAATTGCTACTCACAAATTGAACATTCTGCCTAATGCTAAACCAGTCAAACAGCAACAACGGCGATTCAAGCCTGAAATAATGGACGCAATTGATGATGAAGTCAAGAAGCTTATCGCTTGTGGCTTTATTCGAGAAGAACAACATCCTGATTGGGTAGCCAACGTTGTTCCAGTCCTGAAGAAAACTGGCAAAGTTCGAGTCTGTATCGACTTTCGAGATCTTAATGAAGCATGTCCGAAAGATGAATTTCCTCTCCCTATCACGGACGTCATGATTGACAATACCTGTGGGTTTGAGCGAATATCTTTTATGGATGGATTTTCTGGATATAATCAGATCAAGATAAATCCTGAAGATGAAAGACACACATCTTTCCGTACTCCTCGGGGAGTCTATTGCTACACGGTGATGGCATTTGGTCTCAAGAATGCTGGTGCAACTTACCAACGGGCTATGAGTACCATTTTCACAGAACATCTTCGCAAGACTGTCGAATGTTATGTTGATGATATCGCTGTTAAAAGTCGTCTGAAAGAAGATCATATTCAAGATTTGAGAACAATCTTCAATCTTATGCGCCAACATCGGCTCAAGATGAATCCCACCAAGTCATTCTTGGGTGTCTCTAGTGGCAAATTTCTCGGCTTCGTCATTACCTCTAAGGGTATACACGTAGATCCCGAGAAGATCAAAGCCATTCAAGAGATGCGTCCTCCACGCAACCTAAAAGAGCTACGAGGATTCCAAGGCCGACTTGTGTACATCAGGAGATTCATTTTGAACTTGTCTGGACGCTGCAGACCATTCACTCAACTAATGAAGAAGGGTGTATCTTTTATTTGGACTGAAGAATGTCAACAAGCATTCGATGACATCAAACGATATCTCATAAACCCACCAGTCTTGGTGCCACCAATCTCAGGTATTCCATTCTTAATGTACGTTCGTGCTATGGATCATTCATTGGGTGCTTTACTCGCCCCAAAGAATAAAGAAGGTCATGAACAAGCCATCTACTATCTCAGTCGTACTATGATTGGTACTGAACACCGTTATAGTCCGGTTGAAAAAGAATGTCTAGCCCTTATGTTTGCCGTTCAAAAGACAAGGCATTACATCATTGGTCAAACCATTCATGTCATATCCCGAGTCAATCCTCTTCGGGTACTAATGAAGAAGCCTAGCACACTCAACTCTCGGCTTGCTACATGGGCCATTCTTCTAGCCCAATATGATATGATATATGTTCCTCAAAAATCTGTCAAATGTCAAGCACTGGCGGATTTCTTGGCGGCTCATCCTGTACCAGAAACATCCAAGCTTTACGATGAAATTCTAGACGAGACATTGGAAGTCAATATGATCTCTGAAGAATTTCCAACCTGGCATTTATTCTTTGACGGAGCATCCAGAATCGGACCCAATGGTGCTATTGTAGCAGGAGTTGGAGTTGTTCTTGTTTCTCCTGATGGATCAACTATCCAAAGAGCTTACTCTCTAGATGAATCTTGCTCCAATAATGTAGCAGAGTACAATGCTCTACTTATCGGTCTTCAATTAGCCAAACAATTGAACATTGAATATCTTGAAGTTTACGGTGACTCTAAGCTGGTTGTCAACCAGGTTAGAGGAACTTATGAAGTCCGTCATCAAGATTTGGTACCTTATTTTGAAGCAGCAATCAACATGGCTATATCATTCAAAGCTTTCTTTATTGAATATATACGCCGAGCTTGTAATACTGAAACAGATGTTTTAGCCAATCTTGCAGCAGTCTTAGCCGTTCCCATCAAAAGACAACAAGTGGTGGTTATCTCTAATCGTGAATTATTTTGTGTTGAAAACAATCGTAACATCGAGTTCAGTAATTTTGCTGAAATTAATGTTGTCAATGAAGATTGGAGAATTTCTTTCATCGACTTCGTAGTTCATGACATACTCCCCGAAGATCCCAAAGAGGCTACAAGTATTCGACGACGATCTCTACGGTTCTACTACAATCAAACCACCAAAACTCTCTACCGGCGAACTTATGATGGTCTCCTTCTACGCTGTCTAGCTGGTGATGAAGCAAAACAGGTATTACGTGAAGCTCACGATGGTGTCTGTGGAGCACATCAGCCCGGTCCTAAATTACAGGATCGCATCCGAAGAATGGGTTACTACTGGCCCTCTATGGTATCAGATGCCATTGAATATGCAAGAAAATGTCGAGCCTGTCAAATCCATACAGATTTCATTCATCAACCTTCAGAATTTCTACACCCGACAGCCGCTTCCTGGCCTTTCGAAGCTTGGGGCATTGATGTCATAGGTCCTATTAATCCTCCTTCTTCTAGAGGACATCGGTTTATTCTAGCAATAACAGACTACTTCTCTAAGTGGGCTGGAGCTATACCCTTGGCTGAAGTCAAGACTAGTAGTATCATCAACTTCGTCAAACACCATGTCACTTATCGATTTGGTGTCCCTCGGCGAATCATTCATAACAATGGACCGCAATTCATCAGCCAGAAATTTACCAGATTCTGTGATGATCATCGGATTGACAACGTCGCCTCGACTGCCTACAATCCTGCTGCTAATGGATTATCTAAAGCCTTCAACAAAACTATTATCAAACTCCTCAAGATGTTTGTATCCACTAACAAACGGAATTGGAGTGAAAAGCTTGGTGAATATCTTTGGGCCTCCCGAACTACGGTCCGTAACCCCACAGGTTTTACACCTTTCTCTCTGGTATACGGTTGTGAAGCAGTTCTTCCTCTGGAACTTCAAATTCCTTCTTTAAGGATTGCCACTGCTAATGAGCTCACTACAGAGAATAATGATCTTCTTCGACTTCAAGAATTGGAAGCACTTGACGAGAAGCGGTTAATGGCTCAGCAATATATTGAGCTATATCAAGCCCGCATCTCGAAGACTTTCAACCGCAAAGTTAAAGTCAGAGCCTTTCAACAAGGAGAACTTGTTTTAACAGTCAGACATCCTATGACTATGACTCACATGAGCAAAGGCAAATTCGATACGAAGTGGAAAGGACCTTATGTTGTCAGCAAAGTTTTCTCAAATGGAGCTTATCAACTCTCAGAAATGGATGGACGAATTGCTATGATGCCTATTAATGGCAAATTCCTTAAGAAGTATTATGTATAAATGTAAATGCTTGTAAATCATCTGACAAGTTCAAGTTCATAAATAAAATTTAAATTTTATTTCATCATGAATGACAAGTACATGATATCAAGGAAGGTCACTATCATCTTTTTCTACATTTGGACGCGGACCACTGCCGTCTTTGTCAAAGACACGGTCAGCAAAAGAGCCGAGAACCTCCTTGCTGGAGCCCACGAGGAACTTGCAAGTGGCCATCCACATGGCTTCCTCTTCTTCGGTCCTTCCTGGGTCAAGCAGAAAGTCCAGGATGTCGCGCGGTGGCTTGGGTGCAGACGAACCTTCGCCTACTTCTGCCTCCTTTGATTGAACTGGATCAACAGGACGTTCTTCAACGCCTTCTTCAACCTTCGGGGCGAGTTCAGTCTTCTTGAGTGCATCTCCAGACGATATTTTTATGTTGGACAAGTGGAAGTGTGCCTTTCTGTTAAAATTATGTTCTATTTATAGACAGAGATTCTCCAAATGATGAAGCGACTCATTCATCCGACGGTTCACCCGTTCATTTAATCCACTTGACGGTTCACCCGTTCATTAATCATTCATCCGACGGTTCACCCGTTCATTTAATCCACTTGACGGCTCACCCATTCATTAATCATTCATCCGACGGTTCACCCGTTCATTTAATTCACTTGACGGTTCACCCGTTCATTAATCATTCATTCGACGGTTCATCCGTTCATTCATATCCACTTGACGGTTCGTCTGTTCATTACATTCATCTGACGGTTCATCCGTTCATTTAATTCACCCGACGGTTCATCCGTTCATTATCACCCGACGGTTCGTCCGTTCATTACATTCATCCGATGGTTTATCCATTCACATTCATCCGACGGTTCATCCGTTCATTATCTTTCGACGGTTCGTCCGTTCATTATCATCTGACGGTTCACCCGTTCATTCATTCATTATCACTAGACGATTTATCCGTTCGTTATTTTCTATCTTGACAGTTTGTCCGTTTATTTCATCATTTGACGGTTTTCCAGTTCATCTCATATCTACATCAGCAACTTATCATTTCGATTAAGTTGTCAATTGAGATAATAATGTTCAGTATACTCTGCCACGTCCATATTACTTCTGAGCAGATATAATGAATATAATTATTCTCTACAAAATCATTAAGAAATATATCATGTCTTGCACCTCTGAATATATTTTTTATCTCTATTATTTATATCTGAACAAGATATGCAACAAATAATGGAGCCACAGCGAAAATGTCTTTTATTAATTGAAATATAAGACATTACAAAAAACACATATGCTTCAAAAAGACATAAAGATACAAAGAGTTCCACTAAGATGGAGGTATTATCAGATTGTCAATCTGCTGCTTGAGAGTCTGCAGACGTTCTTCACGAGTGGACATCACCCGCCTTCTGGCCTCCTCCATCCCAGTTTCTTCATTAAAAGCAGGCATGGTTACCATTCTGTGGGTAACCTCAGCATTATGAGCTTCTATATATTCATTCCTCTCCTGAATCAGAGCATTAAATTGTTGAGTTGCAAGTTGATGATCAGCAACTTCATCTTCTAACTCTTTCTGAAGGCGAGCAATCTCTGCTCTTAGCTCAGCAGCTCTCTGTTCTTTTCTATTAGCCATCAAGGTTATTGATTCCAGCTTGGAGTTATACTCAGCAGATTTTGCAGAAAAGGCTTCCAAAAGGTTCTAGAGATTAACCCTTTCAATATCAGCTGCTTGAGCCAGTTGCTCGAATTCTGCCTGTACTAGAGATTCTACGTCTCCTTGGTTGAGCTCTTTATAGCTTTTGATAGAAATCTCTAATTCATTCAAAATATGTTCCAGGAGAGTGGCTTGAGCTTCGTCACCTTGTTCTCTGATGGCTCTTATTAAGAAAGAGGTTGGACCTCTAACCATGAAAAAATCAGTGCCCTCTTTCTCCATCATTCTTTTAACTAGAGGTCCCAAAGATTCAAAGAAGCATCTAGTAAAAGATTGAATCACAAGATTATTAGTGGCTATAGCACCAGGAGTTGCAGCCACTCCTGTTGATGATGAGGCCGTGGGACGTTCAATCTCTTTGCGTCTGGATAGCAGGTTCTTTGAACAAGGGAGCCAAAGTAGAGCTAGTGGCACCTCCTGGTTATTCTTCTGCAAAAAAAGTAAAGATTGTCATTTTGCTTGTTGGTCGCTATTATTCAAGAAGATTAAAGATGTAAATTATCTTATCATGATTGAATTCAACAATGAGTCTATCATCTGCTGGGGTAGACTCTGGCCGAGCAGAAGTAGCTTCAGCCATAACAGCTTGACTACTACCCGCTTCAGAACCATAGGATAGATGATGACTGCTACTAACAACCACCGTCGTTATATGCACTATGTCCGTGCACGTCGGAGGTGCTAGAGGAGTCTCAAGATCTGCAAGAAATACAAATAAAAACGTTAGCTATCAATTCATTCAAGAGGAGATTGTTAATTTCATTTTATACCTTGAGGATCATTGGCGGGAGTTTCTTCCGGGGCTTCTTCATCTATTGCTTTTTCTTGAGATACTGGAACCTCAACATCCTTTTCAGGATTTAAGGTATCAGCAGCATTCTCTGGAACCTAATATCTTCCTCAGGATTTAAGATATCATTGACGGCATTAGAAGATGTGTGCACTTCATCATCTTTTTCCAGATCTTGCATATATTCATCAATATTTTCAGATGAAGAACTCTCTTCATCTTCGTCTTCTTCTTCTGGTGCATTCCCGCTGGTAGTCGCGGCTTGGTCACCGTAATCATCCAGAGGGCTGTAGCTGCAATCTTCTAAAGCCGCAATTACTTCGCGATCTTCCTCTTCACGAAGGGTTCTAGGAGTAGGCGGAAGTTAAATCATCTCCGCAGCAGGTAGAAGAGAGTGTACAACATTTTGCTCTTCTTCCACAATACTTTCTCTGGGCCCTTCGGCCTCAGTTCTTGGATCAGGATCTTTCCGTTGCTCGATCTCCTCTCTATGTTCAGGACTAGGAGTTTTATTCCTAGGCTCTAAAACAGGAGTGGGAGATGGCAAAATTAATCCAGCTGCAGCATCCATCACCATTGAAGACAAGGCTCGATTCCTTCTGAGGACCAGCTTCTTTCTTTTTAGTGGCCTATCCGGGCTCTCTATATTTATAGTTTCAACTTGTTTCTGGATAAAGGTTGGTGTAGTAGCCTCTTCTTGCTGAGTTGACTCGGCCAGCTGCCGAGACTGAGATCGAGTGGTGATCTTTTTAGAAGAGTGATCTAAGATCAATTTCTTTTTTGCTGCTGGAGCAGGAGGATCCTCTCTTTTCCTCCTTTTTGCTGGAGATTTTCCCACCTTCAAAGAGATACGTAGTGGCGCATTAACTTCTTTAGGGAACATAACATCCCTTGAGGCTTCCAAAGGTACATCTTCTGGCTCATGAACCTCATCATTTCCTATGAGTGACATGACAACTCCTCCTCTCTTCAATCTGGTTGAAGATGCGAAGCTGTCCGTGAGGTTGAAATTTTCAGCAAAAGTATTTGAAGATGTATAAAAGACTGAGTATGTAAACAGCATCCGAGGGCCATGATTGCTGTTTACAGGCATCGAGAACATCGCCTTCGTATCTCGAGCGTTATAGTAAGCCCAGGCCCGGGCCCCATCTATCAAATAAACCTTTCCCTGAAGACATGTAATAGTATTCCCCACATGAAATTGATCGTACCCGAATTGTTGGGCAAATCGGCTAGGGAGATACGGTTCTAAATAACATTCATCTTCGAACCGGTATACCAAATGAGAAGGTCGAATTGATTTCAACCATTCAAAAGCTGCGCGGCTTAGAGGATGCATCTGCGAATCAATCATAATCGTCCGTATTTGTTCGTAACCAGCAGGAGGAGGGGTACAATAAAAGTTCCATCCTTTGATTAGGTTTAAAGCATATCTGCAGTCTCTTAGAGCAGTGAATTTCCACTTACCATTAGAATATCTCCGTATAAAGCTACCGTCAACCGGTCCCATGCCGGGGTCCATCAAAGTGGGATAGTGAAGGAGCAACCACCCAAATAGATATGTATATGGTAATTCCAATCGTAGAAATTCTTTTTCACCCTTGGTCTTCAGCATCAGATCGACATAGAGACGAAGACCGACATTAAGCTTACAAGTCATGGCTGACAGAAGGTCCATTTTATAGCCGAAGACTAATTTAACGGCCGCAAAAAGTACACCGCGATGGAAGCGGTCTACTGCACTGGATCCCGGAACTACAAATCGACGAAGCTAATGTGTTAGAAACCCTGCTAATTGGGCTTCTTTCGACATCGGTCTATAGATAACTTTCGAGAGTATCTCCTGTTTTCAGAGGAGGACACTGATAATCATCCTTCATCTGTTTATCAAAATCACCACTTTTTTCCATCAATTTTATCACTTCTGTGTTGCTCAATGGCTTGAAGAAATCAGGATAACATCTGTCACGTTCCTTAGTCTTTGGTTCTTGAATGTGATTTAGGAACAAATAAGGTAGCCATTTCGAGGAATAGCAAGTGTTTGATGTGGCACTCTTATAGAACAGGGAACAGATCTTGTAATGGCATAGCAGTTCCTCGAAAACTGCTACCATTTCTGCATTCTCTCTCCGGAGTCTGTCCAATTCATCATTCGTGGGGACGAATTCTTCATATGGGAAATCTTCCATTGGCAGAAAAGAGATGTACTTCATCTCATGGAGTGCAAATCCAATTTCTCCGCCGGGAGTCATGAAGGTTCATGTTCTGTAATTATACCTCTCTGCTAAAGCCAGGAACATGTGAGGGTTCGGGGCAAAACCATAGACAGTGCCATGCACTGCTTGGTATAAGTTGATTTGCTGCAGTTCGCCTTTAAACTTGGTCGGAATCCAATTGGCTATGCAGCTCCATCTTTTGAAATCTGGATTTACTAATCCAGTTAGCCTGATGTCCTGTTCAGGGTATCTTCCTTCGGCCTTCGCAAATTTATTTGTGAAAATTGGGGTCCTGACGGGCATTAACAATGAAGAATTCTCCGGCAGAATACAACCGGGTTTCAGTCCCCTCAGCAAAACACTGTACCGTTCAGAAGAACTGTAGAACAGATCTTTCCTGTTTGGACCCTTCTTCATAAAAATTCTTCCCGGACGGGCATCTTGGAACAGAGTGAGGTTCCATTCCATCTTTCTCGGGTAACTCGCATGAGCATACCGGGATAATGGGAGGCAGCGTGGAACATTTGGTATCGAGAAAGATCTATCCGTCTGATGGACAATTCTTTCTTCCATCCTCGGTCTTGGTTGAGAACTTTTCTCAAAAGCTTCACCAAATAAGAATAATGGTTTCTTGTGTATAACCGCATCTGCCATTTCCAGAGGTTGTTCGTTCATTAAATATTGCAGTATTTTATTGTCTTGGGATACCAAAATGTCCTGATGGGAGGTCGGCAGGTCATACTGAGGGTAGTGAACATGTGACAAATCTTCTTTATATTCTGATTCTGAGAGGGTCCCCACGAAGTTCTCATATTCTGGGTCTTCTCTGGTATTAACTGCATCAGACAGAGAAAATAAAAATTTTCAGTATAAGTCAAAGTCAAAGATTCAGTTTGCGCAAAAATCAGATTGCGCAAAATCAAATTGCGTAAACATCAGATTGCGCAAAATAATCAGATTGCGCTAACAAATAAACATCAGTTTGCGCTGACGGACTTGCGCAAATCAGCAAATTGTGCTGACTTTTATCAGCACAATTCACCCAATTACGCAGAGAGTCGTTCTTCATAAAAATGAAGGGTGGACTGATTTATGCAACCAGAACCCTAAAAAGTGTGGCGCAACATGATCCTGTCTCTAAAAAGAGATGGATTCTGAAAGGGACAGTGAAATCAAAACTCTAAAAAGAGTTTTTGATTGGGTTCTCTACCTATCATTGCTGGATGAGCGGTTTCATGGCGCGAAGCTCGGCGCGCAGCCCGAGTCGATGATTCGGCGGAGGCCTTACCCTTAGCGGCGGCAGAGGATCGTCGGGGAGCCATTAGAATTGTCGAAGAAGAAAGAAAGGAAGAACTCAGAAGTTTTTCTCTCAAAAGCGCAAATGAAGCAAGTAAAGAACAGTTCGAATGAATTAAAGAACTATTTATAGTTTTTCAAAGTCGAAACGGCCGCCTTAGATTGCGCCTAAAAATGGGCCAAAACCTCAGATTGTGCAGACAGCTCATTATGTGCACAAATTGATTTCAAATTCAAAATTCAAAGTATTTCGAAATTTTGAATAAATTCAACTTTCGAAAACTTTGAAGGGGGTCTTGTAGGTCCTAAAAAATCAAGTTGCACACATCAACAAAGTCAGAAAATCGAGAAATAGAACTTTCAGATGAAGTGCGTAGACATCAGATTGCGCATCCTTAAGACTGCGCACGATAGATTGCGCACACTTTCAAACTGCGCAGGCTGACGTGGCAATGTCATTATTATCTGACAAAATCAAATCTTTCTGACAGCTGACAGTGCGGAGAACGAGGCGACCGTTCGTTTAATCGTGCAGCACGGCGCTCGAGGATAGCTGGCAGCACAATCCATGTTGGCGCAATCCATATTAGCGTAATCCATTCCTGCGCAGTCCAAGTCTGCACAATTTAAAAACCAGCGCAATTCAATGTGCGCGTTCTATCAGTACAAATGACAAAATATACGTGGCATTCATGCCATCAATAGCTCATTTTGTGGCAACTGTCTATGCACGATCATGCGCAATTCAATCAAAAGTTTCCATGTGTCCAAGACAGTTAGCCCATGATCCAGCAACTGCCTGCGTAGTCCATTGCTGCGCAAACCAATTGCTGCGCAAATCATCCTGCGCAGTCCAGAATAACTAAAAGTTAGTTATTTCTCAGAACTCTATAAATAGAGTTTCAAGTCTCCATTCAAAAGGGGCAGTAATCAATAATCAGATATCAGAGATCAGACTTCAAAGTTCAGAGAGTTCAAGAGTTCTTGCCCAAGTGCTGCTGCATTCTTCCGAGGTTTTTGCCTTCAACTTCCGAGGCTTTTTGCCTTCAATTCCAGAGTTGTTTTCAACTTCAGAGGCTTCGTCTACAAAGTTCACATCATCCAAGAGATAAAGCAATCGTCATCTAGATTGGATTCTTAAAGTTATACCATTCCCAGAATTCAAATTGTAATCTTTTACAAAGTTTGTATCAATAAAGTTTTTCAACTTTTGTTTTTGCAAACAGTCCACTTTGTGAGTCAGCGTAGGCAAGCGAGGACGAATCCCTACTCAACTGACTCAGGGGTATATTATTCCATATGCCTCCTTTTCTTGTATTATATATGTATGTATTTATTATTTTTCGCATTTATTTAAATTCTGTATCTCAAATATCACTTGTACACGGGATGTTTTCTTTCGATGTGTTATGATTTTACATTTTTTTAGCATGTATATTTTTGCTCGACTGGCTTTAGGAAATTTTGAGGACGGAATATTTCTAAGTTGTGGAGAGTTGTGAGACTCGTCTCACAGTAAGGGTATTTATATACGGATACGTATTTTGTATTGTATTTCGTATTTTCTCTATTTTCGGAATGCTTTAAAATTTTCCCAAATTATAGATTTTCTTCTTGACCGGCATACCGACGGTATACCGGAGTATACCGACGGCATACCGTCCGGACATATTTTCCACATTTTAGATATTTTCGATTTCGGATATTTTCGTGAATAGTGTTTTCGATATTTTCATGAATAGTGTTTTAGATATTTCGATGAATAGTATTTAGATATTTTCGTGAATAGTGTAGATGAATTCTATTATCCAATGGAAAATTGGTTTTCTTTCAATGGCTAGGATTGACCTAGAATGTGACATGGATCACGATCCAACGGTCATGATTAATTCACCCTCTCTATATATATCCTATGAGTTTCTCTCTCCTCTCTCTTTTCTTTCTTTCACCATTTCCCCTTCACTCTCTTCTCTCTTCCTCAAGCTTAGGAAGGCTTGGCCTTGAGGCCTAGAGTGTGGTTTCGAAATCCCTCTTGGTGGTGGAGTAGAAGATTAGGCTCGGTTGCTAAAACCTAGGCAAGTACATCTTGGTCAAAAGTGACATGACCATGCTATAATTTTGTTTTATATAGAAATTAAAGTTTTATTGTTCTATAATATGCTCCTCTAAATTGTTAACATCTTTAGTATATAGCACTTTTGGTTTTGATCGATAATATTGCGTAGATCTGAGTTTCTAGATATGATTTTTGAGTATTTTGAAGTTTTGATCTATCAAATATTTTAATTTGTGAAAATTAATACTTCCATTTTGTTGGAAATTCAATTCTATTCAATTTTGACTTTTGAAAGTCCGAATTTCGATTTAAAACGAAGTTTTTATGGCCGAAACAAGTTTTGAGTTCAAAAATCAACTTTCTGTGACGGTTCGAAAAATCCGTCGGAAATCCGCAAAAATCCGTCGGAAAATCCGAACTTGCACCACAAAACTTGCTGTTACACTTCAAAAAATCTGCCGAAAATCCGCAATAATCCGCCGGATAATCCGCAATAGTTAAAAAATGATTGTACACTCTATATACATGGTACATGCTTATGTTTACGTATTGTTCTATGTCCAGATTATAGATAGTGGCCTGTTACGGTGCACTCCAGATTACTATATATGCCTAGCTCGATTTAGCGGCTCGTAGTATCGCACTCATGACTTGATTTTCTTATTGATTTCTAGACCCGAGATATGAGTACATGTTCTTTCTTGACACCGTGGATATAGCTTGTTGAATATTTAATCTATTGTATCTTGGCACTAGACAATCGAGTGTGAGTATTGTTCCGTGTATCACGTGATGTTAGTACGGGAATGTTCGTAAGTGATAACTTACGATTTACTCGTACATAGCACACGTCATCTTAGGAAATTCTTGAGTGTCTACGACTTGAGAATTTGACATGAATATGATAAGGTAAATGACTAGTAAATTCAAGTAGATCATTGTAGGAGGAAATTCGCACTACCAACCCCGAGCTCCAAGGGCCCCATGAGGCATGGCTCAACCCTGCTAGGCAAGGGCTCCATGACCTACCAAGTTTGCGCGTATTAATATACGATCGAGTCACATGTCTTGCCGGATTGCGGCACAGTCAGTTATATGTTTTCTTTTACTAGTATATGATATGGTTGTTTATGTTACAAGTCTAGACATATTTCATCTGCCAGCAGTCTTGTTGGGCAATAGATGTACCACTCGTACCCCTGGACATTCGGGTATCTGCAGTCAGGTAGTTGCGAAAATCCTCAACTTGTATATTAGTAATTAGGATTGTGATAACCCTAGCTAGTTAATGATAGAAAGCCGTAGACAATGATTGGCCGTGCACTTTTGATTGTTTGTTACTTTATATGCTCTTATGTTGTTGAGTGGCCAGAGACTAAGTTCTGCTCGGGAAAATATCTGCAACCCCGGTCCTTATTTGGTTTAAGGATTGTGGCTCCGACTTCGAGTAGTTCCTAAGTCCCTTGTTGCTCATTGGCTTATTGTTCTCTATTACTATATGGTTCAGTATTTCTATTTAGTCATTTATATTCTCGAGATACGTGCATTGGTACCGCACTAGTCTTGACCCATATTTATTTATTTCTGTCACTATGTTGTTGTGTTGTTGTTGGGTTTTATCGTTCACCTCGAGCCTTCCTTGTGGTACTTGCTATTTGGGGTCTGACCCCACTGGTTTTGCATGGCCAGGTTTCATAGTTGATCACGAGGATCTACCGTCTTCTCCTCCGGATGGTTCGCACTCAGAGGACCGATATGGATTAGCGAGTGGGTTACCTTTATTTCCCACTTTATCTTGTACTTTCATTTTGTGGTGTATTAGCCAAGGACATATGTTAGTCCTTGTTTCTGGGTTTTGTTCCCTCCGTCTTAGTACGGCATGGATGCATGTTCTGGACAGCTGTTAGTTGTACATTTACGTACCTTTTGTATAGTCAGTTGATATATCTTTTATTATGTCAGCTCTCATGATTATGTATGTACTTGTGTTTGGGACGCCTTACCCATCTCATATGTGATTTACTCTTTATTGCTTCTTATGTTGATTGGATTGAGATAGGATTTGTTCGACCTTAGGAGTCGTCAGTGGCGTGCTAGAGTCCACCCACTTATCTTCTAGACAGCTTTGTTCGTACATTGGGGTACTAGCGTACCTTGATATACGTAGCTGGCTTTGTTTCGCCCCTACTTTCCAGTATTCTGGTTCTGGGGCGTGACACTGCGACACCTCGTCCAGAGCCTCCGAAGAAGCCGGCGTCAACGGGAGTGTAGCTGGTAACACTGAAGAAGACGTGACAGAATCTGCCGCTCCTGCCACGAGGGAAACAAACTCCGTACGGAAAGACGCCTGAACAGCGGCCAACTCCTCTTCAGCAGCCCACAGAACTTGAATGCTCGGCAGGGCCGAGAAGTTAATCTCCGAAGCCGTATAAGCAGCAGAGGATGAGGCGGAGACCATCGCTCCCGGAACAAGCTCTACTCTCATCTGCCCGGAGCTGGCGGGAGGCCCCTCAACATGAGTCAGTGAAGGAGAAGAAACGCTCCTTTCCCCCAGATCGCAGCAGGCCGAGCCTTCTCCAAGAACATCCGCTGTGGGAAGTAAAGGGTCAGGACCTGTAGGGCCAAGACAACCATGAATCGATTTGACTTGGAGGATATGTTGATAGAGCAAATAAGCCCCCGCACTAGTCAATATTGGGCTTATCTTACCAGCAGAAGAGTGTGGAGGCTGAGGTTCGCCTACGGCCACCACAACCTCTCTACCAGCGGCCTCCGAGTCGAATATAATAGACCTCTCCGCCCCGGCACCCCCGGGAGGGGATGCGACGAGATCGGCGTCGCCGTGCTGAAATTTGGCAATCTCGGAGACAGGCCCGAGGAAACCTTCGTCACCCCGGACCGAGGCCTCAGCAACTTGGGAGTCCTCAGCCGCCGCTGAGAGAGCCCCCGCAGAAAGGACCGCGGCACACATGCTACTAATCAAAGCAGCAAGGGCCGGATCAACTCCAGGGGCAGCAGACGGTTCATGAGAACCTGGTTCGTCAGACGCCTACAAAGAAAATTGATTAGGTCATATCTCCAAGAAAAAGAAAATCACAACAAGGAGATAGCTCCAACATAGTCTTACCTCCGGAACATCGTCAGCATCCTCACCCCTCTCCGTAATAAGTAGCCTACGAGGTCTGACCGCAGCTCTCTTTACGGAAAAGGCTACTCCTCCGTCAGCAGACTCATGCCTGCCTCGCTTACGCAAGGGACCAGGCACGACAAGCGGTGGTTCTACCCTCACCACCTTTGATACAGGTGGCAACTGATCTACAACCTCATCTAATACGACCGACGGTTAATCCGTCATCATCTCATCTGCCATGATGGGCGGTTGATCCGTCGCTGCTCTGCTATCAGAAGAGAGAGAGTCCTCATCGTCCCGCTTGTTGCTTCCCTCAACTGTGTCAAAGGACTCGAAATTGGGCACGGGAATCCTATTCGCCCCTTTCTTCTTTGCCTTCGACACCATAGCCCTCTCCGCCAAACGAGTGCCCACGATGAAGCTATTCCTTGGGTCAAAATCAACAGGAGGCTGGTTTACCGTAACATGGTATAAGGCCGCCATATACAAGATTTCCCCCAGCATGTTTGCTGCGGGAACTGAGAAACTAGTTCGAGTATGACAAGTGTCATAGTAGCTCCATGCCCTAATACCATCAAGGATGCTACCCTCAAATCCCAGGCAGGAACTGGGACACCCAAGGAATAGTTGACTGTACCTAAATTGACGGGCAAACCTACTGGACAAGTAGGGCTCCAGGTACACAGTGTTGCGGTTGCGATAAACTAAATGTGCCGGGCGAATGTTATGCAACCAGAAATACATCTTCTCATGTAAGAAATGAGGAGATCCAACGCCATCAACATGGACACTCCTCACTTCCTGGTCGGTAAAACGGGGAACGGACACGAAGAAATCATATCCGTCCACCCTCGCCAGCATCCTCCGACATGCCGGCATGGTACTATATTCCCAAGGCTGATGGCGATGTCTGAAAAGAAAAGCGTCGTCGTCCGTAACGCCGTCTTCCGTCCCAGGCCTCATCAAAGACCGATAATGCAACAACAGCCACCCCAGCAGGTAATGATAAGGCAGCTCTATACGTTCAAAGTCCATCACCACGTCACGAGCGATGACCTTGGACGAGAAGGCGCGGAGACCATGATGAATGCTGCACACCATAGCGGGAAGAAGAGCCAGCCTGACCCCAAAGGCCAACTTCACGGCGGGAAGAATAAAGTGACGGCCGATCCTCTCGATGGAACCTGCCCCTCCTGAGACCACATAATTGCGCAGCCACACTATTAAAAAGCCTGCCAAGAGTGCCTTCTCTGACAGCCGTCGAGTACCATAATAAAAATAGCTGAAGGAGTCAATCTGGCTCCCAAACTTGTCACCCTTAGACTTCGACCTCCTAGCAGTCGACACCAAGCCTTCTACTTCCCTAGGAGTTTGACGACCTCGGGAAGTAACTCGGCCAGCAGCACTGAATTTAAAAAGATAGGAGACCCAAGAGTTGGTATGGGGAGTGTCCCCTTCCGAGCTATCATTTTTCTTGATAGCCGTTTGGTGACAGGTACTATGGTGACATAACAGTTCTTGGTACACAACGACGAAGCCTGGGAATCGTCGATCTAGATCCTGGAACTCCTCGTTCATTGGAGTGTACGCTTCGAAGGGCTCGTCTCCCCAGGGAAGCTTGGAGACAGCATACATCTCATGGAGAGCGAGCCCCAACTCCCCTACAGGTGTGAAGAAAGTCCATGTCCGATGATTATACATCTCCAGAAGGGCCATGAACAACGGCTTATTAATGGGCAATCCGTGGCTGGTACCCCGGATAGTATCATAAAGATTGACTTCTCGCAAAAATGCCTCGTAGTTTCGCAGAATCCACGAGGTCAGGTTATCCCACGAGGGAATTGGGTGTAACCAGCTCGGCAGTGCCAATCTGCCAACAGGATAGGACCCTTTTCGAGCAAGCTGGCTCAGGAAGGTATCAGCCTGAGAAAATGAGAAGTTAGGACCGGGTGTGTTGATAAAGGTTCCCGGAGCTAACCCCATCACAGATCGACTGGCCGGATCCTTGATCGTGCGTACTGACCCAGTAATTTTATTGTAACGGATGTTACCCATAAACATCCCCGGTCTGGTTAGAGTGAGGGGGTCTGTCATCTGCCTGTCCAAAAAATCATGTTGAACCACGCAAGAGGGAAATGACGCTTCATAATGGGGATATGAATCGGCATCCCGTCCAGATTAAAATCCCAACTCTCAGAAATATCCAGCACTCGGGAGTTTCTTATGATTAATTCATCCCCAAAGAGGAAGACCGGCCTCAGATACTTCCCATTTGGCTCCTCGGAGCTCATCATGTCACTAAGAAATTGGAAAAATTGAACCCTGATAACATTCAGTCGCTCCAAAGGCTCATTAACAAGGAGCTGCTCTGACACTTGACGAACCAAATCGTCCCGTCGCACATCCGAGGCAAGTTGATTCGAACCAACCAGAAGTTTTCCCGCAGGATTTACTGGCAGATTCACTGAAGAAGAGACGAAAGAAATAAGATTAGAGGATAGTCAAAACAAAGAAGCGTTTGAAAGATCACTTGAGTCTATGTGGCTCGGGTCGTCACAGCCTTATGTGGCTCAGAACCAGATGAGTCCATGCGGTCCTATCCATCATAGCCTCATGCGGCTCTGAGTCAGACGAGTCCATACAAATCGAGTTCAGATGAGCTTATGAAGCTTCTGCGGTCAGAAGGGCCTATGCGGTTCAAGGTTCACATGGACTCAACAGACAAACCTAGGCACTGATGCGACTCGGATTCAGGTGAGACTATGCGGTTCAAAGTCCATGCAGACTCATGCGGCCCTGAACAGACAGACTCATGTGGCTAGAAGCAGATGAGCTTATGCGGTTCAAAAGTGAACTATACTCATGCGGCCTAAACCAAAAATATATATGCGGTTCAGATCGAGTATGACAAGCCCATACGGCCACCTGGACGAAGTGCTTATACGGTCATATCGACGAACCTTGTACATACGGCTTGTGCATAAATTATGCAGCAGAGCCATGGCAGTTAGGGTTCTAAGGCAACGCCCTTACCAGCAATAGGTGGATGAACATCGGGATGAACAGAGTGAACAGCGGCCGGCGGAGGAGTGGCCACATTTGTCGCCACAGTCACCGCAGAAGCGACCGTCTTCCCCTTCGCAGCCTTCGACGCAGCAACCTTCTTGGGAGCCATAGGTGCTTGGGAGAGAAAGGAGTTAGAAAGATCGAAGAGAGCAAAGGAGATTCCCCAGAATAAAAGTGTTCATATTTATAGACAAGGAAGGAACGCCTCGATCTGCGTGCAATATGATGACCGACTCTTCGGTCATCGAGGCAAAACGGCTGAATAATAGCCTGACTCTTGGGATCCTGGCCCAAAAAGTGGCTCTTAAAATCTGACAGCAAATCAAGAGCATTAAATGCAGAAGATTTATAAAAGATTTGCACACATGGCAGGAAGACGTGGCAAGAAGCTCGTGTGGCCAAAACAGCCCATGCGGCTCAGAGAGTCATGCGGTTGAGATAATCATGCGGCTGGTCAAATCCATGCGGCTATGACAGAATACATCCATGCGGCTCTGGCATAATCATGCTTCTTATTCAAAGTATTTCAATTTTGCAAATTGAAAACTTTGAAGGGGGTCTTGTAGAAGCTTAAAAAAGAAGAGAAAAATGATCCATGCGGCCAAGGAGCCGCATGCGGCTCAGGAGTCCCATGCGGCTCAAACACATAGGCAGCTCGAGTGGACTCCATGCGGCCAGCAGAGGAAAGCCATGTGTCTTTTTAGAACGGCTGTACCCAGCGTCATTCAAACACAATTAATGCTCTGACGGCTGACAGCAGACAGCTGACAGCCCTGACGTAAAGTAGTCATGATGACTGACACAAGAGCACTATCTTCCTAGGGAACTGGAGAAAATCTTCACAGCTTCGAGGCAAGTTTATGCGGCCAGACTAGACGAGTTCACGCGGCCAGTACAGAGAAACCTATGCGGTTCAATCATGAAGGTCCCCCATGCGGCTCGGCCATGAAGAAATCCATGCGGCTCGGCCATGAAGACTCTCATACAGCTCGGCCATGAAGACCCCCATGCGGCTCGATCATGAACATATTCATGCGGCTCGGTCATGACAACCTTCATGCGGTTCGAGTATAGAGACTATTCATGCGGCTCGGTCATGAAATCTTTCATGCGGCTCGGTCATGACGACCTCCATGCGGCCCAAATATAAACGCTTCTCATGCGGCTCAATAAGGATGACAGGACACGTATCCTAAAGATAATCAAATTTTGGGTTAGATCCCAATAATTTGGGACACGTGGCAAGAGAATGAATTAAATTGATTCATTTAGATTTACGGACATCAGCAAATCATCATGATGGAGATTTATTGCAATCAACATTAATTACTGACATGATTTGGCATAATCCTCATTAATGGCCCAGATCTTTCACGCTCAAGATTAATGGCCCAGATTGATCATTGACCAGGCCGCCACCACTTTGAGAATGGGCAATCATTGCAAACCCTAATGATGCCCTCCACTATTATAAATAGCAAGGTGCCATTCCCTTACAAAAGGACGCTCCCCCAATAATCAGAGAAAAAATACACAGAGATCAATCCAGAGAGAGAGAAGCCAGAAGAGCAATACGAGGAGAGCAAGAAGAGCATTTCTTCGTCAACGCCAAGCAACTCATCACAGGAGCCAAGGCTACATCCGATCGTCCAAGGAGTAAGGCAGAGCTGTCGTCGCTTTTCTGAGCCTCTATCGTCACCCCCCAGAATCAAAAATAAACAATTGTACTTAGATTGTTGTACCTAGGTTTTCGTTCCTAGGCTTTCTTTGTACAAGCGAGTTTGTAACGTGAAGTAAAAGTCCAGTCCTCCCATAAAACTGTTCTACTCTTTTATATTTCATGGCAAACAGTCTTACATTCGATTTCCTAACGAGTAGGATTTCACTAGCCAAATTCCCAACTTATCCGTCTCGCAACATCGAATACAAGTTCGATTCATGCAAGCTCAATTGCAAGGTGAATCCGAATCTAACGACATGACTTATAGGTCATTCCCTTATCGTTCTCTCTCGTGTATAGCACGTTCCTCGCAATCGCCTATCCGAATCACCAAGTCCGTTGGTGAATTCTAGTTCGATCGTCGACCAACATAACCATTCAAGTATTCATCCGACGAATACTCAAAATCTAACTTATCATTCTCAATCGAAAGCTGTTCCAACAATTCTCGATCGCCTAGACTTATCGTCAACATGCACCGTGTTATATTTGTTATCGGTGCAATCTCATATGCGATATCGCATGGGTCATCTTACGGTCTGCAGCATTCAATTTGATTTGGCAGTCAAGTCTTCTAGGCTCAGCTGCCCCGAAGCTACGCTCGATAACTGTGGATCATCACCGAAGGACAGTTTACTACGAACCATGCTATATCTTATTTTGGAGCCAAATCACGTTCCGACAATTCTATGCGACTACCCAATTTCGGACAAAACCGTTTCTATCGGCGTCACTGATGCGCAACTATCCTCCGAGTCAAGTCGTGCACTACCGTCGATGATTCCGTAATTTATGAAACATCTACTCGCATCAAGTTCGAGTCTATCTTATTCACGGGTCGACACACGAGATGCTATACGCATCGAGCAATCGTCGATGACTTATAGTCTCGTCTTGATTAATCACAAAATTTAAGATCAACCAAGTTCGTTCATTCTCGTATCGTTACTTACAAAATTTTGATAGCGCAAGGCGCACTCCATTTTGTATTCTCACATCGTGCCTACATTTTCTTGTGTATCGATCTTGATAGTTCATATCAATTTCGATAGCAAGTGGGTCGACTTCAAAAATCCGTTTCAACGTCGACTTAACTCGCATCGCATACATCCAAGTTCGCAACGAACTTTTCCATACGCATCTACTCGTTCTCTGATTCGTCGCATCCCGCTATATTTGATCGCGTAACTGAGTTACCGATTATCCAACATCGAACCCTCGAGTTATACGATCACGCCCTCTATGTTTTGCGTGTTTTTTAGTCGTACTCAAATGAGTGTCGCCGTAACGTAATCAACTCTTTCTTAGGCACGATTACTCACATCAACCAACTCTTCACCGAAGTCGCACATCGTGCGATTCGATTACAATTTGCATCGCCCAACATTTATATCGAAATCGCAAGTCGTGCGATTCGATTCGCCTCGCCCAACATTTCTACCGAGATCGCAAGTCGTGCGATTCGATTTGTAAGCTCGAGTTTTCCTTTCCCGTCGATCCGATTATTACGTCAAGGCATAATCGTTCCGCTAGTCTCGGTCGTCCGACCAACTTATAACTTTCGTCCGACGTATCGTTCATCGATACGAGTCTCGCCTTATCGTCCCAACCGATTTTTGAAGAACACTTGCATCAACATTCCGTCATACAAATTTCTAATCGAGTCTTGGTACTCTCCCGTCCGTTGCGGACAAACCTGCCGCAATTCTCACAACGTGTCGATGAAATTTATCGCACAAGTGCTATACCATATACCACTCAGAATCGAGTCATTCATCGCCTACGTGGTATGGCATATACCACTCGAAATTCAAGCCATTTCCCTCATTTTATACTTAGTATAAACCGACAATCTCTTCCGACTTATGATTTCCGCAGCGATCGTGCTTGATCACAACCGTAACTTTGCTTAAATCAAATTCGACACAACTCGGTCCATGTTCTCGTTTGCCAACATAAGTTTGGTGTGCAACCGAACGATTCGTTCTATCGATTTATGATTTCAATTCTTTTCTTACGTTGCATCTCGTACAACAATTTATTTAAATATGCGTTGCACCCCGTGCAACAAATTTTACTTCCGATACGCGTTGCACATTGTGCTACGATTTATTTCCGATCTCTTTTGCATTCCGTGCAACGATTAATTTGATATGCGTTGCACCATGTGCAATAATTTTTACTTTCAATATGCGTTGCACATCGTGCAACGATTTATTCCCGACTTTCCAAGTCATAGCCCAAATCCGTTTTAACACATTCGGTATTGGCTTATCACTTCTCACTTTTATTTTAACGCATATTCACATTAACTCGCTGCACTTCGTGCATCATTTTATTTCTCATTCAACATGTTATATTGCGACAACACCTCAAATCGTATTTCACAATTTATTGTGCTTGCAGCAACTAACATTTTTACGGCTCGTTTGCATTCAATGCAATATACCCTTCGTGTAACACCCCAGTCCCAAAATATGTAGGACTAGGAACGTAGACATGCCAGCTGTATTTATACGAAGTATACTCCAATATATGGAAACCTCGTATGAATACATAAGCTGTAAAATGCAGTAGAACCATAACTAATCTCATCCACACAAAAATATATGAATAAAAGATATCATATAATCAACTAAGAATTTGTCATTTGGTACATGTAGTTGGGCGGAGACAAATCCACTACCAACTATGAAAAGAAATACATAACAAAAGAAAGATTTTGGCGAGCGAAGCGAAGACGATCCAAGTGCATCATCCTCGAGAAATAGCAATAAACACGGCTAGAGCTAAAGCACCTGCGAAAGACAATAGCACACACCTAGCGAGATAACCAGGTCCTCAGAGGGACGTAACAAGACACATAATATCATGCCATATAAACTGAATAAATATTGCTCAAATAAATAAGTAAATCGAATTATAACATATTCCAATACGCACCTACTGAACGAGCGTACCATTCCCCCAACCAAACAAGGACATGAGATGGTAAACTAATTCACGGCGACGTATCTTCCCATGCTATGAATCCAATATGGTATTCGAACCCCAACAAGGTTTAATACCTTCTCATCGAAGTAGTAAGTCACACCTACAACCAAACAAGGACAAGATGTGACGAACTAATTCGCGACAAGTTATTGTTCCAAGCCACGGTCAGATACAAGTACCCAAACCAAAAGTACTCGTACCTAACGGATAGGGTAGCCTACCGTTCTAAGTGAAATGTAGTTAAGAACAATCCTTCCTACGCATGGACCCTGGCTGAATAGGATCGACATAGTCCCCTCTTGGGCACCAGAGGCCCCATCAGTAATCATGGGTCATCAATCCCGTATCTCCAGCGGAGAGTCCGGGTCACAAGGGAAGTACATCGAAGCCCATACGCTAAGAAATTGTCCTCCCCGCCCAATGCCTACTGTGTTGTATCCACAACACATAACCACTATAACCGCTAAGTCAAACTAGCATGCAACCTCTTTTAGTGGTTATTCCTATCACACGGCTTGTACGTACTGGTGGCCAGCCAATCACGCACTTCCATGTTCTACATGTGACACACAACTTCGTGTTACAACGTGTCAAGGCCAATGAATGCAACACACATGGTGGTCCCTTCAATCTAGGTTTAATTTGTAAGAAAATAATACACAGCAGGAAATATAAATGAAAAGTAAGTTCTAACAGTTATGCCATGTATTACAGTTTATTTTGCATAAAGAAAATAAATAATGCATGAAATATGAGCTAAAATAAATAAACAGCTAATGGCAAGGTGTCTTGCCTGATATGGCACCTGGTGTGCTGCAATGATCAATGTGGCACGAACTGCGACTTCGGTACAACAACTGTACAAAGAGACCTCTGTTGGTGGTACAGACCGGTGCATCGGGTCCAGAACGGTCAATTTAGTTAGGGTGGACATAAGGTAGGCTTGAATTGGCGAGGGAATATGAATAATGGGATTGGTTATGGGCAGGAGGAGATTCAAAAGAAATAATAATAAGATTTAGAAAACTATTAGTTAATATTAGTTATTAGATAAATACTTGAAAAGTATAAAAATCATTTTAGGCAACATTTAAACTTTTAAAATATGGCTTTTTTTAGAGAGTAAATAAAACCGTTTTTGGTAAAAACTATACGTTTATTAACTATTTAAAAATCGAGAAATTTTATATACATTATTAGTAATGATAATATTAACAAAAATTATATATTTTTACTTATCAATAAAGAATACTTGGTAAAAATAATATAATTACTGAAAATTTATAATCAATAGTAAAATTAAAACTATACAGTTATATTTGTATATAATACACTCAAAATATTATTAAATAATAAAAACACTAGAAATATTATGCTGCTGTATACAAACATTATTAATAACATTAATAATAATAATAATAATAATAATAATAATAATAATAGTAATAATAATAATAATAATAATAATCATAATAATACTAAATATGATAAATATAATAACCATAATGATAATATAAATAACCAAAAACAAAACAAATAACAAAACAAAAAAATAAAATGAAATAAAATAAAATTTAAAAAATGTACTGTTGGGGTGCTCCTCTTTCGAGGACACCAACCAACAAATTAATTAGATGAACAGAAAGCAGAACAAAAACCCAAAAGACTAAAGGGAAGAGAGAGAGAGATCAGGTTTCGAGGCGGCGGAGAAGTCGCCGGCGGTCCAGCGGCCGGTCGGGGAGCTGGGAGGAAGGATAGGCGGCCGGGAAGAGGGAACGGGGAGGTGGTGGTGGTGCGATCTCGGCGGAGGGCAGGAGATCGAGGGAGAGGGTCGGCGACTCCCTATGGGCGGAGCTCCGGTGGTGTGGAGTCGCCGGTAGGCGGCGGAGGCTTAGGTCGGAAAGATGGCGGCGCGGAGCTGCGGAGGGGAGAAGGAAAGTCGGTCGGCGGAGCTATGGGTTTCGCGGCGAGGGTTCCATGGGCGCGGGGAGAAGCTGAGGTGGGCGGCGAGTGGTAAGCAAAGTCGGAGGGTCTCGGTGGAAGGGGATCGGGGTTCGTCGGCAAGCGCACGGCGGCCGAGTAAGGCGGAGGCACGACGCGGGGGGGCGCTGCTCCGGCGGCGTTCGTGGTCGACGCGGAGGAAGGCGGCGGGGCTAAGGGTTCTTGGAGATGGCTCTAGGTGGCTCGGCGAGTTGGCGCTGGTGGCGGGATACACCGACCTGGAGGCGACCGACTGGGAGGGTGCGGCTCGCACTCGGACAGGGCTGCGGTGGTTCGACGGCGAGGCGGAGACCCCGACGATGGAGGTTAGGGTTTAATTTGGGTTTTATTTCTTGTTTTTTGGTGGGTTGGGCGTGCCTCCGGCGATGGCCGTGATGGCGGTGTTGTTTCGGTTGGTGATGGTGGTGGAGCGATTGTTCGGGTGGCCGCACCACTGTGGTAGCGTTGGCGGTGGTATTGTTTTGGGGGTTTCGACCGATGGCCGTGGTTGGCGGTGTCGACGGGTATGGGGTTGGCAGTTTGGTTGACGGGTGGCAGCGGGTGTTAGGATATGTCGGGTTTGTTTGTGAAGGAGGGTGATGGTGGTTGCTGGTGGCGATGATAGGGCGACGAGGTGGTGACGAAGGCTGGAGACTGAGGTCGGGTACGGTAGATGTCGACGGACAGATGCAGCGGCATGGTTAGATCCTTAGAGTTAGCTAGGAATTGGAATTTATGATGTCGGGGTAGGATGAGGACATGTGTCCGTATGTGGACACGAAGATGATGACAATGTAATTGTAATAGAGGAAAATAGTGGAAAAGATGGAGGCACGGACACGATGCACGCACCATTGGTTTGTAGAAATTTTATGGAAGAATTTGTGGAGAAAAATAATGGAGGAGTACCTGCCTATTTATAGGATGTGGGAATTCCCATTTGGATAGGATTAGAAAAGATTTAAAATCCAATTTAGATATTTCAATCTATTTAATTTAAGATTATTTAAATCCAAATCTAAATATAAATCCAATTCCAAATGCAAATCAAATTTGAATCAAATTAAATTATTGGTTTAAAATCAATAAAAAAATTCAAATTTCAAATATTTAACCATATAAATAAATCCATAGGTTCAAATTAAGATTTTAAATCGCCACAATAATTTCGAAATATATTTTCCAAAATACTAATAATAATAATTTCGAAAATAATAAATATTTTTCAATAATAAAATATTAATATTAATAATTTCAAAAATTACACTAATAAAATATTTATGCAATACATGTACGCACTAAAAATATTATTTATAATTAATAACTGTATAAACGAAAGCCTTTGTGTAAATAAAATATGTAAAATAATGAACTTGAAAATTTTGGTACGATAGCTAAATAATTATTATGTATAATATTTTGAAACCATAAAAATAGAAGAAAAGCATTTTTCAAAAATATGTACGCTCGCACATAATCGCACTCGCCGAGCAAATTCGAAAAATAAAATTTCGTGCGCGACGTATAATACGACTATACGACGTACAATACAAAAATTTAAATCGGTACCAAATTTAATAATAAAAAAATAGTAGAAAATTTAGGGATTTTACACTTCGCGACTTTCTTAGCAAACATCATGTAATTTCCAAAATACATGCGGCAAAATTATACGATTGTATTAGACTTATTGTATGGAACATCCAGTGCGGCATCGAGTAGAATCAAGAGTGGTATCAAGTGGTGGTGGACAACTTTTAGAATTGTAATGAAGTGAGCGTCCAGAGGAAATTGAGCCTAGAGCTCTGATACCAATTTGTCACGTCCCGACCCAGAATCACCCGAATCATTGTCCTCGCAGGGGGCGTGATGCCACACGAGCCTGGAGTTGCGCTCGTGCAAGGCAAGGTGACAAGTTCTCAAATGGTTATCTTTTGATTCGATATTAACAACGATAGGAAAAATAGAGCATACGAAACAATTCTCTTTATTGATATCCGAAACTGAGATTACAATGGCTTTCGATAGCCTAACAATATATGCCAGATTGGCTCAGGTTCTCTCTTACCCACAAATGATTTCACCGTTCCATATATCATGCCTTCTATATCTCGGCCGCATCAATCCAGCTGCGTAGTCCGAGCGTCAATGCGATAGCACGCTTCAATACGCTTCGACATTCCAAGCTTTAACACGTTCAAGCAACGCTTTGTCGCGAGCAATCCATTCCCTGTACCCTGTATGAAGCTGGTGGGGTATCAGTACGTTCGTCCTCGCATGTACTGAAGCAAAGATCATCTTTCCAAACCGACATTTTAATATTTATGTTGAATCATGCAACTTAGCTTATGATCTTGCTATGTTCTCCTTAGGGTCAATTTCATGGCATCTTCGAAAGTGTAAAGCATGTTATCATAGCAGCATGTTATCGAATTGAATAGGCAAGCAAACAAACAATCTCGTGTTTGATTCGTGGCGCGACTTACCAAGTCGACGCACTCGCCCTTGCACCGATGCAAGGTGAATACGCCGCATTCCTTCCATGTCATGTTATATATGCATCTCTAAGCAGGATCTCTATGCGGGACGCATACGCGCCTACACTTTCAACCCATCGTTCCTTAACTATATGAAGGTCGTGGGCGTATCCGCGCCGGAATGGACTAAAGGAGTTTCTCTTTTATTTTTCCTTACTTTCTTTTCTCTCCTTCTTTTCTCTCTCAAAATCGAATTTGGGTAGCCCGGCGTTTCACGGGTTGGGTTGCTATCCCAACTACCGAAACTTATCGCGTGCCTACCATCATTTGCGGCTTCTCACATTTACGATCGAGTGCTAATCGGACTTCGCAGATGTGCGCCTATCAAAGATTACATCTCTCCTAGGTCGAACGGTCCCGGTGCCCCGGTGCGCCCGTTCGGAGGGAACGTTCCGTGCACGAAAGATATCATCACAATTATCTCAAGTCCATTCCATTCGACCATGCAATGCACTATCGTTCAAACAACCAAGCATAGCCTTGAGTCCAAGACTCAGACTTTATCATCTCGTATTTCTTCCGTTAACTTTCTATGTTCTCATATTTCATACTTCGTTTTAATGATTCAATGGCATCGTGCCTCAACTCAATGCTCGTCAACCGAACGACCCGAAGGTCTCGAACACCTTTCGAGGCATTATGTCATATCCGACAGTTCTGCCACATTTATGCAACAACTTTATTCTTTCGCAACGAAGCCATCTTTTATTATCCCGTGCATGTAGGCACGTTTCGATCGTATTTCCATGTTCTATAACTTAGCATTCAATGTTCGGGCTTGCGCACTAGGGCGCTCGCCTATTGTCTTTCAATGTTCTAGCCGTCTAACTCATGCAGCAAAGGCACGGTATGGTTCGTGCACTAAGGCACTCGTCGATTACAGTTATCCCATGTTCTTACGGCTTGCGCACCGAGGCACTCGCCTTAGCGATATCTAATGTCCCATAGTGACTCGTGCATATTGATGCACGTTTTATTTCAATTGTTCTAACTTAGTGTTCGACTCACACTATAATTTATCTCCGATCGGACCATGCCCATAGCGTCGATAGGTTAACTTTTAGCATACAATGATAAATTTGACTTATCGAATGAAGGAGTAAAAAGAAGTCAATCCTCCCACCTTGAGTCGATTCGCCTTCGTCGTTTCGCCGAGCCGATGCGGCTCGATTTTATAACTTTGTTGCACGGCCACTCTCCTGACTTAGCCATTCGAGCACTTCGTGCTTCAATGAGTTATACGTCCGATTTGCCTTAGCGTGCCCAAGTCTCGACCCATCGCAAGGCGACGATTTGATTTCGCGGACCCCTTACTAAATATGTCAAAAGATCGACCTCTAATATTTTCCCGTTAAAGTATAACCTACACACGAAACCAACTAAAATCAATACTTGTCATCGATTCAGACTTGCGCCTTGGTCGATTCGATTTCTTAGAATCTTCGAGCCGATTCAACGCACTCATCCTTTGGGGTAACGCGGCACTTCGCATCGATTCACTCGATGCATTATTCGGGACAAGGCAACTCTTCGCATCGACTTAATTCTATGCATTACTCGGGTCAACGTAACTCTTCGTATCGATTCGCATCGATACATTTTATTCGGTCTACGCGACTCGTTGAGTCAACGCTTCAGCGTAATGCGCCGTGCAGAACGAGGCATTACATTGATCGTCTAGAAAAGCAAGAGAAGGACATTGCGGTAACACTGTGCAAGCTAGAGAGGGTGTTCCCTCCTGGATTTTTCGACTCTATGGAGCATTTGCCGATTCATCTTTCCTACGAGGCACGTGTTGGTGGACCCGTCGAATATCGATGGATATACCCGTTAGAGCGACATTTGAATCACCTAAAAAGAAAGGTAAAAAAATAAGGCTCGGGTCGAGGGTTCTATTTGTGAAGCCTATATTTTCGAGAAGATTACAAATTTCTGCTCCTCCTATTTCAAACCTCATGTTGCTACGAATAGACGAGGGCTCCGATAAACGACGATGGATATGAAGAATTTAATGATGGAATACTGAAAGTATTCAATGCGTCCGGAAAGCCTTCGGGGAAAATCAAGAAGAGATATTTGAATGACGAAGAGCTAAGGGCTGCTCAGTTGTATGTATTACTCAATTGTGACGAGGATGAAGTGGAGAAGCTAGAGGGATAAGTAACTCAGGATGATGAGTTTACGTCATCTCAATGTAATAGTATAAGCTAATATTATTGTACTAATCGGTGGTTGCTTCGTTGTTTTCCAGCACATATAATGATGAGTTGAGGCTGGTTAGACCCTACCTAACAGACGAAGCATTAGAACAAGAAATGAGACATTATTTTCCTTCTTGGTTGAGCGAATATGTAAGTATCTCGGTAATTACTGGCCTCTTCTAATGCAACTGCACAATAAATAACTTATTATCGCTTCTTTGATATTCAGGTCGATTGTCTAATTTTACCCGAGATTGAATTAATTAGAACTCTTGCGAAGGGACCAATTACTTTTGTTAAAATATGGTCAAGTTACTGTGTCAATGACTTTCGGTTCAAGTCGACAAATGCTCCGATCAGAGACAGCTTTCTGGATCTTGATTCCACGAAAAACAGTTGTTTGTGTATCAAGTCTTCGAACTACAAAGACGTTGATCCAGAAAATGATTTCTTTGGCATCTTGCGAGAGATTGTGGAGTTTTTATATAATAATGGCAGAGAACCTGCAAATATCGTGTTGTTCAAGTGTTAATGGTTCGATCCGATTGAAAATCAAGGTTGGAAAATTGACAAGCATGGTCTTCTGGATATAAACTACAAGCGTAGATATCAAGGCTACGAACCGTTTGTCCTAGCAACTCAGGCTCAGCTCGTGTACTTCACAGCTTATCCGAGACGGAGAGCAACGAAGTCTGACTGGTGGGCAGTATGCAAGACTAAAGCCAGAGATACTTTTGATGTTGACGAAAAAGCTTACCAGAAGGACGAGCTACCTCTTGTAACCAATATTGTCGATGTGGAATCCACGAAAGTTACGCATTATACGACACATAATGTAGAAGATGTAGAATTATCTGAAGAGGAAGACGAAGCCGACGAAGGCGAAGATAAAAGTGAAGATGAGGAGGAAGAGGAAGATGAGGTCGAGGAAGACGAACAAGATGATTATTCTGAAGATGATTGAGAGAGATATACTTATCTGAACTTAGATGTTTCTTCTAGAATATATTATCTGGACTTAGATGTTTATTGTAGAATGTATCATCATATGTTGTCTTGGTTATTATCTTGTCTTTGTTGTACTTTCATATTTCTAGTCTCCATTATTTGTTGTACTTTCATATTTCTAGTCTCTATTATTTGTTGTACTTTCATATTTCTAGTCTCTATTATTTGTTGTATTATCATATGCTGTTATCAGGTATGGCAGGTCATCGTGGAGCGTTCCGAGGGAGACAACGAGGTCACTCTCCTCTGGTACTTCCTACAGGTACTGCTAGAGGACGGAGTTTTTCTTCGGTACCTCATTCTGGTTGTAAAACCCCTAAATTTCTACTATATTTTTTATATATATTAAATTTGCTACTGATTTAAATTTTTTTGTATTGTACGTCGCATAGTCATATTGAACGTCGCGCACGAAATTTTACTTTTCGTAGTTGCTCGACGAGTGCGAATATGTGCGAGCGTACATATTTTGAGAAAAATATTTTTTTATTTTTATAGTTTCAAAATAATATATGTAATATTTAATTTAGCTATCAAAATTTTCTAAATTTATGATTTTATTTATGAAAGACCTTTTATTTGGAATAAATAATATTATTCACGCCTACATATATTTCATAAATATTTGCTAGTTTAATTTAAATAAAAATATAATTTTTGAGATTTATTATTCAAAAAGATATTTAAAAATATTTATTATTTTTGAAATTATTATTATTCGTATTTTGAAAAATATATTTGGAAGTTATGGTGGCCATTTAAATCTTGATTTAATTTTTGGATTTATTAAAATAGTTAAATATTCAAAATTTATTTATTCCATTTGATTTTGAGTTAAAAATTTAAATAGATTTAAATTGGATTTAATTGATTTGATTTTAAACTAAGAGAATTTGATTTGATTTAAATTAGATTTGGATTTGGATTTGGATTTGGATTTGATTGCTTTTAAATTAAATTAGGAAATATCTAAATTGGGTTTAAAGGAATCCTAATTCTTATCTAATTGGGAATTCCCACATCCTATAAATAGGCAGGTACTCCTCTATATTATTTTCACCACAGATCATCTTTCAAACCATCCTTGTCAAAATTTCTCTCTTTTTTTCGTCATAAATTCAGCCTCAATTTTCAAAGGTTGTAGCAACTTCGAATGACCATAACTCCCAACTCCGGACTCCTTTTGACCTCCATTTTTTTGTTGGAATCGTATTGAGGTATATTTTCTGAACGTAAATTTTATTTTCATAAATTTGGAACTTAATTTTCTAGAAAATTTGTGGAGTGTCAGTGGTCCGAAATCTGACACGTTTTAGTGTTTTTGAGATTCTGGGAGAACCAGGAATCAGAATCACGATCCGTTTGAAGTTTCGGAATACTGACAGAAAAATACATATCATATATTTTTCCCAAAATTTTTCCAGAATATTTTATTTTTGGTTTTTATTTTAGAAGTTTGTCACATCGTCTGAGTTATCTTATGTAGCCCTGTGACTATTCTGTACCCAACAGGATTGTCGGCTTCACCAGCAAGAACCTCAGGCAAGACACCTTGCCATTTGCTGTTTATTTATTTTAGCTCATATTTCATGCATTATTTATTTTCTTTATGTAAAATAAACTGTGATACATGGCATAATTGTTAAAACTTACTGTTCATTTATATTTACTGCTGTGTATTATTTTTTTGCAAATTAAACCTAAATTTAAGGGACCACCTTGTGTGTTGCATTCATTGGCCTTGACACGTTGTACCACGAAGTTGTGTGTCGCATATAGGACACGAAAGTGCGTGATTGGCTGGCCACCGGTACGTACAAGCCGTGCGATAGGAATAACCGCTAATAGAGGTTGCATGCTAGTTTGACTTTGCGGTTATAGAGGTTACTATTGTGGATACAACAGAGTAGGCATTGGGCGGGAAGGACAATTCCTTAGCGTATGGGCTTCGATGCACTTTTTCTTGTGACCCGGACTCTCCGCTGGAGATACGGGGTTGATGACCCATTATTACTAATGGCCACTGACGATTCTGCGGAACGTCATACTCTTACTGATGGGGCCTCTGGTGCCCAAAGGGGGACCATGCCGATCATATTCAGCCAGGGCCCATGCGTAGGAAGGATTGTTCTTAACTACATATCACTTAGACCGGTTAGGCACCTTTATCCGTTAGGTACGAGTACTTTTGGTTTGGGTACTTGTATCTGACCGTGGCTTGGAATAATAACTTGTCGCAGATTAGTTCGTCACATCTTGTCCTTGTTTGGTTGTAGGTGTGACTTACTACTTCGATGAGAAGGTATTGAACCTTGTTGGGGTCCGGATACCATATTGGATTCATAGCATGGAAAGATACGTCGTCGTGAATTAGTTTACCATCTCATGTCCTTGTTTGGTTGGGGGGATGGTACGCTCGTTCAGTAGGTGCGTATTGGACCATGTTATAATTCGATTTACTTATTTATTTGAGCAATATTTATTCAGTTTTATGGCATGATATTATGTGTCTTGTTACGTCCCTTTGAGGACCTGATTATCTCTCCAGGTGTGTGTTATTGTCTTTCGCAGGTATTCTAGCTCTAGCCGTGATCATCGCTATTTCTTCGAGGATGATTGCATTTGGATCGTCTTCGCTTCGCTCGCCAAATTCATATCTTTTCTTATGTATTTTTTCTTTACTTGTTGGTAGTGGATTTGTCTCCGCCCAACATATTGTATCAAGACAATTCATTACCTTTATATGATATCTTTTATTCATTTATTTTGCGTAGATGAGATTAGTTATGGTTCTACTGTATTTTACAGCTTATGTATTTATACGAGGCTTTCATATATTAGAGTATACTTCGTATGAATACAGCTGGCATGTCTACGTTCCTAGTCCTACGTATTTTGGGACTAGGGCGTTACATGTTTTTGTGGTGGCCCATGCAGGTCGAGTTTGTCACTTCGATTACGTTATTGTACCTATGTGAACCTGCAACATAGGATTAAAATTATAGGAATCTCATCCACACAGCTTGACCTCTTCCCTTGGCTTCAAATTTTGAACTCTCGTTCGACTTCCTTGAATTGCATCTTGCTTGATTCTTTCTACCGTTGATTCTTATTTTCGTGCTTAGTGTTAACTAGGAAGATGACTACACTAGTATATGCTCATAGGTCAAACACATGGCTAGAATGGTTATATTGGCAATTGGAATACATTTAAGACTCTAATTGAGTTAAAGGGTTTTTTTAGTGTGATTTAATGATTAGTAATTTGTAAAGTAGGATATTACCACAGAAAATTTTAACCTTGAGATTTTCTAAATAATAAACACCAGAGAATTTATAGAATTTCATACTTGGTTTAAAAAATTGATTGATTTTCAAAGATTTGATATTTATGATTTATTGGATTATAGTTATACATCCTTGCACAAGTATAAAATTGATTTGCTTTTCGAGTTGTGATAATTATGAGTTTGGGTGATAGATATACATCTTTGAACAAATATAAAATTTATTTGATTTTTGAGTTTAAATGTTCATGATTTATTATATTATAGTTATGCACCTTGAACAGTTATAGATTTGGTTTGAAAATGATCTTAGCTTTTAAAAATGGTCGTAGGAATTATTTAAATAGAGTTGTACAACTTTCGGTTTTCGTGTTTATAAAATTTTAAATTTTAAGGGAAAGTAATGACGGTGAATTTTGGTTTAACATATTTGAAAGTTATGAAAACGATTTTTGAGAATTTTTCTGTATTTTAAATTGTGTCCTATGATTGAGGATTTACAAATCTATTTAGATTTTTGATAAAAAAAAGATGTTGACTGATGAGATTATTTGAAAATTTAGTTTAATGCGGGATTGCTAATATTAAAATTTTAAGAGAATTTCGAAGGATGTGATGGAAAGTTATTTTGGTTGGTTAAAGGAAGTTACCATTTAAAAGTTGTGATTTTGTTGGAATAACTTAGCATGAATGGAAGTTAAAATTGATGAGATTAATTTTTGAGATTGCTTTTAATAGGCTGAGAGTTTTATTATGAGTTATTTGAAAATTTCAGAGTGTTAAATTTTTGATTGATTGTAAAAATTTTGTGGATTCGTAAATTATGAACTCTTGAGTTAAATAGTTGAATTTAAATGTTAATTTTGGAAAAGGTTAGTAGTAACGTGATAAAATTTTGCTTTGAGATTTTATGAGAGTGATTTAAATTTTTATGATGAATTTGAACAGCTTGGAGTGAATACAAATTTTGGTGGTTTATTTTTGAAAGTTTATTTTTGAAACTTTTTCGAGGAAACTTGAGTTAAAATATTAATGATAGAACACAAAGGTAGCCCTAATGAGTTAGAAGTATTCCACACTAATTGCCATGTCACTCATGACCATGATAGTAGTATATACACAAGTGTTGTTAGTCATCTACCCAGCTATGTGACTGTATTTTTACCTCGACTTACTCGACCTCCCTTCAATTCTAGATCTTTTAATTACGACCATCTAACCCATTTGCAATTTGAATAATGAGTTAATGGTTCCTTAATTGTATTCATCTAGGAGACTATCTTCTCTCCGGAATTGTGTTTCTAAATTATTTTTAATGGATTCTTTAATTAATTTTATTTCACGCTTTAACTTGATCTTCTTTATTTTGTGCATTAATTATCACCTCGTGAACTCCCACTTTCTATTTTTGATCTTCTGGCGTCCCCTACCGTGACTTGTATATTTGGAGTACAATACTACACTTTTCCTTCCAACAAATTTTATATGTAAGACCTAGACAAGTCCACCTTCATGTAGATGTATCATGTCCTACTAAAACACGTCTCCTTGTACACTATTTTCATGATAGGACCTTCTGGTCAAAATGGCCAAACTATAACCTCTACCATGACACCAAAATACTTTTCGACTTCAATTAAGAGATCCAACCTTGACTCAATCCCTTAACCGGATAGGTGAATTTTGTTCTATTTAGTTCCTTAAATGCTTAAATTTGTGTTTTATCTTGATTGCTTAACCCATTGTCTCATCCCATTACTAGTTTAACTCTTGTAAGTTGGGTAGAATACCTCACGGCCCAATAAAGCTTTTGTCCTTGTGACCCATGTGGATAAATTTGCTTAGCCTATAAGTTCAGAGGACCCTAACTTAGCTAGGCAACCAAGACAACTGTATAGGCCCGAACTTCGGGCGAGCCTTGATCTTAAAAGATCTGGGACTATTTAAAATTTTCTTCATCAGTACCTCCCTTGCTCATATTTTGACTATCTCGCGCTGCTAACGTAGCTTCAGTTTTGCAAGCTTATTTCGTTATCAACCTTGATCATGACATATTTTATTGGGTGCACCCACTAACATATTGTCTAATCAGAACCGGTGCATGATGGTCTGATCAACCAATTGCACTTTGGTTCGCTTATCACATATTATCCTACGTGGATGGGGACATAGCTAAACTTGTCCTCTAGAGTCCCATCCGCGACTGCCTTGACAACTCTTTTTGAATTATTCGGTCGCCTTTGAACCATGTATTCATATTCGATAATGTCTCATTCGAACTCTATATTGCGTTCGCCTTCACCTATTTTAGAAGGACGAAAGCGTCGTACTAAAACTCCTCTAACTGTCCTATCACCATGACCATTACCACCCAATGTAACCATATCTTTGTCTTGAACTACTCGACCTTTCCCTCGACACTAAATTTACAATCTTGACTTTCTAATCACTTGAATTTAAGAGTTATTACAATCGTCTCTTAATCATACCCTCAACCTAGACTACGACCATATAAACTTCCTTAAATCCTCCTATCTACCGTTGTGCCTTCTCACCCCCTCCTAATTCTTAATTTCGAGGACGAAATTCTTTTAAGTTGGGTAGGATGTAAAACCCCTAAATTTCTACTATATTTATATATATATTAAATTTGCTACTGATTTAAATTTTTTGTATTGTACGACGCATAGTCATATTGTACGTCGCGCACGAAATTTTACTTTTCGTAGTTACTCGACGAGTGCGAATATGTGCGAGCGTACATATTTTGAGAAAAACATTTTTTTATTTTTATAGTTTCAAAATAATATATGTAATATTTAATTTAGCTATCAAAATTTCCTAAATTTATGATTTTATTTATGAAAGAACTTTTCTTTGGAATAAATAATATTATTCATGCATACATATATTTCATAAATATTTGCTAGTTTAATTTAAATAAAAATATAATTTCCGAGATTTATTATTCAAAAAGATATTTAAAAATATTTATTATTTTTGAAATTATTATTATTGGTATTTTGAAAAATATATTTGGAAGTTATGATGGCCATTTAAATCTTGATTTGATTTTTGGATTTATTTAAATAGTTAAATATTCGAAATTTATTTATTCCATTTGATTTTGAGCTAAAAATCTAAATAGATTTAAATTGGATTTAATTGATTTGATTTTAAACTAAGAGAATTTGATTTGATTTAAATTAGATATGGATTTAGATTTGGATTTGGATTTGATTGCTTTTAAATTAAATTAGGAAATATCTAAATTAGGTTTAAAGGAATCCTAATTCTTATCTAATTGGAAATTCCCACATCCTATAAATAGGCAGGTACTCCTCCACATTATTTTCACCACAAATCATCTTTCAAACCATCCTTGTCAAAATTTCTCTCTTTTTTTCGTCATAAATTCAGCCTCAATTTTCAAAGGTTGTAGCAACTTCGAATGACCATAACTCCCAACTCCGGACTCCTTTTGACCTCCAGTTTTTTTATTGGAATCGTATTGAGGTATATTTTCTGAACGTAAATTTTATTTTCATAAATTCGGAACTTAATTTTCTAGAAAATTTGTGGAGTGTCAGTGGTCCGAAATCTGACACGTTTTAGTGTTTTTGAGATTCAGGGAGAACCAGGAATCAGAATCACGATCCGTTTGAAGTTTCGGAATACTGACAGAAAAATACATATCATATATTTTTTCCAAAAAATTTCCAGAATATTTTATTTTTGCTTTTTATTTTAGAAGTTTGTCACATCGTCTGAGTTATCTTATGTAGCCCTGTGACTATTCTGTACCCAACAGGATTGTCGGCTTCACCAGCAAGGACCTCAGGCAAGACACCTTGCCATTTGCTGTTTTATTTTAGCTCATATTTCATGCATTATTTATTTTCTTTATGCAAAATAAACTGTGATACATGGCATAATTGTTAAAACTTACTGATCATTTATATTTCCTGCTGTGTATTATTTTTTTGCAAATTAAACCTAAATTTAAGGGACCACCTTGTGTGTTGCATTCATTGGCCTTGACACGTTGTACCACGAAGTTGTGTGTCGCATGTAGGACACGAAAGTGCGTGATTGGCTGGCCACCGGTACGTACAAGCCGTGCGATAGGAATAACCGCTAATAGAGGTTGCATGCTAGTTTGACTTTGCGGTTATAGAGGTTACTATTGTGGATACAACAGAGTAGGCATTGGGCGGGAAGGACAATTCCTTAGCGTATGGGCTTCGATGCACTTTTTCTTGTGACCCGGACTCTCCGCTGGAGATACGGGGTTGATGACCCATTATTACTAACGGCCACTGACGATTCTGCGGAACGTCATGCTCTTACTGATGGGGCCTCTGGTGCCCAAAGGGGGACCATGCTGATCATATTCAGCCAGGGCCCATGCGTAGGAAGGATTGTTCTTAACTACATATCACTTAGACCGGTTAGGCACCTTTATCCGTTAGGTACGAGTACTTTTGGTTTGGGTACTTGTATCTGATCGTGGCTTGGAATAATAACTTGTCGCAGATTAGTTCGTCACATCTTGTCCTTGTTTGGTTGTAGGTGTAACTTACTACTTCGATGAGAAGGTATTGAACCTTGTTGGGGTCCGGATACCATATTGGATTCATAGCATGGAAAGATACGTCGCCGTGAATTAGTTTACCATCTCCTGTCCTTGTTTGGTTGGGAGGATGGTACGCTCGTTCAGTAGGTGCGTATTGGACCATATTATAATTCGATTTACTTATTTATTTGAGCAATATTTATTCAGTTTATATGGCATGATATTATGTGTCTTGTTACGTCCCTTTGAGGACCTGGTTATCTCTCCAGGTGTGTGCTATTGTCTTTCGCAGGTGTTCTAGCTCTAGCCGTGATCATCGCTATTTCTTCGAGGATGATTGCATTTGGATCGTCTTCGCTTCGCTCGCCAAATTCATATCTTTTCTTATGTATTTTTTCTTTACTTGTTGGTAGTGGATTTGTCTCCGCCAACATATTGTATCAAGACAATTCATTACCTTTATATGATATCTTTTATTCATTTATTTTGCGTAGATGAGATTAGTTATGGTTCTACTGCATTTTACAGCTTATGTATTTATACGAGGCTTTCATATATTGGAGTATACTTCGTATGAATACAGCTGGCATATCTACATTCCTAGTCCTACGTATTTTGGGACTAGGGTGTTACATGTTTTTGTGGTGGCCCATGCAGGTCGAGTTTGTCACTTCGATTACGTTATTGTACCGATGTGAACCTGCAACATAGGATTAAAATTATAGGAATCTCATCCACACAGCTTGACCTCTTCCCTTGGCTTCAAATTTCGAACTCTCGTTCGACTTCCTTGAATTGCATCTTGCTTGATTCTTTCTACCGTTGATTCTTATTTTCGTGCTTAGTGTTAACTAGGAAGATGACTACACTAGTATATGCTCATAGGTCAAACACATGGCTAGAATGGTTATATTGGCAATTGGAATACATTTAAGACTCTAATTGAGTTAAAGGGTTTTTTTAGTGTGATTTAATGATTAGTAATTTGTAAAGTAGGATATTACCACGGAAAATTTTAACCTTGAGATTTTCTAAATAATAAACACCAGAGAATTTATAGAATTTCATACTTGGTTTAAAAAATTGATTGATTTTCAAAGATTTGATATTTATGATTTATTGGATTATAGTTATACATCCTTGCACAAGTATAAAATTGATTTGCTTTTCGAGTTGTGATAATTATGAGTTTGGGTGATAGATATACATCTTTGAACAAATATAAAATTTATTTGATTTTTGAGTTTTAATGTTCATGATTTATTATATTATAGTTATACACCTTGAACAGTTATAGATTTGGTTTGAAAATGATCTTAGCTTTTAAAAATGGTCGTAGGAATTATTTAAATAGAGTTGTACAACTTTCGGTTTTCGTGTTTATAAAATTTTAAATTTTAAGGGAAAGTAATGACGGTGAATTTTGGTTTAAAATATTTGAAAGTTATGAAAACGATTTTTGAGAATTTTTCTGTATTTTAAATTGTGTCCTATGATTGAGGATTTACAAATCTATTTAGATTTTTGGTAAAAAAAAGATGTTGACTGATGAGATTATTTGAAAATTTAGTTTAATGCAGGATTGCTAATATTAAAATTTTAAGAGAATTTCGAAGGATGTGATGGAAAGTTATTTTGGTTGGTTAAAGGAAGTTACCATTTAAAAGTTGTGATTTTGTTGGAATAACTTAGCATGAATGGAAGTTAAAATTGATGAGATTAATTTTTGAGATTGCTTTTAATAGGCTGAGAGTTTTATTATGAGTTATTTGAAAATTTTAGAGTGTTAAATTTTTGATTGATTGTAAAAATTTTGTGGATTCGTAAATTATGAACTCTTGAGTTAAATAGTTGAATTTAAATGTTAATTTTGGAAAAGGTTAGTAGTAACGTGATAAAATTTTGCTTTGAGATTTTATGAGAGTGATTTAAATTTTTATGATGAATTTGAACAGCTTGGAGTGAATACAAATTTTGGTGGTTTATTTTTGAAACTTTTTCGAGAAAACTTGAGTTAAAATATTAATGATAGGACACAAAGGTAGCCCTAATGAGTTAGAAGTATTCCACACTAATTGCCATGTCACTCATGACCATGATAGTAGTATATACACAAGTGTTGTTAGTCATCTACCCAGCTATGTGACTGTATTTTTACCTCGACTTACTCGACCTCCCTTCAATTCTAGATCTTTTAATTGCGACCTTCTAACACATTTGTAATTTGAATAATGAGTTAATGGTTCCTTAATTGTATTCATCTAGGAGACTATCTTCTCTCCGGAATTGTGTTTCTAAATTATTTTTAATGGATTCTTTAATTAATTTTATTTCACGCTTTAACTTGATCTTCTTTATTTTGTGCATTAATTATCACCTCGTGAACTCCCACTTTCTATTTTTGATCTTCTGGCGTCCCCTACCGTGACTTGTATATTTGGAGTACAACACTACACTTTTCCTTCCAACAAATTTTATATGTAAGACCTAGACAAGTCCACCTTCATGTAGATGTATCATGTCCTACTAAAACACGTCTCCTTGTACACTATTTTCATGATAGGACCTTCTGGTCAAAATGGCCAAACTATAACCTCTACCATGACACCAAAATACTTTTCGACTTCAATTAAGAGATCCAACCTTGACTCAATCCCTTAACCGGATAGGTGAATTTTGTTCTATTTAGTTCCTTAAATGCTTAAATTTGTGTTTTATCTTGATTGCTTAACCCATTGTCTCATCCCATTACTAGTTTAACTCTTGTAAGTTGGGTAGAATACCTCACGGCCCAACAAAGCTTTTGTCCTTGTGACCCATGTGGATAAATTTGCTTAGCCTATAAGTTCAGAGGACCCTAACTTAGCTAGGCAACCAAGACAACTGTATAGGCCCGAACTTCGGGCGAGCCTTGATCTTAAAAGATCTGGGACTATTTAAAATTTCCTTCATCAGTACCTCCCTTGCTCATATTTTGACTATCTCGCGCTGCTAACGTAGCTTCAGTTTTGCAAGCTTATTTCGTTATCAACCTTGATCATGACATATTTTATTGGGTGCACCCACTAACATATTGTCTAATCAGAACCGGTGCATGATGGTCTGATCAACCTATTGCACTTTGGTTCGCTTATCACATATTATCCTACGTGGATGGGGACATAGCTAAACTTGTCCTCTAGAGTCCCATCCGCGACTGCCTTGACAACTCTTTTTGAATTATTCGGTCGCCTTTGAACCATGTATTCGTATTCGATAATGTCTCATTCGAACTCTATATTGCGTTCGCCTTCAACTATTTTAGAAGGACGAAAGCGTCGTACTAAAACTCCTCTAACTGTCCTATCACCATGACCATTACCACCCAATGTAACCATATCTTTGTCTTGAACTACTCGACCTTTCCCTCGACACTAAATTTACAATCTTGACTTTCTAATCACTTGAATTTAAGAGTTATTACAATCGTCTCTTAATCATACCCTCAACCTAGACTACGACCATATAAACTTCCTTAAACCCTCCTATCTACCGTTGTGCCTTCTCACCCCCTCCTAATTCTTAATTTCGAGGACGAAATTCTTTTAAGTTGGGTAGGATGTAAAACCCCTAAATTTCTACTATATTTTTTATATATATTAAATTTGCTACTGATTTAAATTTTTTGTATTGTACGACGCATAGTCATATTGTACGTCGCGCATGAAATTTTACTTTTCGTAGTTACTCGACGAGTGCGAATATGTGCGAGCATACATATTTTGAGAAAAACATTTTTTTATTTTTATAGTTTCAAAATAATATATGTAATATTTAATTTAACTATCAAAATTTCCTAAATTTATGATTTTATTTATGAAAGGACTTTTCTTTGGAATAAATAATATTATTCATGCATACATATATTTCATAAATATTTGCTAGTTTAATTTAAATAAAAATATAATTTCCGAGATTTATTATTCAAAAAGATATTTAAAAATATTTATTATTTTTGAAATTATTATTATTGGTATTTTGAAAAATATATTTGGAAGTTATGATGGCCATTTAAATCTTAATTTGATTTTTGGATTTATTTAAATAGTTAAATATTCGAAATTTATTTATTCCATTTGATTTTGAGCTAAAAATCTAAATAGATTTAAATTGGATTTAATTGATTTGATTTTAAACTAAGAGAATTTGATTTGATTTAAATTAGATTTGGATTTAGATTTGGATTTGGATTTGGATTTGATTGCTTTTAAATTAAATTAGGAAATATCTAAATTAGGTTTAAAGGAATCCTAATTCTTATCTAATTGGAAATTCCCACATCCTATAAATAGGCAGGTACTCCTCCATATTATTTTCACCACAAATCATCTTTCAAACCATCCTTGTCAAAATTTCTCTCTTTTTTTCGTCATAAATTCAGCTTCAATTTTTAAATGTTGTAGCAACTTCGAATGACCATAACTCCCAACTCCAGACTCCTTTTGACCTCCAATTTTTTTGTTGGAATCGTATTGAGGTATATTTTCTGAACGTAAATTTTATTTTCATAAATTCGGAACTTAATTTTCTGGAAAATTTGTGGAGTGTCAGTGGTCCGAAATCTGACACGTTTTAGTGTTTTTGAGATTCTGGGAGAACCAGGAATCAGAATCACGATCCGTTTGAAGTTTCGGAATACTGACAAAAAAATACATTTCATATATTTTTTCCAAAAAATTTCCAGAATATTTTATTTTGGTTTTTATTTTAGAAGTTTGTCACATCGTCTGAGTTATCTTGTGTAGCCCCGTGACTATTCTGTACCCAACAGGATTGTCGGCTTCACCAGCAAGGACCTCAGGCAAGACACCTTGTCATTTGCTGTTTATTTATTTTAGCTTATATTTCATACATTATTTATTTTCTTTATGCAAAATAAACTGTGATACATGGCATAATTGTTAAAACTTACTGTTCATTTATATTTCCTGCTGTGTATTATTTTTTTGCAAATTAAACCTAAATTTAAGGGACCACCTTGTGTGTTGCATTCATTGGCCTTGACACGTTGTACCACGAAGTTGTGTGTCGCATGTAGGACACGAAAGTGCGTGATTGGCTGGCCACCGGTACGTACAAGCCGTGCGATAGGAATAACCGCTAATAGAGGTTGCATGCTAGTTTGACTTTGCGGTTATAGAGGTTACTATTGTGGATACAACAGAGTAGGCATTGGGCGGGAAGGACAATTCCTTAGCGTATGGGCTTCGATGCACTTTTTCTTGTGACCCGGACTCTCCGCTGGAGATACGGGGTTGATGACCCATTATTACTAACGGCCACTGACGATTCTGCGGAACGTCATGCTCTTACTGATGGGGCCTTTGGTGCCCAAAGGGGGACCATGCCGATCATATTCAGCCAGGGCCCATGCGTAGGAAGGATTGTTCTTAACTACATATCACTTAGACCGGTTAGGCACCTTTATCCGTTAGGTACGAGTACTTTTGGTTTGGGTACTTGTATCTGACCATGCTTGGAATAATAACTTGTCGCGGATTAGTTCGTCACATCTTGTCCTTGTTTGGTTGTAGGTATGACTTACTACTTCGATGAGAAGGTATTGAACCTTGTTGGGGTCCGGATACCATATTGGATTAATAGCATGGAAAGATACGTCGCCGTGAATTAGTTTACCATCTCCTGTCCTTGTTTGGTTGGGGGGATGGTACGCTCGTTCAGTAGGTGCGTATTGGACCATGTTATAATTCGATTTACTTATTTATTTGAGCAATATTTATTCAGTTTATATGGCATGATATTATGTGTCTTGTTACGTCCCTTTGAGGACCTGGTTATCTCTCCAAGTGTGTGCTATTGTCTTTCGCAGGTGTTCTAGCTCTAGCCGTGATCATCGCTATTTCTTCGAGGATGATTGCATTTGGATCGTCTTCGCTTCGCTCGCCAAATTCATATCTTTTTTTATGTATTTTTTCTTTACTTGTTGGTAGTGGATTTGTCTCCGCCCAACATATTGTATCAAGACAATTCATTACCTTTATATGATATCTTTTATTCATTTATTTTGCGTAGATGAGATTAGTTATGGTTCTACTGTATTTTACAGCTTATATATTTATACGAGGCTTTTATATATTGGAGTATACTTCGTGTGAATACAGCTGGCATGTCTACGTTCCTAGTCCTACGTATTTTGGGACTAGGGCGTTACATGTTTTTGTGGTGGCCCATGCAGGTCGAGTTTGTCACTTCGATTACGTTATTGTACCGATGTGAACCTGCAACATAGGATTAAAATTATAGGAATCTCATCCACACAGCTTGACCTCTTCCCTTGGCTTCAAATTTCGAACTCTCGTTCGACTTCCTTGAATTGCATCTTGCTTGATTCTTTCTACCGTTGATTCTTATTTTCGTGCTTAGTGTTAACTAGGAAGATGACTACACTAGTATATGCTCATAGGTCAAACACATGGCTAGAATGGTAATATTGGCAATTGGAATACATTTAAGACTCTAATTGAGTTAAAGGGTTTTTTTAGTATGATTTAATGATTAGTAATTTGTAAAGTAGGATATTACCACGGAAAATTTTAACCTTGAGATTTTCTAAATAATAAACACCAGAGAATTTATAGAATTTCATACTTGGTTTAAAAAATTGATTGATTTTCAAAGATTTGATATTTATGATTTATTGGATTATAGTTATACATCCTTGCACAAGTATAAAATTGATTTGCTTTTCGAGTTGTGATAATTATGAGTTTGGGTGATAGATATACATCTTTGAACAAATATAAAATTTATTTGATTTTTGAGTTTTAATGTTCATGATTTATTATATTATAGTTATGCACCTTGAACAGTTATAGATTTGGTTTGAAAATGATCTTAGCTTTTAAAAATGGTCGTAGGAATTATTTAAATGGAGTTGTACAACTTTCGGTTTTCGTGTTTATAAAATTTTAAATTTTAAGGGAAAGTAATGACGGTGAATTTTGGTTTAAAATATTTGAAAGTTATGAAAACGATTTTTGAGAATTTTTCTGTATTTTAAATTGTGTCCTATGATTGAGGATTTACAAATCTATTTAGATTTTTTGGTAAAAAAAAAGATGTTGACTGATGAGATTATTTGAAAATTTAGTTTAATGCGGGATTGCTAATATTAAAATTTTAAGAGAATTTCGAAGGATGTGATGGAAAGTTATTTTGGTTGGTTAAAGGAAGTTACCATTTAAAAGTTGTGATTTTGTTGGAATAACTTAGCATGAATGGAAGTTAAAATTGATGAGATTAATTTTTGAGATTGCTTTTAATAGGCTGAGAGTTTTATTATGAGTTATTTGAAAATTTTAGAGTGTTAAATTTTTGATTGATTGTAAAAATTTTGTGGATTCGTAAATTATGAACTCTTGAGTTAAATAGTTGAATTTAAATGTTAATTTTGGAAAATGTTAGTAGTAACATGATAAAATTTTGCTTTGAGATTTTATGAGAGTGATTTAAATTTTTATGATGAATTTGAACAGCTTGGAGTGAATACAAATTTTGGTAGTTTATTTTTGAAAGTTTATTTTTGAAACTTTTTCGAGGAAACTTGAGTTAAAATATTAATGATAGGACACAAAGGTAGCCCTAATGAGTTAGAAGTATTCCACACTAATTGCCATGTCACTCATGACCATGATAGTAGTATATACACAAGTGTTGTTAGTCATCTACCCAGCTATGTGACTGTATTTTTACCTCGACTTACTCGACCTCCCTTCAATTCTAGATCTTTTAATTGCGACCTTCTAACACATTTGTTAGTCATCTGCGGAACGTCATGCTCTTACTGATGGGGCCTCTGGTACCCAAGGGGAGACCATGCCGATCCTATTCAGCCAGGGCCCATACGTAGGAAGGATTGTTCTTAACTACATATCACTTAGACCGGTTAGGCACCTTTATCCGTTAGGTACGAGTACTTTTGGTTTGGGTACTTGTATCTGACCGTGGCTTGGAACAATAACTTGTCGCGGATTAGTTTGTCACATCTTGTCCTTGTTTGGTTGTAGGTGTGACTTACTACTTCGATGAGAAGGTATTGAACCTTGTTGGGGTCCGGATACCATATTGGATTCATAGCATGGAAAGATACGTCGTCGTGAATTAGTTTACCATCTCCTGTCCTTGTTTGGTTGGGGGGATGGTACGCTCGTTCAGTAGGTGCGTATTGGACCATGTTATAATTCGATTTACTTATTTATTTGAGCAATATTTATTCAGTTTATATGGCATGATATTATGTGTCTTGTTACGTCCCTCTGAGGACCTGGTTATCTCACCAGGTGTGTGCTATTGTCTTTCGCAGGTGTTCTAGCTCTAGCCGTGATCATCGCTATTTCTTCGAGGATGATTGCATTTGGATCATCTTCGTTTCGCTCGCCAAATTCATATCTTTTCTTATGTATTTTTCCTTTACTTGTTGGTAGTGGATTTGTCTCCGCCCAACATATTGTATCAAAACAATTCATTACCTTTATATGATATCTTTTATTCATTTATTTTGCGTGGATGATATTAGTTATGGTTCTACTGCATTTTACAGCTTATGTATTTATACGAGGCTTCCATATATTGGAGTATACTTCGTATGAATACAGCTGGCATGTCTACGTTCCTAGTTCTACGTATTTTGGGACTAGGGCGTTACACTGGTACTGGCTCTGGATCCTCGTCGCCGATTACTCCTCCATATCGGATAGTAAGTGGGCCTGCTGGGACGACGTCACGTGGCATATCTCCTGGGACAAGTAGTTCCAGGCCTGTTGAGAGTGCTTGCCCGTCTAGCGTTCCTACTGCTGATACGACGATGGAGACGGATGAGCAGATAGCGGAGGCTGCGGCGACGGCCGAGGCGGCGGCACCGACAGCCGACCAGCATCTTACAGATGATGCGTGCGCACCTCCGAAGGAGAGGAGGACGGAGATCTGGGCCGACGGTACAAAGTAAGTGTTTTGGTTTATAATTTTTTTCTTTCTGTTTTTATCATAAATTAACTTTTTTTCATGAATATAATATGTTTGTATAGATATCGTCCCCCAGAGGTACAGAGACGTCTAGGCCACATGCTGAGGCATAATTATGGTGGTGCTTGGATTAACTACTCTGATGCTCCGGACGAGAGGAATGCCTTCTGGTTTGCGCGCTTCAAGGTTAAAATATATTTGCTTTTAATATGAATCATATAATTTTTGTATATTATATATAACTGATAAATATTTGGTTTGCGCTCTTCTAGGATATGTTTTTCTATCAACCGTACCGGGCCGAGCTTATCGAGGGGATGTTTCCTGCCGTCGCTGCCAAGCTGATCCGCGACTCTATCAATGATCAGAAGGATCGTGATCGTGCTGGAAAGCCGATCCATGGTTGGATCACCCCTGATCAGTGGAATGCGATGAAGGCTCGATTCGAGGAGCCAAGGTACAAGGAGAAGTCGGAGAAGGCCAAAGCGGCTAGGCAACATGCCTCGAAGTGGTGCGGTAGGTCGATTCCGATGACGGAACATTTCCGTCATCTGGTATGTCTTCCTCTTTTACAAATATTATTTTAATACAAAATCGATAAATTATTACTAAGATAATATATTTAATTACAGGTAAGGAAGGTCGGTAACGGCGACATGGTGACCGTCTTCCTGGCCATCCATCGTCGCGACGGTGACCTTATTGACGAGAGGGCCGAGCAGACTTATGTAAGTATTACAATACGTTATCTTAATTTAATACTTCATGTTAATTTTAATATAACTTAGTAAATATGATGCAAATAAATATTCATGTAGTTAGTAATAATAAGTACATTAATTAGAAATTAGAAATAATAAGTACATTAATTAGAAATTAGTAATAATAAGTACATTAATTAGAAATTAGAAGTTAGTAATAATAAGTACTTTCTAGGCCGAGTATCAGAGGCTGCGGGAACGGGCGGCTGCTAGTGCACCTGATGCAGGAGAGGCCGGTACTTCCTCGCAGCCCACTCAAGCTCCGTCGGCGGACGAGCTGTGGATGGCCTCCGCTGGTGGACTCCGTAGGGGTATGTACTACGGTATATGATCCTATGGCACCCTAGTTGCGACCCAGTCCTTTAGAACATCTCCTGCTAGTGTGCATAGTCCACAGCCGTCCCAGGAGTCTGCCCGAGTCCACTAGATGATGGAGCCTCTCCGTGACGACCTGCTACAATGGATCGAGGAGCAGTCTCAGCACCCTACAGAGGATCCTGCGCTGCTAGCACGATTGGATGCACTCGACCGCGGCATTATGGACCTCAGGGAGACGACTGAGAGGACAGAGCGCACCGTTGGAGGGTTAGAGCGCACGGTGACGGAGCTGCAGACAGGACAGGTGACCATGGCCGAGAGGATGAGATTGGCGCAGGAGTCGATGGTCCAGAGCAGTGATAGAATGTTATCTATCATGGATTCATACCACCAGCGACTTACAGCGTTGGAGCGTGATGGTCCTTCGGGTGCGCCTTCATCGTCGTCGACTCCGCCGCCTCCACCGCCTTCTTCTTCGACACTGACTCCACCGACGTCACTGCCTCCTCTATCGGTATCGATTTCACTTGAGGAGTATGAATTGTTCTTATTCCTTCGTCGCGGCGGTACCCCTCCTGCACCAAATTCCTAGTAGTCCTAGTTAGGACTGTTTCTTTGTGTTTGTTTCATTCTTTATTTGTGACTTGGATATTTGTTGGTTGTGTAGATTTGGATGTTTGGATCCTATTCTATATTTTGGTTGTGTGTAGACTTTGGTTATTTGGTTGTAGACTTTGTTATTTGGTGTAGAATTGGTTATTTGGATACTTGGTTATTTGGATATTTGGTTATTTGGTTAGTTGTTGTGTGATTGTTGTAAACTTGGTTATAGGGACTGAAATCTGTGTACAGTGAGAAATGGACATTCTGAGAACTGGACATTGTGTGATTGTTGTAGACGTGGTTATAGGGACTGAAACCTGTGTACAGCGAGAAATGGACATTCTGTGATTGTTTGGATACTATTCTACAGTGAGAAATTGTTATCTTTTTAAACTGCAGGGAGAAATGGACATTCTGTATTTTATTTTTTTATTTTTTCAGATTTAGCGACGTTTACCGACGTCCACCGACGTACCTTTGCGTCGCTAAACGTCGGTAAATATGCGATATTATCCAGGGTACCGACGTTTAGCAACGTCAATATATGTCGGAGAACGTCGGTAAACGTCGGTGCACGTCGGTAATCATCCCAGGAATTTCCAAGATTTATCAACATTTAGCGACTTTGAACATGTCACTAAACCACCGACGACTCGACGGTAATTCGTCGGTAAAGTTACCGACGCGTAGCGACACGAAGTAATACGTTGCTAAGTCACCGACTACACGACGGTAGACGTCGGCAATAGACCGACGTATAAATACGTCGGCAAACGTCGGTAATTGCAACGTTTGGCGACGTTTCGAAGTTCAGCGACTTACATTTCCGCGACCAGCCCAAAACGTCGATAATTTCGTCGCTAAATTTTTTTAGCCACGAAAAATGTAGTTTTAGCGACGTCTTTATGCGTCGCTAAAACGATTTATTCTGGTAGTGATTCCGTGAGAGGTTCTAGACCAAGTACTTCGATGTTGTAGTTCGGTACGATCTACAGACGAGGTTCACCAATCTGAAGCAGATGGACAGGACGGTCGACGGATATGCGGCCGAGTTTTCGAGACTTAGTCGGTTTGCTCCCACCTTGGTAGCGACCGAGTTCGACAGAGCCCAGCGGTTCCAGCAGGGGCTCCATCTAGAAAATTTATTGGCAGTGGAGCAGTTTGAGCATCAGACTTTTGATGCGGTATTGAGAGCAGCCAGGAGGCATGAGTATACCTCCCAGAGGATCGTGGACAGGACCGAAGGTCGAAAGCGATCCTATGGCTATATGAACCAGTCTTCAGCACCAGACCCGACAGCTAGGGCTTTGACAATTGGAACTCCGAGACGGGCGGCCTCAGTGACGTCGGTTCAACATTAAACCCCGATGAACCCTCAGCAGCAAAAGCAGAAGCACTCTTCCGCAGTGGGATGTTCACATTACGGGAAGCTAGGACATGTGGTGGCAGAATATCGTAGGGCGCAGGGATTGTGCCTGGCTTGTGGGGCAGCGAATCACAAGATAGGATCCTGCCCGAATAGGGGTAGTTCATCATCGTCCAACCTTACTATTCCTTCGGTGAGGGGACCAGCACCAGTCCAGCAACAACAGCAGTATCAGCCTCAGAGGCCACTGCCGACGCAGGCACAAGCCTTCCAGCAGCAACACCCCCAGCAGTATGCACAAGCCCAATCCTTGAGTCAGAGCAGACCGAAAGGTTTTCAGCAGAGGGGACCCGCACCCAGAGGGCATGGTCAGGCGATGACGATGACCGTAGAAGAAGGATTGGCACCAGGTGAGGTAGTGGCAGGTACTATTCTCGTCAACTCCTTTCCAGAATCCACGGGAAGAAGAAGAAGAAGAAGAAGAAGAAGAAGAAGAAGAAGAAGGATCACTTACAGTATAGAGAACCCTTTCCTTCGAATCCATGTTACAAAAAAAACCTAGAATCCACATTAAAAAAAAACTAGAATCAAACCTACAATCCATGTGATGAAGAAGAAGAAGAAGATGAAGAAGATGAAGAATGATCACTTACAGTTGTAGAGAACCCCTTTCCTTCGATTGATTTTTTTTGGGTTATTTGATGATATGAGAGGGAAAAATTTGTGGAAAAGGAGAGAGAGAGAGAGAGAGAGAGAGAGAGAGTTAAAGATGAGAGGGGAAAAAATATATGTGCGCGCACGACGCCAATTCTTTACCGCTTTAAATTTTTTTTAGAGATTATAGGGTTTTTAATATAAAATGACGGTTTAGGTCAGTCGAAAACCAAACTACTGTCCCAATCCGTCGTTTTGGAAAAATCTAAACTGTCAAAAATAAGAAAATTTGGTGTAGTGTTGTCGGCTACAGCTTTTCTTGCCACGTGGCTGGCCGATCACTCGTATGTGCCTCCACAGCCATGCGCCTAGAAGTCTACATGCGCCTCAAAAGTCATATGCCCCGACTTACTCCTGATCCCCAAATGACAGAAGCCAAGTCTTTGCATGCGCCTCCACAGCCATGCACTCGAAGCTCTACATGTGCCTCAGAAGCCATGCGCCCAGACTTGTCTGTGACTTCTAAAGTTCATAGACCAAGTCGTCCTATGTGCCAGATCCTAGGCGCATCTTGATACAAAGCTCTGTATACGCCTCAGAAGCCATGCGCTCAGACTTGTTTGTAACCTCTAAAAAAGTCATAGATCAAGTTGACCCATGCGCCAGATCCTAGGCGCATCCTGACAGATCATCCTCCACCAAATCCGTGATCTTTGAGCTATGAACACGGGCCACGTGTCATTTGACTCAGTTCTGCCTACGAATGAGTGCTAACCACCCAAGATCTTAGCAACAGTCAAATCTTCGCAACTGTCACGTGTCAGCTCCACTGTAGCCCCACAGCATCAGCCATGTGGCGTTCCCACGTACAGGCACATCCTACATATGCGCGCATGAGCAGACCAGTCTGCTGCCTATAAATAGAAGGATCATTCCTTCATATACACATAGATCATCATATCTACATACTGAGACGAGAAGAGACACGTAACGTCTACTTCTCCTCCAAACGCTCCGGCATCCAGAGCAGTCCAGACCTTTAGAGAATTCAAGATCGTCGTCATATCGTCAACGAAGTCAACGCATTACCACTCGCTCTACCGATACAGTTCCCAGATAAAAACAAAAGTGTACTTCTAGTACTACGTCTAAGTCCTACATTGTATATTGTTCTGTTTGTAATCAAAATACCAAAAAAAAAATTCAATCAACAAAACCTTGTCGCATTTTCGATGGCAAACAATAATATTGTGAATAATAAATATATATACAAGGATTCAAGAAGAAGGAGGGTCTATATGCAAAATAAACATTCATTTCTTAATCTTGCAAACTCAGTTATCGACTTCAATCCATTCCATAAATCCATGCCCAACTTGCCATCTAACTTGGGGGTTTACTCCAACTCTTCAATTCTTTTGGCAAGTTATTCCTTGATATGCAATTTTCTAAAACTCATCCTTTCACACACAATTTACAAAAAGTTTCTTCCTATATGAAAATTTATGTTAGTACAATGGAACAGTTGAAAATGATTTGGGACCAATGGGTCGTCAATCGTGATAACCCTGAAGGAACAATGGTTCCTGAAGAAAAATGTGAGATATCACTTGTGGCGGTTGTTAATTGAGTCTCCTCTTCTCATGTGAGATAGAGAGTCATAGATAATTGTCACGGTTGCAAAGGCAAATGTTAAATGCTACCCTTTTTTTTACTAAGGGCAACCCATCTACTAAGGATAACCATGCCTTTGTATTTTTTTTATACTAAGAGCAATATAAAGTTCACAAGTTTACTAAGGGCCACCAAGAGGGGGAGCTCGAGAAGAGCTTGAGGAGGCGGAGGTATCATCATCACCATCTTCATCAGAAGCAAACTCTTTTTTGCTTCCGATGGAGTCCGTGGAATAACACGTGAAGCAAGCTTCTCTGCTATGACTGGCGGGATTCGGAGAGGCTTGCTGCCTCCATAGAGTCTAAGGTGCCTCATTTTTCTTGTCTACATTTTTTTTTCGAATTTTGCTCTTTGTTGACGATGTTTTCTCGATTTTGTTGTTCGATTGGTCTAGCTCCGGTAGCGCCCCCCCCCCCCCCCCCCCCCCCGCCGCAGCCCCCCCCCCCCCCCCCCCCCCCCCCCCCCCTCCGCCTCTCTCTCCCCGCCACAGCCCCAGCTCCGCCTCCCTCCCACCGCCGCAGCACCCCCCCCCCCCCCCCCCCCCCCCCTAGCTCCCCTCCCTCGTGGGGAAGGTGGACTGCAGGCAAGTCCTGCAGTCACTGTAGTAAAAAAGAAAAGAAAAAAGAAAAGATGGACTGCAGGCAAGTCCTGCAGTCCTCGATTGACAGGAGCGGAGTGACCCTTAGTATTTTCAAAATAGCAAACTTGTAATTTTTTTTAAAAATTTAAGTTGGTGGTCCTTAGTAAAAAGGGAGTGGCCTTTAACATTTGCGGGTTGCAAATGAATTGTAATCCGGTTGTAAACTTAACATTTTTGTTCAAATAATAGTCCAATTAAGACTTGAGAATCATAAAGACGGAGACGTCGGACCCTTCGTGCAAAAAGACGAGAGAGAGAGAGTGAGTTTGGGTTCGTTTCTGAGAACTCCGAGTGATGCCGCAGGCGCAGGATGCGGCGGGCAGGAAGCACGGGGAGGGGGGCAGCAGCTTCGCTCTCAAGGCACCGCGCTCAAAGCCTCCTAGGGTTGCTGAAGATGCCGCACCCGACAAGAAGGTATCAACGAATTGACGGATTTTCCCTTCTTTTTTTTTTAAATTTATTTCGATTATAAACAACTTTTAACTCCTCTTTACTATTACTATAGTTCATGTATAAATTTAGGATTTTTTTTTCAAGGGTTATGCTAAAAGAAAATAAATACTCTCTATACATGTTTGATCGCCAGGGTGGGGAGGGGGCATTTTCAAAATTGCGCCATTCTGCGTTTATAAGTAGCAGAATTCACATAAAAGTAGTCATGCCCCCTAATTTATAATATAAAATACGGAAATGACAACGGTCACGACCCTTAGAGCTGTCAGACCTAACAAAGCATTTCCTTATAATTTTTAGAAATTAACATCCATAATTGGTAAAATATTAAAATTCATAGTGTAACTAAAGATTTTAAAATTAGTAGGACAAATATATAGTATGCAAAATCACAATAAGTTGATGAGAAATGGTGTGTCTGTGTGGGAGGGTGGGGTGGGGTGGGGTGGGGCTTTGTGATTATTATATACCTTTGAAGTTGAAAATAAATTCTATGAAACTGCCATAAGAACAACCATGTTTTATCGATCAAATTATTGGGTTAGAGAACGATATACACAAAATTAGTATATAGCAGAAATGAGAAGGCTAAGGTGGATAAATGACAATATATTAAAACATACAGTAAGGAATGAGCGAATTTGTGACAGGTTATATGTGACGCTAATTGAGGATAAGAAGAGAGAAATTTGTCTTAAGTGGTTTGGACATGTGCAACAAACACTAATAGATGCTCTGCTAAGGAGGAGCAATAGGAAAGTAGTTAAAGGAGTTGTTAGGACTAGAGGTAGGCCCAAATGAATATGGGTTGAAGTTTTAAAGAAGGATATATATTTTGTTAGTGTCGCATAGGACATGGACCTTAACAGAGTTAAATGGAATAAAACGATTCAGTCGTCTGACCACAAAAATTTGAGAGAAAGACTATCGTTATCGTAACTAAGTATTTCAAAATCACAGCGTAATGAACAATTTCAGAAGTTAAGGGAGGCCAATACGTTGACTGCGCTAGATTGACACGGGAACAGAGCTTCATCTTCAAGCAAGTGGAAAAGAGCTTCTTCAAGATACATGTTCAAGGACATACTCAAAGAATAAGAATCGAATGCAAGGTCACTTAGATGCTTATCCAGTCTTAGCAACAAATCCTTCTCCCTAGGTATTCTCTACCTACCTATATGTGTCGGTTTTGGATACGTTTACCCTTCCGTTAAGATCATTCGACCTTTTCCTTGGGAGAAAGGCATTTGTTACCTCAGCACCATAGTACTAGGTACTCTCGACTCCCTAATCTACTAGGTTTCCTTCACTCGTCTTCTTATCCTGAAAAAGCAAGGTTACCTTGCGTCCTTGAATACCACATTTCGGGTGACGTACCATCCTCCGTCCCTCGGGTAAGTATTTAAGAACTTTTTAATTTTCCATTGTAACTTATGAACATTTTCCAAATGTTGGTCCCCGACGGCCCGACCATGTCTAATGTATTCCCTGACTACATATTTCTATGAATTTACACGAAATACCAGTAACTAAATAAAAATCATGATGAATATAACAAGAATAGGGAGATGCGTCAAAATGCAGCAAAGTATGTATATGACTTATCTATCCTCATATGTGGTAACTTAGATATAACACAATCTCTCAGCACAGTTAACAAATCCCTCCGTTATCGTGTGCAAGCTGACAAACGATCCTATTGGTCAAGGATCTTCTAGACTCCAAATCCGGAATGTGCGCCTCCGAGTAACCTTCCTGTGTTCAGGGTGATATTGAGCTTTATGTATACCAAGGTTTGTAGTATTGAAAATGGTTTTGGACCCTTTTTAGGAGTATCAATATCGATAGTTTCAGTGGTTTCGAATCAAAGTTTCGGATTTCTTGGTTTCAGAGTGCCAAAAAATAATAAGAAGTTATTTATATAGCTAGACAAAATATTCGATACATTTAGCCATATCTCATGTATAACTTGGTATAATATTGTTCAATTTCCTTTATTTTAGACAAAATACCCCCACAATATATAGTACTATAGTTTTGAATGGAATAATATACAATGTATGAACATTCTAAATCCATAGTATACAACTGCGACAAACATTAATGGTTACATTGTGTCGATAAATTTTATCAATAACCTGATAACCTATAGCATGTTGATCTTCAGAACCATCGAATCATTGTGTCTATATTGCTTTTCAACATTTCTCTGTTTTTATTTCAATAGTTTATTACTAAATTGACCAGAAAATAGAACCACAATTTTAGTGTCATCCGGTATCGGCATCTTCGTGGGTGTATCAGAATATCAGATTTGACATGAAAAAGTGATACAATACAGTCAATACTGGTATTGACCCATACTACTAACCTTGATGTATACTTACATACCATGTATCTATATGTAGTCTCAAATTTATCTGGTATCATAACATTAAATCCAACATTCCCAAATCATGGACTTACAAATCTAAAGTAATCCACAAGAATCAACTCGATAACGAAGAGGACATTACAAGGAAAATCAAAGTATGCATGCCATGCTCTCGTACAAATCTCGACAAGGACCTCATGCATCGTGCATATAGACTTTATCTATTATTATACATATGCATGGATTTTGCATCTCTTCCAAAGTAATAATTCTATTATTATACCAAAATGTGATACGGAAATAAAAACTAGAGAAAGCTCAATAAATTCATGAACATGACATCACTTACCTTGAGCAATCTTTTCCATGTACACTGTAATCTACTTCATGTTTCCCTTTACCAGATCAGCCGACAAGACGTCTCTCTCAAATATAACCGACTGTGATTCAACATTATAGAATTTTTACTCAACTCTCTCTCTCTCTCTCTCTTCATGTTAGGGAGTTTTTCGGGTGGGAATTTCTTGTTCCTGTTTGCTTGTTGTTGGTGTCAGATTTCCTAGGGTTAGGTTTTTTTTTTCGATGTAAGATGTTAGTTGTGGTGGTTGTGCTCGTTTACTTGAAATGGAAATGTCAAAAGTTTCTCTTCCAAAAAAAAATTATATATATATATATATATATATATATATATATATATATATGTTGTTACGGGCGACGCCTAGGCGCGCCTAGGCGGCCTAGGCGCGCCCGGTTTGAGTACACCGCCTCGACCTGGGGATTTCAAGGCAGGGTTCAGCGGTGGGCGCCTAGGCGCGCCTGGGCGGGCGCCTAGGTCCGCCCAGTGGAAGTCGAAGTCGGGCGCCTAGGCGGTGGGCTTCACAATTCTGCTACTCAAAGTCAATTCACATTGCTTCTCCTTAATTCTGCTACTCAAAGTCAATTCACATTGCTTCACATTGCTTCTCCTTAATGCAACAGTCTGCTACTAATGTTTACAATTTACATTGCTTCACATTGCTTCACAATTCACATTGCTTCTCCTTCTCCTTAATGCTGTTGCATCTCCTGAAAGGCTGAAACCTGAGATCTGCTACTGCTACTGCTGCACACAGGAAAAACAGCAAGAAATTCTGGGCGGACGTCTAGGCGCCGCCTAGGCGCGCCTAGGCGAGGCGGGCATGGTCTCGCCTCGTCTCGCCTAACGCCCAGTACAACATATATATATATATATATATATATATAAGATGTTAGTTATGGTTGTTGTGCTCGTTTACTTGAAATGGAAATGTCAAAAGTTTGTCTTCCAATAGCTATGAGTTCCTTGAGTGAAGGAAGTAGGTGTAGCGAGAGGCAAGCGAGCGGCTACTCAGAGGAAGGAGCGACGCCCAGAAGGACCTGACCCGTATCCAAAAAAGGAGGGTCAAAGTGCCCTTCGGGCTAGCAAAGAGAGCGACTGACAATCTGTAGCGAGCGGCGGGAGGAGATGTAGCGACCCAGCATAGTGCTTTTCTTGCCATTGTTCATTCTTCTTTGAAGCCGCAAAATGATAGTGAGGCAACAAGTGTAGTGTCCCGTCCCGCTTCGTCAATCGGAGGAATCGAAACGCCAACGACGTTCAGACTTAGCCATGCAACAGCGACTCGAAGGCCCGTTCGGTCGAGACGACCCCTCGCTCAGGTGGGTGGCTTCGGTGAACTTGCCTCAGCTTGGCCTTCGCACTAATAAAATGAAAGTTTTCAAATGCACAAGTAGGCTTGATAATAAAAGACATAACTAAGGAAATAATCCCTAGTTGAGTCGGATTGAGTTAGATTATGGAAAGGTCCAACGGTCGACTTAGAGTTGGTGCACGACGTGCTTTGAAAATGACACTCGGTCCTTCATCCCGTGGCTTAGGAGAAGGAAAGTTGGTCTTCGGTGCAAAAGTTGTGAATTAGCCTAAGTCCTAGGCGTCGTCCGCGTAAATGCTCGATAAAGCATGCACGTTTCCACGTTGCAAGGTTTGGCATAGCCTTTACTCGTCCTACGGGTTAAGCTGTAGGCTCGATTAAGTTAGGCAAAGTAATGCTGTGCTATCGAAGTCATAGCAAGCAATGTCCCGCTATTTCTGCGATTGTCCAGTTAAATAGTCTCATGGTCTCAAGGCTCGTCATATAAAGTATGACTTGGGCGATAGTGTCGCGTAGAACGTGAGTCGGTTTAAGGCACGAGCCACGGTCGGTTCAGAGGAAAGTTAGTCACGGTCCTTTGGCACTTAAGAAATACGTCATGTTCAAGTTAAGTAGGAAGGCTATGCAGTAGCCGTTCCTTGAGTTCAAAGACTGTTAGGTCTGAGCGATGGTTAGTCGCAAAGGAAAGTTCGAGCGATGGTCAGTCGCCGAGAGAAAATATATCGGAACTGCAGGTCAGTCGCTGAGGCAACCCTGGTTTGGGCTCTGCAAAAGAAGTACAAAATAGAAGAAGTAAATGAATCAATTTAATAACAAGCTCCAACGATACCCTAAAATATACCTTAGTAACGACACGGTCATGGACAACTTGTCGACAAGGACGATTGTTTCTTCGAACGGCAACCCGGGACCACGGGGCCGACTCGGCCTAGGAAGAAACAGATTATAGCCGAGCTGAGTAGAGGCAACCGATAGTTCGGGGACTTGCAACGGAGTTAGCTACTGGTATTGCAAGGGCCCCGTTTACCAGGCTATGTCCAAGATGGCTAGTTAATGTCAGTGACCTCATATAGATGAGTCGGCATGGTGGCAATCCGCGTGTGTGCCTTTGGATTAAGTCTAGTTGAATGTGTGTGCAGTTAGAATACAAAGTTTGGGCCTAAGATTTGGCTACAACGAAAGCAACGTGCTAAGGCACGAGATATGACGTCGAGTCTTAAGTTGTTGGCATATGAGTTGCATAGGTTGGATTTGATTCGTTTCGAGTTTAAGTCAGAAAACGCCGCAAGACAAAGTCGGTTGAGTGACACTAAGTTCACAAGTCTTGATTGGGTTAGTTGGTGATTAAAGCAGTAAGGGCTGCGAGGCGACGATATGGTTAAGTCATACCAAGTTGCGAGACACGACCTTATTATGGACCTAAGCACGATCACATGAAAATTGGGTACTATCGCGTAGTTGCGTCTCTGATTATGGGCCGAAAGGCAAGCACGACTTGATAGGTTAACGTTGTCGGTACGAGAAGGGTCTAGAGGCAAAGTATGAGTTGACGTTGTTGTCGCAAGCACGAGATGGTTTAGAGACACAAAATAGGCCAAGGCGTCTGTCCAAAAACTGATCCTAAGATAAGACTAGAAAGACAATTGAAAAGAAGGAACTATGTTGCACAAAGTAAATTAACGTGTTAGTTTTGTATGGGTGGGCGAGGGGCTCATTCCACCAGTACAGTTGAGTACTGACACCCACACAGTGTTTATGTACAGGAACAGGTAGAAGCTCGTGGCGTGGAGCTCACTTGGATGAGTCAAGGCACAGAGTTCCTTGGCGATTCGAGACGTACGACCGCGCGGAGTCAGGACTTATACGGGACATAATGTATGGACGTCGCCTATCTGAAGCATCCGCTGGCTTGAGACATGTATTGAGAGATGAGAGAGAGCTGAGTGACTTGTAATGTGAGAAGAGTGAGTTTGAGTGATTGTAATCTTGGCCTTGCACCCCATTGTAACCTTTATTTCAATATCAATAAAATGCATCATTTTGAATGACTTGTGTTTTGTTCTAAATTTCCGCTGGCATATTCAATGTCTCTGATTGGGCTTCTGTGCGACGCCCGTCGCAGCCGCTGTAATCGGCCGTTATGGAACCCGCCTTATAAGAGCGCAATCTAGGCTCGTACGACATCACGTCTTAGCGAGGACGATCGCTCCTACGGGAGCGGGACGTGACATAATGGTATCAGAGCACGACTTTACGTCCTTAGACTTCGATTGAATTATTTAACTCCGATTTTTCCACAAACTCTGAAGTGTTGCTTCCGCAAATCGATATTGTTGATGCGCTCTCTCTCAAATGTCCCACGGGATGCCCATTCAATAAGTCTATATAATTTGTAAAACGTAGGAGAACAGTTTTTGATAAAACAAAAAGATGGTCCACGAAAACACGGTTGGCTAAGTCGGGCTGGACATATACACCAAAGTTGCGTCGACCTTAGCAAAGTCAAGTGCGAGATTCGATTCATCTCAGATGACAATGAGTTGGACTCGATTGAGTGAGTGAGATGACTATCGATAGAGGTGCTATCGAACGATGTTATCGTCGATGCGATATAGACGAGCGTGCTTGAGATTTGAGGAATGGTTCGGAGATTTGAAGAAATTGATTATGAATCGAATGATAAGGTTTGAGGATTTGTCGGATGACTTCATCCCTGAGTCGTGTATGGGATAGCTTCAGGGATGTCGATCGATTGATGATGCGGGGTGTCGATGAGTCTATCAGCAAGCGGCGAGTATGCAAAGCCTTAGATAGAATGTAATTGAGTAAGTTTTAATCTTGAATATTTTGACGAGTCGATTTGAACGAACTAGAAACAACGCGCACGGGATTAAGATTGCGTATGAAATGCAAAGTGATCGATAACAAGATTGAATCGAGGAAAAGTTAAAGTGTAACGAATAGATGACTCGATCGAAAAAAATTGATACGGATCGTATACGAAAAGTTAGCACGACGGAAAGATAGCGTGCATGAAAAGTTTGATTCGAATGTTTGAAAATGACACTAAGGATTGGAATGAATGTTGCTCGATGATTTTAGTTAGCAAGGAATGATGCGATTTGAAGAAAAATGTTGTTCGATGACTTAAGATAGACGGATGAACAATACGCGAATTTGGGTTTGAGAAAATTGATGTTGTAAATGATTCGAGGGATAAAGATCGAACTTGATCTTGAATGTCGACGAGATTATCCAGTCGGACGATAGCATCAGTTGTACGACTTAGAATTCGTTGCAAATGAAGATCGTCAGGTTACGTATATCGTTGATGGTATTGAGGCGTATCAAAGATCGATATGCGATAACTCGGGTGTACTATGACTCGGCGAATGACGATCGTGCAAAGTGTTGTTGTTTGATGGATGCTATGCTTGAGGATTCTGATAGAAATGAATGTTGGATGAAAACAAAAGTGTCTTGATGGTTGTGTTGATAACCACTACGTCGACGATCTTGTCTTGCGCGAGCGCAACTCCAGCCTCGCACATGTGTCACGTCGTATTTGGGGCGATCATTCCGCGTAAGCGTTGACATGGTGATTCATGTCGCGGGAATGATCAAACTCAAAAGATCAGGGCGTGACAAGGATTGTTTCGACTTGTGGTTTGAGGCGACGGTGGATTCGAGGATTGATCGGACTTGTGATTGATGATTGAGTAAACTTGAGGATTGAGTAGGTTCAATCTGTGTATCAAGAATGAGTTAGTCTAAACTCAAAGCATGAGTTACGCCCCGATAAGGATGGTTATCCTGCTCGAGCGTAGCATGGTGATTCATGCCTAAGCATGGATAATCGGACTTGCGTGAGATTGGGGCGCAACATATTGTTAAATCGGACGACCTTGCGATCGATTACGTGATTTGAGATGAACGACTTAGGAAATGTGGAATGTGAATTGTGGTTTAGCGACAATTGTATTGTAACGTGCTTGATTTGAGAAGGATTGATAGGTAGATTAAATTGAACGTGTACAAAGAGATAGGCTATGCGAATTGCTCGTTGGACGAACGATATGGTCATGTCGAGGAAATGGTTGAACATGAGTATCGTAGGATGGCTTTGCTGATGACTCGGACCCCGTGCGACGAATGTCGGGAGGTGAGTAGGAAATCTGTGCTCGATGTTTAGAAATCGGAGTGATACGAGCTTGGGTAGAAAATCCCGTATTATCAACTTTGGTTTGATCCTAGGATTGGGGTCAGTGCTGGCATTATTGTTAGGGAACTATGATTCCAATCCTGACATTGACTTTATCCCTGAGACATGGCCTAGCGGTTAGGCGAGACGTCCCCATTACAAGAGTTAGCATTGGAAAGATTGATCTTGAGGATTGGTATGAATGGTTAGAATGATTCTAGAGTATGGAAAACTCACGAGACTCGGTGACATGCATATATTTCAGGGACGCCTGAATATGTGCACGATGCGACTCGAGTGAGAATGACAGATTTTCTATCACGAGGCTTGGCTAAAATGCATGTATTTTGGGAACGCCTAAAATATGTGCACGATGCGACTCGAGTGAGAATGACGGATTCTCTATTACGAGGCTTGGCTGAAATGCATGTATTTTGGGGACGCCTGAAATATGTGCACGATCCAACTAAGTGATACATTGAATCAAGTGAGACTTATGGAACGGGAAAGTATCGAAGATTTTGCTATCGTGAGTTTTGAAGAAAAGATTAGGTAGTGTGAGCGTGGCTCGGATTGAGGGAAAGCATAGGAGTAGTGTGTGCGAGAGTCCTTGAATGTTGAATAAAGTGATAAGTCGATAAGAAAGTACTCAGTTAGTTTCGAGGACGAAACTTTTTCTGAGTGGTGTATGATGTAGTGCCCCGTCCTGCTCAGTCAATCGGAGGAATCGAAACGCCAACGGCGTTCGGACTTAGCTATGAAACGGCGACTCGAAGGCCCGCTCGGTCGAGGCGACCCCTCGCTCAGGTGGGTGGCTTCGGTGAACTTGTCTCAGCTTGGCCTTCGTACTAATAAAAGGAAAGTTTCCAAATGCACAAATAGGCTTGATAATAAAAGAGACGAATCCACATAGCTATGGGAATAATCCCTAGTCGAGTCAGATTGAGTTAGAATATGGAAAGGTCCAACGGTCGGCTTAGAGTTGGTGCACGGCGTGCTTTAAAAGTGACACTCGGTCCTTCATCCCGTGGCTTGGGAGAAGAAAAGTTGATCTTCGGTGCAAAAGTTGTGAATTAGCCTAAGTCATAGACGTCGTCCGCGTAAATGCTCGATAAAGCATGCACGTTTCCACGATGCAAGGCTTGGCATAGCCTTTGCTCGTCCTACGGGTTAAGTTGTAGGCTCGATTAAGTTAGGCAAAGTAATGCTGTGCTATCGAAGTCATAGCAAGCATTGTCCCCTCTTTCTGCGGTTGTCAAGTTAAATAGTCTCATGGTCTCAAGGCTCGTCATATAAAGTATGACTTGGGCGATAGTGTCGCGTAGAACGTGAGTCGGTTTAAGGCACGAGCTACGGTCGGTTCAGAGGAAAGTTAGTCACGGTCCTTTGGCACTTAAGAAATACGTCATGTTCAAGTTAAGTAGGAAGGCTATGCAGTAGCCGTTCCTTGAGTTCAAAGACTGTTAGGTCTGACCGATGGTTAGTCGCAAAGAAAAGTTCGAGCGAGGGTCAGTCGCCGAGAGGAAATATATCGGGACTGCAGGTCAGTCGCCGAGGCAACCCTGGTTTGTGCTCTGCAAAATAAGTATGAAATAGAAGAAGTAAATGAATCGATTTAATAAGCCCCAACGATACCCTAAAATATACCTTAGTAATGACACGGTCATGGACAACTTGTCGACAAGGACGATTGTTTCTTCGAGCGGCAATCCGGGGCCACGGGACCGACTCGACCTAGGAAGAAACAGATTATAGCCGAGCTGAGTAGAGGCAACCGGTAGTTCGGGGACTTGCAACGGAGTTAGCTACTGGTGTTGCAAGGGTCCCGTTTACCAGGCTATGTCCAAGATGGCTGGTTAATGCCAGTGACCTCATATAGATGAGTCGACATGGCGGTAATTCGCATGTGTGTCTTTGGATTGAGTCTAGTTGAATGTGTGTGCAGTTAGAACACAAAGTTTGGGCCTAAGATTTGGCTACAACGAAGGCAACGTGCTAAGGCACGAGATGTGGCGTCGAGTCTTAAGTTGTTGGCATATGAGTTGCATAAGTTGGATTTGAGTCGTTTCGAGTTTAAGTCAGGAAACGCTGCAAGGCAAAGTCGGTTGAGTGACACTAAGTTCACAAGTCTTGATTTGGCCAGTTGGTGATTAATGCAGTAAGGGCCGCGAGGCGGCGATATGGTCAAGTCATACCAAGTTGCGAGGCACGACCTCATTATGGACCTAAGCACGGTCACATGGAAATTGGGTACTATTGCGTAGTTGCGTCTCTGATTATGTGCTGAAAGGCAAGCACGACTTGATAGGTTAACATTGTCGGTACAAGAAGGGTCTAGAGGCAAAGTATGAGTTGACGTTGTTGTCGCAAGCACGAGATGGTTTAGAGACACAAAATAGGCCAAGGCGTTTGTCCAAAAACTGATCCTAAGACAAGATTAGAAAGACAATTGAAAAAAAGGGACTATGTTGCACAAAGTAAATTAACGTGTTGGTTTTGTATGGGTGGGCGAGGGGCTCATTCCACCAGTACAGTTGAGTACTGACACCTACACAGTATTTATGTGCAAGAACAGGTAGAAGCTCGTGGCGCGGAGCTCACTTGGATGAGTCAAGGCACGAAGTTCCTTGGCGATTCGTGGCGTGCAACCGCGTGGAGTCAGGACTTATACGGGACATAATATATGGACGTCGCCTATCTGAAACATCCGCTGGCTCGAGACATGTATTGAGAGATGAGTGAATTGTAATGTGAGAAGAGTGAGCTTGAGTGATTGTAATCTTGGCCTTGCGTCCCATTTAACCTTTATTTCAATATCAATAAAATGCATCATTTTGAATGACTTGTGTTTTGTTCTAAATTTTCGCTAGCATATTCAATGTCTCTGCTTGGGACTTCTGTGCGACGACCCCGTCGCGGCCGTTGTAATCAGCCGTTATGGAACCCGCCTTGCACGAACGCAATCTAGGCTCGTGCGGCATCACGCCTTAGCGAGGACGATCGCTCCTACGGGAGCGGGACGTGACAACAAGGATCCCTCAGTAGCAGCAGGCCATGACGTCTTTTATATATATATATATATATATATATATATATATATATATATATATATATATAGTACACTGCTCAGTATGGAGAGGAGATTCGCCAGATCACCATTGATGCTAGCCAGCATGCAGATTCCTGGAGTTGGACTGCTCCTGGGGCGGATGGTGGGACAGGTCCTTTCCACTTCAAGAGTTGTTACAATCTGGTCAGGACCCCTCATGACAGGATTGCGAAGTTCGATTTTATCTGGAGAAAGGGGATTGTCCGGAAAATGCAGCTATGTGCATACAAGCTGCTGCTTGGCAGGTTGATGACGAGGGACATGCTCATCAGGTTTGGGGTGCAGATCCCAGACCCGAAGTGTGTACTATGTTCAGCGGAGGCTGAATCTATTGCCCAACTATTCTTTGAGTGTCCGGTGACTTGGCATATCTGGTCAGGGCAATGCACGAGGTCGTTGGGAGGTGTTGGCAGGGCTAGAGATATACGGGGGATCCTCACTTGGATTAGGGATCGCCGAGGTATGGAGCTTGGTTGGGCTAGGATGGCCAGAGTTCGACTTGCAGCATCAGTTTGACACGTTTGGAGGGAGCGTAACAGACGTATATTTGAGGGTTTGATTACCCCTCCCGTTGGAATTCTAAATAATTTAGAATTCGATGTATCTGTAATGGCCCCTTAACCGGGGTGGGAGAGATGTGAGATTGTGTACTGTAATACTTTTACCGAGCTTTGCGTGGAATAAAATTTACCCTTATTCCAAATATATATATATATATATATATATATATATATATATATATATATATAAAGTTGTGCTTAAAACCTAGATGAGAACCCATCTATTTTTAGCCTCTATAATGCTTCTAATCATATTAGTAAAAAAATCCTAAACAAAAGAGAACAAATATATATAAAGTTGTGCTTAAAACCTAGATGAGAACCCATCTATTTTTAGCCTCTATAATGCTTCTAATCATATTAGTAAAAAAATCCTAAACAAAAGAGAACAAATATATTTAAAGGAATCCTAAATCAACTTTCCCAAATCTGTTCTAAAATTTGTGTTGACTTCAACAGCAGATTTGAAGCCTTAAACAACAAGATTAGGATATCTTTTTAATATGAAACTTGTACTTTTCTTATCTTTCCAAATTGCAGTCTAAAGCCCGAAGTGGGACTGTATGCTTTGTTGATTTACTACAACTGTGCAATATGGTCTGAATTTGACTAGATTTACTCATAAACATCCTACATCAGAAAATATTTGTATTTGCATGTATAGAACATTTCATATAAATAAAATCCCAATCATAGTCCAACTCGTAATAATAAATCTTTAAGTATATCATGACATAAATATAATTCAATAACACATCAGCAGGAACCTAATCCTAATAGCATTCATAATCATTCTTGAAATTAATATTATCCAACATAAAGAATCACAGATATTCCACCCACTTTACTAGTAAAGTGTGAAATTTGAAGGTTTTTAAAGGCAAATTAACCACTGCATGGTTTAGTGAATAATATCAAAAATTTGACTGCCACCTTTGTTCAAAAAACTATTGTTCAATTTTTGCCTTTTGGAACAATCAAGCATCTAAATTTCTTTGGTGTCCTATATATGCATTCCTTAACAAAATTAGAGATGATTAGTTTTGCAACTTGGATCAGACCATGATTTGTTCACGCAAAAGAGAGAATGAATATACTTAATCGATTCTTCCTTTGGTAAATAAATTCTCAGACACATTTCTCTAGTAAATTCTCAAATGAATTATGCAGGCCTATAGGCAGCCATCTTACCTACAAAGCCCAGATATGGGACTTGCAAATGTTGTCTTCGAAGACGAAATTGGTTTTCGTAGCGCTAGATAGTTCCATTGATTTCCTTATCTATTCTTTTGTTAAATAAAGAAAATATGTACAATGCTTTTATAGAACCAAAATACTAAAGGTCTGGCCATTGATCTGATTTGTTGCAGCAGAGTACACCATAATATCTGCCATCTATCTCAAGGTGATGAGAAACACACTCTAGTTTCACCTTACTGTCAAGTGCCAAAAGAAGCTTTGCAAGTCCTAATAAAGGAGGAATCATCGATACTAATTATAGGTGCTTTTATGTGGTTATCCAGCAGTGATCTCTTTCTTGATTTCTCTGAAGCACTACGCTCAAACTGCTTTTGTCCCTTCTTGTACTGCTCAAGTTTACCTTTGCATGGCCAGCCTCGAAACTCATTTCATATTATATTGGTCGATCAAGTTGGCTGTGATGGGTTAAGATGATTGTTTTCTTTAAAGCACTGGTAAATCCTAATTGATTGGCTAAATCTCGTCATGTCAAAATCCCTATATTTTTATTTACACCTTGGCTATTTCGTTGAAACTTATTGATGTATAAGATTGTCGAAACACTAGCTTGAATGCTACAGCTTGTAGAGAAAGTTAACTTGGATTAATATTATCGCATGCTGTTCTATAACTAGCAAACAATGAAATAGCTGTTCAATTGGTCCAATCTCTTGGTGCAAACTAGTACTGTTTCTCAAGTTTTTCGGTTGCAGTTGTATTAATATAATATCTGTTATACTGTAGAATCTGACCAAAAGGCTGAAAGATGTGGAGATTAGCTTTCCAATTGTATATGGTTCTGTGTCATTTTGGCTTGGTAAAAAGGCGAATGAGTAAGTTTTTGCAGTTCTGTCACAGTTACTTCTGTTGTAGTCATGATGTATGATATAGAATTCCGTAATGCGATTTAGATACTAAGTACATCACCTGCTTTCTTTCAAGGTATCATTCCCACAAATGGACTGTATATGTTCGTGGAGCGACGAATGAGGATCTAAGTGTCATAATTAAGCGTGCTGTGTTTCAACTACATCCTAGTTTCAATAATCCAACGAGGGTTGTAGAATCAGCACCTTTTGAGTTGTCAGAGTCCGGGTGGGGAGAGTTTGAAATTGTTATTTCTCTCTTTTTTCACAATGATGTTTGTGAAAAGCAATCGGACTTGTAAGTTGCACATGCACATTGTTGAATTGCATTTGCTTTTCTTTTTGCCTATTTTGCTGCTTGTAAATAACTTTGTTCATCTGCTATGATTTGACAGATATCACCAGCTTAAACTGTATCCTGAGGATGATAGTGGTCCCCAATCAACAAAAAAACCAGTTGTTGTCGAAGCTTATGATGAGATTGTCTTTTCTGAGCCGTCAGAAGCCTTTTTCATCCGAGCCCAGAATCATCCTGCTGCAATTGTTCCCAGGTTACCGGCCAGTCTAAATCTACCACTTCCTGGTATGATATTAAAATATATTCAGTTATTCTGCGTTCATTGGTTCCAACATAAGCAATGGCCTCTTTAATTTCTTTAGGTCCTATTGAACACGTGAATGAGAGGAAAAGAGGTGACACCAAAGATCATCCACTTACTCAATGGTTCATGAATTTCTCTGAGGCAGACGAGCTGTTGAAACTTGCAGCTGCTCGTCAACAGGTTAGGATATATGATCCTTTGCTCATTAAGTCAAGTGCAAGTAGCTGATTGTTATGACATGTTTGATGTCTTCTATTGTGAAGAATTCATTCATTTTGAACTGTGTTACCTTCGTGCTGGCACATGTTGGTCATTCATCATCAAAGTATGGATGTAACCATAATTTATAAGTGATAGTATATATGTTAAGTTCTATATGTGTCATACACCATTAGAGGATAGTTTCTAAGCTATGACAGTTGCCAGGAAACCACAAGCAGCGACTTTATCATCATGCTGCAGACTCTATACTTCATCACAAGGCATGAGATGGCTTTGGTAATAGTTAAGAGCCCGGTGGCCGAATTCCTTATCACTGGGCATTTTGGGTTTGAACAAATAAATCTAGCATGTTGTCTTGGACTTGGTTATGCTAGTAAAACTTTGCACTATTACAGGCCATGAGACAGTTCTTTCACGAGAGTAAGAAAGTGTCGTTCAAATTGATGCAAACTAGACCTTTTGGTCCTTGCCGTTTCACTTCTGGCGCCTCCTTAACAAGTTTAGCTATGAGTTTGAGTTTGCATACACAAGTCTGGTAAGATTTATAGACCTAAACCCACCATATTTACTCTTGATCTATAACTATTGGATTCAAAGCTTGACTTGTTCTTTTTTGGTTAGATCAATTTTCTTATTAGTCTCTATCTTTTTCTTCCCATTTCTCCTCTCCTCTTGAGTCCTCTCCCATCTCCTGGTGGTGGCCACTGGCAGTAGCTGTTGATTTGGGAGTTGTTGGTGACTATTGTAGTCGCCGACAACTGCTGTTGTTATTACCCCTGCTGCCGGCAGGACAATAACACAACCAAATGGATTCAGAAGAAAAAAGAAAAGACAAAAATAAGAAGATCAAGGAAGAAAATTGTGTGTTGACCCTGAGCCGACCTGGTCACATAGGCGTGATGTAGCCAGCTGCTTTACTAATTCAGATGCTGCAAGGACCCCAAGATGCTAATAGGATTCTAAAACACAGAACAATCAATCCATGAGGGGAATAAGTTCATAGGCTCATCAATTCTTATGGAGCTGTAATGCTCCATAGCCAGCTACCCCATTCTGATGGGAGAAAGCTTGGGTGACAACGACGATCAAGTAATTTCCTATTTTTATTTCGTTTCTTTGAGTTAAAATAGGAAGTCCACAAAAGTGGGATTTTTGTTAGGTCTTAATCATATTTAGTTTCCTAGACAGCAAATAGGGTTTTGGTTTCTTCATTTGTCTTTAATGTATTGAATGTGGCTATCAATAATGTCACGCCCCGACCCGGAATCACCCGAATCATCGTCCTCGCAGGGGGCGTGATGCCGCACGAGCCTGGAGTTGCGCTCGTGCAAGGCAAGATGACAAGTTCTCAAATGGTTATCTTTTGATTCGATATTTAACAACGAAAGGAAACAGAGTATACAAAACAAATTCTCTTTATTGATATCCGAAACAGAGATTACAAAGGCTTTCGATAGCCTAATAATACATGCCAGATTGGCTACAACACTCAGGTTCTCTCTTGCCCACAAAGGATTTCACCGTTCCATACATCATGCCTTCTATATCTCGGCCGCATCAATCCAGCTGCGTAGTCCGAGCGTCAATGCGATAGCACGCTTCAATGCGCTTCGGCATTCCAAGCCTTAACACGTTCAAGCAACGCTTCGCCGCGAGCAATCCATTCCCTGCACCCTGCATGAAGCTGGTGGGGGATCAGTACGTTCGTCCTCGTATGTACTGAAGCAAATATCATCTTTCCAAACCGACATTTTAATATTTATGTTGAATCATGCAACTTAGCTTATGATCTTGCTATGATGTTCTCCTTAGGGTTAATTTCATGGCATATTTGAAACCGTAAAGCATGTTATCATAGCAGCATGTTTATCGAATTGAATAGGCAAGCAAACAAGCAATCTCGTGTTTGATTCGTGGCACGACTTCTTACCAAGTCGACGCACTCGCCCTTGCACCGACGCAAGGTGAATACGCCGCATTCCTTCCCTGTCATGTTATATGTGCATCTCTAAGCAGGATCTCTATGCGGGACGCATACGTGCCTACACTTTCAACCCATCGTTCCTTAACTATATGAAGGTCGTGGGCGTATCCGCGCCGGAATGGACTAAAGGAGTTTCTCCTTTATCTTTCCTTACTTTCTTTTCTCTCCTTTTCTCTCTCGAAATCGAATTTGGGTAGCCCGGCGTTTCACGGGTTGGATTGCTATCCCAACAACCGAAACTTACCGCGTGCCTACCATCATTTGCGGCTTCTCCCATTTACGACCGAGTGCTAATCGGACTCCGCAAATGTGCGCCTATCAAAGATTATCATCCCTCCTAGGCCGAACGGTCCCGGTGTCCCGGTGCACCCGTTCGGAGGGAACGTTCCGTGCACGGAAGATATCATCGCAATTATCTCAAGTCCATTCCATTCGACCATGCAACGCGCTATCATTCAAACAACCAAGCATAGCCTTGAGTCCAAGACTCAGACTTTATCATCTCGTAATCTCTTTCGTTAACTTTCTGTGTTCTTACATTTCATACTTCGTTTCATTGATTCAATGGCATCGTGCCTCAACTCAATGCTCGTCAACCGAACGACCCGAAGGTCTTGAACACCTTTCGAGGCACCATGTCATATCCGACAGTTCCGTCACGTTCATGCCACAACTGTATTTTCTCGCAACGAAGCCATCTTTTATTATCCCGTGAACGTAGGCATGTTTCGACCATATTCCCATGTTCTATAACTTAGCATTCAATGTTCGGGCTTGCGCGCTAGGGCGCTCGCCTATTGTCTTTCAATGTTCTAGCCATTCTAACTCATGCACAAGGCACGGTATGGTTCGTGCACTAAGGCACTCGCCGAGTACAGTTATCCCATGTTCTTACGGCTTGCGCACCGAGGCGCTCGCCTTAGCGATATCCAATGTCCCATAGCGACTCGTGCATATGATGCACGTTTCATTTCAATTGTTCTAATTTAGTGTTCGACTCACACTATGATTTATCTCCGATCGGCCACGCCCGTGGCGTCGATAGGTTAACTTAGCATACAATGATATATTTGACTTATCGAATGAAGGAGTAAAAAGAAGTCAATCCTCCCACCTTGAGTCGATTCGCCTTCGTCGTTTCGTCGAGCCGATGCGGCTCGATTTCATAACTTTGTTGCACGGCCACTCTCCTGACTTAGCCATTCGAGCACTTCGTGCTTCATTGAGTTATACATCCGTTTTGCCTTAGCGTGCCCAAGTCTCGGCCCGTCGCAAGGCGACGATTTGATTTCGCGGACCCCTTACTAAATATGTCAAAAGATCGACCTCTAATATTTTTTCGTCAAAGTATAGCCTGCACACGAAACCAACTAAAATCAATACTTGCAACTATTCGGACTTGCGCCTTGGTCGATTCAATTTCTTAGAATCTTCGAGCCGATTCAACGCACTCATCCTTCGGGGCAACGCGGCGCTTCGCATCGATTCAACTCGATGCATTCTTTCGGGGCAAGGCAACTCTTCGCATCAACTTAGTTTGATGCATTGCTCGGGACAACTTAACTCTCGTATCGATTCGCATCGATACGTAATCGGGTCAACGCAACTCTTCGAGTCAACGACTCAGCATAATACACCGTGCGGAGCGGGGCATTACAGAATATACCACTCAAAACAAGGTTCGTCCCGAACCGAAACCAATACTAAATTTCCAAGGGTTTCATTAGATCGTTCCACGATCTCGTCTCACTATCGTTTGGATCGTACAACTTAGTTTGGAATCATACACATATTTTAGGCGTCCCACCAATATATGCATTTCGACCAAGCTCAGTTGTAAGATATCGGAACAATGCAAACACGTAACTTCTCATTCTCTATTACTTGCCATCTCGTATTCTTGATCGGATTTGGCTCTATTACTTGTTCTCGCAATTCTAGCGCACATGCATATTGATACATACGCGATTCGTCAACAAAAGTCAAGGTACACGATGCGATTCAAAAATCGCATTTCTTACTTTGTATGTTTCATCGGGACTATCAATTCTTACGCGTCGCGTCAAGCCGTCGCGCATCCGATCACAACGAGTCTCCGCAACGCCTTGCGTTCGGCGTCACTATCCAACGATTTCTGATGTTTCACTTCGTATCCTATCTCGACATGATTCTTTTTGTTGACTTGCAAAAGCATCAACATTCAGGACTACGTCCGCTAGGTTACTTACCTAGGCACCGTGCTCAAATCCTTCCGACGCAAGTTTAAATTGACATTGCACAAAGGCCACAATCTATCCGACTCAATAGTTTACATCAAGGCGACGGTGCTCAAGACAACGATCGCCTTGACACGAGGGTCTTTACGATACGCCTTACATTCGATTCCTAACGAGTAGGAATTTACTAGCCAAATTTCCAACTTACCCATCTCGCAACATCGAATATAAGTTCGATTCACGCAAGCTCAATTGCAAGGTGAATCCGAATCTAACGACATGCCTTATAAGTCATTCCCTTATCATTTCTCTCTCGTGCATAGCACGATTCTCGCACTCGCCTATCCGAATCACCAAGTCCGTTGGTGAATTCTAGTTCGACCGTCGACCAACATAACCATTCAAGTATTCATCCGACGAATACTCAAAATCTAACTTATCATTCTCAATCGAAAGCTGTTCCAACAATTCTCGATCGCCTAGACTTATCGTCAACATGCACCGTGTTATATTCGTTATCAGTGCAATCTCATATGCGATATCGCATGGGTCATCTTACGGTCTGCAGCAATCAATTTGATTTGGCGGTCAAGTCTTCTAGGGTCAGCTGCCCCGAAGCTACGCTCGATAACTGTGGATCATCACCGAAGGACAGTTTACTGCGAACCATGCTATATCTTATTTCGGAGCCAAATCACGTTCCGACGATTCTATGCGACTACCCAATTTCGGACAAAACCATTTCTATCGGCGCAACTGATGCGCATCTATCCTCCGAGTCAAGTCATGCACTACCGTCGATGATTTCGCAATTTACGAAACATCTACTCGTATCGAGTTCAAGTTTATCTTATTCGCGGGTCGACACACAAGATGCTATACGCATCGAACAATCATCGATGACTTATAGTCTCGTCCTGATCAATCACAAAATTTACGATCAACCAAGTTCGTTCATTCTCGTATCATTACTTACAAAATTTTGATAGCGCAAGGCGCACTCCATTTTGTATTCTCACATCGTGCTTACGTTTCCTTGCATATCGATCTTGATAGTTCATATCAATTTCGATAGCAAGAGGGTTGACTTCGAATCCGTTTCAACGTCAACTTAACTCGCATCGCATACATCCAAGTTCGCAACAAACTTTTCCATACACATCCACTCGTTCTCCGATTCGCCGCATCCCGCTATACTTTGATCGCGTAACTGAGTTATCGATTATCCAACATCGAGCCCTCAAGTTATACGATCACGCCCTCTAAGTTTCGCGTGTTTTTCAGTCGTACTCAAATGAGTTTCGCCGTAACGTAACCAACTATTTCTTAGGCACGATTTCTCACGTCAACCAACTTTCTTACCGAAGTCACACATCGTGCGATTCAATTTCAATTCGCATCGCCTAACATTCCTATCGAAATCGCAAGTCGTACGACTCATTTGTAAGCTCGAGTATTCCTTTCCCGTCGATCCGATTATTGCGTCAAGGCATAATCGTTTCGCTAGTCTCGGTCGTCCGACCAATTTATAACTTTCGTCCGACGTATCGTTCATCGATACGAGTCTCGCCTTATCGTCCCAACCGATTTTTCGAAGAACACTTGCATCAACATATCGCCATACAAATTTTCAATCGAGTCTCGGTACTCCCCCGTCCGTTGCGGACAATTCTTCCGCAATTCTCACAACACGTCGATGCAATTCATCGCACAAGTGATATACCATATACCACTCGAAATCGAGTCATTCATCGCCTACGTGGTATGGCATATACCACTCAGAATTCAAGCCATTTCCCTCGCGCTATACTTAGTGTAAACCAACGATCTCTTCTGACTCACGATTCCCGCAGTGATCGTGCTTGATCACAAGCGTAACTTTGATTCTATCAAAAATCCGACACGATTCGGTCAATGTTCTCGCTTGCCAACATAAGTTTGGTGTGCAACCGAACGATTCGTTCTATCGATTTATGATTTCAATTCTTTCCTTATGTTGCATCTCGTGCAACAATTTATTTAGATACGCGTTGCACCCCGTGCAACAAATTTCACTTCCGATACGCGTTACACATCGTGCTACGATTTATTTCCGACACTTTCATTTCACTTTGTACAACGATTTATTTCCAATTTCCTTTGCACTTCGTGCAACGATTAATTTGATATGCGTTGCACCACGTGCAATGATTTTTTACTTTTCAATACGGGTTGCACATCGTGCAATGATCATTTCCGATATTTACCGCACCTCGTGCAACGAATTACTCTCGACTTTCCAAGTCAATGCACAATCCGTTTAACACATTCGGTATTGGCTTATCACTTCTCACTTTCATTTTAACGCATATTCACATTAACTCGCTGCACTTCGTGCATCATTTTATTTCTCTTTCAACATGTTACATTACGACAACATCTCAAATCGTATTTCACAATTTGTTGCGTTTGCAGCAACTAACATTTTCACGGCTCATTTGCATTCAATGCAATATACCCTTCGCGACTTTCTTAGCAAACATCATGTAATTTCCAAAACACATGCGGCAAAATTACACGATTTGTATTAGACTTATTGTATGGAACATCCAGTGCGGCATCGAGTAGAGTCAAGAGTGATATCAAGTGGTGGTGGGCAACTTTTAGAATTGTAATGAAGCAAGCGTCCAGAGGAAATTGAGCCTAGAGTTCTGATACCAATTTGTCACGCCCCGACCCGGAATCACCCGAATCATCGTCCTCGCAGGGGGCGTGATGCCGCACGAGCCTGGAGTTGCGCTTGTGCAAGGCAAGATGACAAGTTCTCAAATGGTTATCTTTTGATTCGATATTTAACAACGAAAGGAAACAGAGTATACGAAACAAATTCTCTTTATTGATATCCGAAACAGAGATTACAAAGGCTTTCGATAGCCTAATAATACATGCCAGATTGGCTACAACACTCAGGTTCTCTCTTACCCACAAAGGATTTCACCGTTCCATACATCATACCTTCTATATCTCGGCCGCATCAATCCAGCTGCGTAGTCCGAACGTCAATGCGATAGCACGCTTCAATGCGCTTCGGCATTCCAAGTCTTAACACGTTCAAGCAACGCTTCGCCGCGAGCAATCCATTCCCTGCACCCTGCATGAAGCTGGTGGGGGATCAGTACGTTCGTCCTCGCATGTACTGAAGCAATGATCATCTTTCCAAACCGACATTTTAATATTTATGTTGAATCATGCAACTTAGCTTATGATCTTGCTATGTTCTCCTTAGGGTCAATTTCATGGCATATTTGAAAGCGTAAAGCATGTTATCATAGCAGCATGTTTATCGAATTGAATAGGCAAGCAAACAAGCAATCTCGTGTTTGATTCGTGGCACGACTTCTTACCAAGTCGACGCACTCGCCCTTGCACCGACGCAAGGTGAATACGCCGCATTCCTTCCCTGTCATGTTATATGTGCATCTCTAAGCAGGATCTCTATGCGGGACGCATACGTGTCTACACTTTCAACCCATCGTTCCTTAACTATATGAAGGTCGTGGGCGTATCCGCGCCGGAATGGACTAAAGGAGTTTCTCTTTTATCTTTCCTTACTTTCTTTTCTCTCCTTCTTTTCTCTCTCGAAATCGAATTTGGGTAGCCCGGCGTTTCACGGGTTGGGTTGCTATCCCAACAACCGAAACTTACCGCGTGCCTACCATCATTTGCGGCTTCTCCCATTTACGACCGAGTGCTAATCGGACTTCGCAAATGTGCGCCTATCAAAGATTATCATCCCTCCTAGGCCGAACGGTCCCGGTGCCCCGGTGCGCCCGTTCGGAGGGAACGTTCCGTGCACGGAAGATATCATCGCAATTATCTCAAGTCCATTCCATTCGACCATGCAACGCGCTATCATTCAAACAACCAAGCATAGCCTTGAGTCCAAGACTCAGACTTTATCATCTCGTAATCTCTTTCGTTAACTTTCTGTGTTCTTACATTTCATACTTCGTTTCAATGATTCAATGGCATCGTGCCTCAACTCAATGCTCGTCAACCGAACGACCCGAAGGTCTTGAACACCTTTCGAGGCACCATATCATATCCGACAGTTCCGCCATGTTCATGCCACAACTGTATTTTCTCGCAACGAAGCCATCTTTTATTATCCTGTGCACGTAGGCACGTTTCGACCATATTCCCATGTTCTATAACTTAGCATTCAATGTTCGGGCTTGCGCGCTAGGGCGCTCGCCTATTGTCTTTCAATGTTCTAGCCATTCTAACTCATGCACAAGGCACGGTATGGTTCGTGCACTAAGGCACTCGCCGAGTACAGTTATCCCATGTTCTTACGGCTTGCGCACAGAGGCGCTCGCCTTAGCGATATCCAATGTCCCATAGCGACTCGTGCATATGATGCACGTTTCATTTCAATTGTTCTAACTTAGTGTTCGACTCACACTATGATTTATCTCCGATCGGCCACGCCCGTGGCGTCGATAGGTTAACTTAGCATACAATGATATATTTGACTTATCGAATGAAGGAGTAAAAAGAAGTCAATCCTCCCACCTTGAGTCGATTCGCCTTCGTCGTTTCGCCGAGCCGATGCGGCTCGATTTCATAACTTTGTTGCACGGCTACTCTCCTGACTTAGCCATTCGAGCACTTCGTGCTTCATTGAGTTATACGTCCGTTTTGCCTTAGCGTGCCCAAGTCTCGGCCCGTCGCAAGGCGACGATTTGATTTCGCGGACCCCTTACTAAATATGTCAAAAGATCGACCTCTAATATTTTCCCGTCAAAGTATAGCCTGCACACGAAACCAACTAAAATCAATACTTGCAACTATTCGGACTTGCGCCTTGGTCGATTCGATTTCTTAGAATCTTCGAACCGATTCAACGCACTCATCCTTCGGGGCAACGCGGCGCTTCGCATCGATTCAACTCGATGCATTCTTTCGGGGCAAGGCAACTCTTCGCATCAACTTAGTTTGATGCATTGCTCGGGACAACTTAACTCTCGTATCGATTCGCATCGATACGTAATCGGGTCAACGCAACTCTTCGAGTCAATGACTCAGCATAATGCACCGTGCGGAGCGGGTCATTACAAATAAGACAGTTATTGTAAAGGAGTTAATAGTTATTTTGGGCGACGGTGACACTGAATTCCTTTTTCTTGGCGGATTTCAAATTTATTCCTTCTCGTGGATGTGATTCCAATTGTTTACTTGGAGTTATTCGAAGTTCATTCATTCTTCATGTTGTGATTGCAAGTGGTCATTTAGTTTCGGAGTGGTTCCCTTACTATTTGGGAATGTGAAACATCTTCTTTTCATCAAGTGAATAGTAAAAGATTTGGTGGAGCATCTTCTAGTTCTAACCCTACATTTGGTATCAGAGACCTATTGTCTCTTCATGGACAGTTTCTCATCATCATTCTATCATCGATCTATTGTTACAGCATCCACCATTTTCGAGCTGTGTACAATTTCAGTATCATTCTGTTACCATTGCTATGTGACTATGTCATCCACCATTCTTGTCATTGTTTGAGAAGACCTATCACATTGCTCTTCATTTCTTGAGTAGAGCCATCACAAATATGGTCATCATCTGAAATCAAGTAATTGTTGCCAATATCTTAACCCTGTTGCTTGTGGACAATTCCCACTACTAACCCACCATCATCAGATTGCTTGATGAGAAGTTGGATCTGTCACCCATGACAATGTTGTGAGTGATGAAAGCAAGGGATTCTAAGACAGCTAGTTGTCACGGACTTGTGTTTTTGCATACACTTCGACCCGTGCGGCGCACGACTTCCTACTCAAAGGCCCATGCAAGCCCTTCCGCAAATGCTTAGCTAGATTGCTAAGGCGAAAATGAGAACAATGTGGAGTAAAAGAGAGACTGGAAGATTGAAAACTTCACTATACTAGAGAGAGTTTACAACTTCTTGGGTGGTGAGGAACAAATGAGCCATCCACTTATTTATAGGGCCTCAAAGGACTTATATGAAGCTTCTGGAAACAGAATATTGCAGGAATTGTTCTAGGTCCTAGATATTTCTAAGGAAGACTAGAACATCTAGAAAGCTATGGAGACTTCATGAATCTTCAAGAAGGCTCCGTCACATTCTGGAGGATTCCGGAAACTTCCAGGAAAACCCAGGTCCATGGAGGTTATGCAGATCCGTCTCGATGGGACGAAATATCGTGCGTGACATAGTGCTTAGTGGCCTAGCCTACGCTTAAGCATGATCTAGGTGGCATTATATATGGGAATCAAGTCAACAAGTAACCATATGATCTGCTAATGAGATTGGGGTTAGCTTTCCATATTAATAAAATCATGAGATCGTATTCCAGGCAAGAGAAATAAATAGAAACGAGTACAATTAGCTTTACATATTAACCACAATTTGAATCTCAAATCAGGTTCCCTTTGGCAAATAAATTGATAGGATTCCTCCTTGAATCTTACGGATAGCATAATGGATCATCTGTGTGTGTGTGTGTGTGTGTGTGTACATACGATCATTTACCAAATTATTTAGAGAAAGACATCATTGGTTATTACCATAAAGACAACACTGGACCTTGGGTGGCTAAGCTGAGACCTGGATGGGATAAGGATGACACCTAAGTTAGTTAAGATTGAGCCCAAAAGTAAGGCAGGACCTAGAAGAACTAAGGTAGAGCACAGGTGGTTGCCCAAAACTGGCCAGTCCAACCAGGACATTAGCCAGGTCTAGCCTACACGGTATTGATTCCGAAGGGCCTAGGCAGCCGCTCTATAAGATGTCACTAAATCGTGCCTCGGTTGCAAGACACCTTCAGGGCCGGCCCTGAGCTCATGGGGGCCCGAGGCGAACTTCCAAAATGGGCCCACATACATAATGTTAAAAAAAAAGCAAATTAAAAGAAAAGTAAATTAAAAAATTGTCATCATCAAGAATTGAACTAAGGACCTCATATATGCAAGTCTAATATAGTAACCACTATACCATAATTGTTTTGTGTTAAATGGGGCCCATGAAACGTACTAGGTCTATTTAGATACAAAAATATTAATATATTTATATTTAAATTGCTTTTTTTTTTCCTCCAGATTCGTGGGTCCTGGGCGGTCGTCCTGGCTGCCCTGGGCCAGTGCCGGCCCTGGAGACCTGGCTGGCTAATATGAGACCCCACTGAAGGGCAAACAAGGCCTGTGTGGTAAAGATGGCCTAGACAGATTTTCTAACAAAAAAATCCCCTTTTTATGTGGAAAAGACCCGCATAAATAATAATGATCTTACATATGGACAATTCCTCAAAGGAATTTGTCTATTTCATTTTTCGAGGTCTGGAAAAATGGGCATGGAAAGACATTGGAACTCTTGAATGGAAATTGAGAAGAGATGTAGCTCCAAGTACCTTGGAGGGCTAAGGTGGAAATAGTTGGTTGTCTAAAATCCAAAATGTGCTAGTCCACCTAGGCCGTAGCTCAAGCCTAGGCAGACAGAATTATGTCTCGAGGGGCCAGTCGACCACTTTAAGATGCCTGCCTCAATTGCAAGCCATGAGAGCCACACACAAAATGGTTGATCTTGAAGATAGCCCAACAGAGAAACAATTAATGAAAATAAGACAATATAACATCACCCATTAGCTGCTTGCACGGGCACCCTCCAAATGCCATCTATGGCCGACACGAAGTTTCATCAACATCCTTGTGAGACATGATTTGAATTTCCAAATCGATCCAAGACGTGGCTGAAAATAATTTTACATGTTGGTGTTTATTGTTCAAAGTGTTATCAAGATATGAGATGTTAGATATAGTTCAGATCTGATATATACATAATATTATCAGATAGTGTTCATGTGTATAGATAAAGTATCAAGTCCCTATTTGTATTCTAGATTTCGAGCAAATGTTATATTGTGAGTCGATATCGGGCCGGTGTCCATATCTCTGTCTATGCAACCTAGCCAATTAACCAACACTTGGAATCACATCAAGAAGAACAAATAAACTTGGAATTACACTAAGGGTAACAAATTTACCATTAATTGACATCTTAAATTATTCTTTTATTAATATCCACTATTTAATACATAATCATCTACTAAGCTATATAAGCCAGAACAATATATCATACTCTACTTGCTGTCCAGAAAACTAAATCTAATCAAGATCAAAACAGAACCTTATGATTCTTATTTATTCTAGATTTCTATTCAGACTCAAAGAAACCAACTTAAATAAGGAAAGTACTCGTATGACACATTAACCAAGCGAACTACAACATAAACAAAACCTAATGTACCTTCAAGTTGGGGCGGCATTTGTTATTGCGGTCGAATGATAAAGAGAGAAAGTTTTGTGTCTTTTGGAGAGGACCGTTCCTCATGAGCTATTGGTTTATAGGTTTAGACTTGTAAATTGTATTATTCATAATTTATATTTCATCATCATATCTTTAATGAACAGGGATTAGCTCCACCTTTTACATGAGATAAAAGGAAGAATCATGACAATATGGTTATAAAGTAATTCTTCTTAATTAGCATAAATTAGGTAGATTTTTTCACTATTATAGTAACAAGCATTTACATTTTGTACTCGAATGGAAGACCCCAAAAATTTGGGATAATGGTTTTGTTGTTGTTCTTGTACTCAAGGGAAGAAACTTCTTAAACTGGCCTACCCAAAAATTTGGTATAAATGATTGGTTAATTTGCACTTAAATATCCTCAACTATACGGTTTTGGCGATAAATTATTTTAATAATCACACAAATAACCTAAACTTTTATTTTGCACTTAAATACCCTAAACTATCATAATTTTTGCAGTTTGAGACTACTTTTAGTTCAACCGGATGAATCGAAACGCAACGGCGTTTGGACTTGGCTATGCAACGGCTTGCTCGAAGTCCCGCTCGGCCGGTGCAACTACTTGCTCAGGTGGGTAGCCTCGATGAACTCGTCTCAGCTTGGCCTTCACACTAAATAAATAGAGTTTTCACATGCATTGAATAGGTTTGTTAGTAAAAGAGAAGAATCTACATAGCTAAGTGAATAATCCCATTGAGCCAACCATGTGTAAAACACGAAAAAGGGTTAACATGTTGCTTAGATGTTCTCCACGATGGTTTTCAAAAGTTGGCTCTTGGTCTTTCAACCTCACGTATTGAGTGAAATAAGTTATGCCACGTACTATCGACTTTATGTCATAGCATGCACGGTCCCACGGTTCCACGGCTTGTTATAACACGTTGCTTAGATGTTCTCCACGATGGTTTTCAAAAGTTGGCTCTTGGTCTTTCAACCTCACGTATTGAGTGAAATAAGTTATGCCACGTACTATCGACTTTTTGTTATAGCCACACAGTCCTACGTTTTCAAGGCTTGTCATATAGAGTATGACTCGGTAGATGACGCTGCACAGAACACGGTTGGTTCAAGGTAGGCAGGAAGGCTCTCAAATAGTCGTTCCTAGATTTGAGTCAAAATAAGATGGAAACATTGAAAGTGCTCGAAATTGTAGGTCGCTGAGGCAGTTCCTGGTTTTGGGAACTGCATGGAAGTACGAAGGAAAGAAGAGAAATTGTTCAATAGCATGGTGAGTTGAGTCAAGTCTTGCATGATCATTGAACAACTTGTGCACAAGGTATTGGTTCCTCGAACGATCTTCGGAGCATTGGGTTCGTGTCGGCCTAGGAGGAATTGCAGGTATTGCGGCCCTTCAGTGGGCGTGCGACTGTCTATTGAAGAGCATGCCGTTGATACGAGTAATGTCACGTCCCGATTCCGAAGAATCGATAGTCGTCTCCCGGGCGTGATGCCGTGCGAGCCTACTTCGCGCTCAAACAAGGCACATTCATAAGGTTATTCGAAACACAACAGCAAAGAGAATATGCAGAGTAAATTGAACACATTTATATAGAAGTAACTTCTTTCACTGATAACACTGAATTTGCATTTACACTGACCCAAGTACAGAAGAGAGTTGCTGCGCGGGCTTACAAACTGACTCAATTACAAAATGAACGTCGATGAGATAGCCATTCCATATATCACACCCCTTTATACAACCAAAACATTCAAACACCTTGAATAGGGGAGAGTTGACTCATCTTTGCTTGGACAATTGCGGGATCTTCAAAAGGAATTGATCAAGTATTCGTGCGCACGGACGAAGCTTCAAAACACACGAGCGCTGCCCTCAGTCAAGTAGCACGCCCTGGTTGATTGGAAGCACCTGTGGAGAGCGAGGATCAGTACATTGCCTTGTACTGGTGGGAGACTAATTAATCTTCATGCTCTCATTTGGTTCAAGAAGTTATATGATATAATTGGTGATCTTTCTTGTCATCCTAGTAAATTTCATGAACGGATCTCAGTAGACATAAGTAGATGTAAATTACCCTGAAACTTATCTACGACAGAGCGTACCGTTGCAGCATGAACTTACCATGTTCTTTCTTGTCAATTGTTATCATAGCTAACAGAAATTATATGTGCTATATGTGAAGGTCACTCGCAAGTTTAACCATCCTCGACGTTATAGCTTGGTTTAAACGACGACCCTTCCAGCGCGGTTGTGAACCCGTTGGAAGTTTCCCTAATGACCCGAGCTAACACCCAGCACATCTATCCAGGTTCCTCCTAGGCCGAATCGGTCCGTGGCCCCTGGGATACCGTTCGAGGAACCTAACCCGCACAAGTTGTCCATGACCGTGCAAGGCTTACTCAAGCATGGTCTACAAAATCTTTCAGAGTTAGCCAGTTTCAATGTGTTCTACCTTATCGTTGCAACATTCATTCATAGCATCAAACTTTGCAGTTCTATGGCAATATATGTAAAAGCAAGCATGCAATAGTTCTATAGCAAGACTACTCATGTAAAGCATGCACAGTTCTATAGAAGTAAGCAGTTGTGTTCGTGTATTTACCTCTAACATTCCATTTGCAACGATGTTATCGATTGGTTGAAAATGAGAGGGTCAAGGGAAAAAAAGGGTCAGTCACTCACCTAGATTTACTTGCGGCGAGAGGAAAGAAGACGATTGTGCTAGACGGCGCCTACGTGATCACCTGAAAGCGCACAAGCAACAAATTAGCACTCTACCCTTCAATTCCGATTTCTATATGAAATGTGAAGTCCAAAGAACGCAAACAATCCATCGAAAATATTCACGAAAACGCATTCAGAAAACCAAAGGCAAAACCAAAGTCAAAGCCAAACAAGCAAGTACGGCATGAAAAAGCAGAGCAACGGAAGGTCTCTCCCGACTCAGCTGCAGAGTCCATCCTCGAGGCGTAACCCGCTGAATATAGAACTTGATTTCGAATAAGCCATTTCATAACGAGGAAATGATCTTAATTCAATCGGTCCCAACCAATCGATAGCGATAATGTTTCATAACTGCGTTCCCCACGCCGCAACGGAGAACGGGGCACTACAAGTAATTCGGGACCTTAGGGGGAGCCTACGCCTCTCACATGAAGCCTTTTCGTCTTACATTAGTCCAAGATGGCTTGTGGTGATAGTGACTTTCATATAATTTGAGTCGGCTTGATAGCGGCGATCTGCGTGCATGCCTTAGATTGAGTCAAGAAGTATATGCACGGCACGAATGAGTTGAGAAGTGTATGCACGACACGAAGGAGTTAAGAAATGTGTACACTGTATGCAATAAGGGTACATAGCCTAAAATTTGGCTATAGCAGAAACACGTGTTTCGGCACGAGATGTGGTGTCATGTTGAGCCGTTGACACTAAGTTCACAAGTCTACGGTTGAGTCTTTTGCACGATGAATCAGGGGAAGGCCATAAGGCAAGCATTGAGTAAACTACACTATGTTGCGAGGTACGGCCTAAATGTTGATACACAAATGACTTTTATGGCACGACTATGTCGTTGCGTCACTAAGTAGATCAGGAGTTTATGTCTTGAAAGTGATCCTAAAGCAAGATTAGAAAGACCACAAAAAAATAAGTTGCACTCACTAAAATACAATAACATGTTGGTTTTGTATGGGTGACCGAGATGCTTCCCATCCGTACGGTTGGTATTGACACCCGACCAGTTTTTATGCAGGTTACAGGTAGTTGTTCGTTCGAGGCGGAGCTCGCTTGGATGCGTCGAGTCATGGAGTTCCTTGGCGATACGAGACGTACGGTCGCGTTGGAGTCTTCAGTTATACGGGATATAATGTATGAACATCGTCTTCTTCAAGTTGTAAGCCGAAGGGCGTGATCATTTTGTATTGAGAAATGAGAGAGAGATGAGTGATTGTAATCAGAGAGAGTATGAGTTTGAGTTATTTGTAATCTTGGCCTCGAGCCGTTGTAACCTTATGCTTTCAATATCAATAAAGATGACTTGTTTTCCATACACCTTGTGTTATTCAACTACTTCTGCTCGGGACTTCTGTGCGACGACTCCGTCGTCGTGCTGCTGTATTCGGCCGTTATGGTATTCGCCTTGTACTAGCGCAATTTATGCTCGTACGGTTTCATGTCCTAACGAGGACGATCGATTCTACGGAATCAGAACGTGACAGGGTGGGAGCTAGAGCTACGAAGGGATGATGGCAAGGGAGCCATAACTAGGGTTTGGGTTTTTTAGGTGTAAGAAGATGAAGTTAAATAAAATATAAAGTAATTTTTAATTATTAGGGATAAAGTACTCCAATATAGTCAACATCCGTTAAGTGTAAGGGAAGACTAATAGAGGGAGGTAGTTGCAAATTGGTGATAGTTGAAGGTATGGAAGTCCCTATAAAATTGTTGAAGGTATTTTAAATGCGAAAGTATGTATACTTCAGGGTATTTAAGTGCAAATTACTTCAGGGTAGCCTACATGATTTTTTTGCCCTTGTTGATGTAACTGTTGTTGATATTCTTTCTTGTGTTTACATGGGGAATAGATGTTGGCTCTCCATTTTCACGGTAGATTCCCTATGATAACTTGCTCTTTATATTTAAAAGATAAAAGTGAGGTTATGAAATTGATTTAAACCATTATTGTAAAACCCTTTCAATTATAAATCTAATTGCATAAAATGAAGGAAAATCACACCTTACTATAATTCTCTTTCCTAGTTGACTTACTATAATTCTCTTTCCTAGTTGGCTCTCAATGTGTGTTGTTAGGCATGAAAATGATAGTTGCTCTCTTGAATGGCTCATGATTATAAAAGCCTGAATGCTGATTAGAACAGCAATTACTTTTAATGAAAGAGCAGTTGGCAGCTAAGATATAATATGAACCTTCCATTTTTTTTATTCTAACCAGAGTAATATGGACCTTTTTCTTTCTTTCTTTCTTTCTTTCTTATTTGTAAGTCATCTGTCTGTTTCATAAGATTGCCAGAATTGCTCAGTGATATGGAGTTTCAGTAGCTGTAATACTAAGACACTAACTATTTCAATCTTCATCTAACAGAAAAGTAGTTTTTGATCTTTCATGGTAATTTAACAGGTGCAAGCCCATATAGTTAAGCTCAGGCGGCAGCTTAGCATGATAGATGGCCTGCCTCCGCAGTCGAAAGCTGCTTCTGGCCAGTGATTCCAAGGCTTACGACATCGCTTACCTATGGTTACCCACTAATGGTAAATGCAAAGACTGGCTCAGGTACTATCCTATTTTTCTTGTACTGAACCGAAAGAACGTTGTTTTTCTGTAATTGAAGGGAAAAAAGAGAAGGAAAAAAAAAAATAGATGTGCCTCTTAGTGTTGTACTTGTTACATGAATGGATTGCGTTTTTGCTTGACTGGCACTTTCTGTTATTCCATCATTTTTATCATATTCTACACCTGGATTACAATTACATTACACTGTACCAAACGATTACGATTACATTGCGATTACCATTACATTACAATTACACTACACTTACAATTGCGATTACGATTACATTACACTGTACCAAACGAGGTCTATATATAGTAAGAATATCATAGTAGCAGAACTGTCTCCCTGCATGATCTTGTATTGGGGGATAGAAAATACCAAGGTCATCTTTCCTATTTTGTTAATCGGCTCTTTTTAGCTTTAATCAAAATGAGAAGATGCGTCACCCCATTGTACAAATCTACGTTATTTTGGTGCTAATGTAGGTATAGTCCCATCAGGTTAGGGCTGGGCATACGGTTCCAGGACCCGCGGTTCCGATTCGGCACGAACCGTATATTGGTCAAACGGACCGGGTTGTGTCATATAAACAGTTCGGGACGGGTAATAATCTGAAAACAAACGGGGCTCCGGTCCGACCCGTTTGTAGGGGTAAATTAGAAATTTTACTTAAAATTCCTAAACTCAAAAGTAAAAACCTAACAAAGTTACTGCTACCAAACCCAAAATTTATTTAAAATTCATATAACACTACAGGTACAGGTGATTTTTTTATACAGCTTTTTTTGTCTTTTTTCTACAATTTTTGAATTTTGTACACTTTGACATAAGACCCGTTTGGATCCGCGGATTTTGGTGGATTTGATCCGTTTCAAACGGGTCGGGTCGGGTCCGGTTCCAAAAAAAATTAATCCGTCCCGTTCCGCCAAAGAACGGATCCGGTTCGGGTCCACAAAAATTGGCTCCGGTTCGACCCGTGCCCAGCCCTACATCAGATCATACGCCAGCTTCTCGGAGAGTTCGGTGCACTCTTCTTCCAGAGGACAGTTGGATATGCTTGGCTTCCTTTTAGCTTTTCTCGAAGCAAGCAATATTCTCAGTTTGCTCACAGTGATAATAATGCTTCTATCATGCCTCTTGTAATTATCTTGAACTAGTATAGATGTACGTTCGTTGTACGTACTAAGCTTATGAAGCTTTAACTTTTTCTATATTATATAGTAGTATATATTAGTATAGACTATAGATTGATTTATTCAAAAAATTTATAAGGTGTAACATAAATCACGCCGTCATTATTGATTACCACCTGTTTTGTGATGATTGGGAAAAGCAACAATCAGCAGCTTAGCCGGGAGATGGTAGTAGATTAAAATTTGAATCGACTCGAGTTTAAAATCTTCATATTCAGAGCATCATTAGTAGTTGGGACTCTCCAATGCTTTTGGAGCCCAAAATTTCAAAAAAAAAGGTAAATGTAGAATGGGTTGAGTTTGTATGAGAATAGTAGGAAATGATAAAGTGAGCTCCGGTCCCAAAAATTGTGTGGTCAAAAATTAATGTAGGAAAAAAATAATATAAAGTTTAGAATATAGAAAGTTGGGCTCCAAATTGGAACTTACTATTCTACAAAACGAGTTCCTACAATCTAGAATCTAGAAATTGGGAGGCCCAACCCTTAGCACCCATGGATGGGTTGGGACCGAAATTGTAGAAATTGGGACTAGGGATGAGACTTATTATTCTACAAAATGAGCTTCTACATTCTAAATCTAGAATCTAGAAAATGGGATGGACCTTACTAATGATGCTCTAATGTCGCAAAACTATATATAGGCCCTTGAGCATTCTTGTAGTCTTGTGGGCTGACAGAATTGATGAATATTTCTACGTATGTTTTTTTTTTTTCCTGTCATAGTTAGTTGAATCTCCTATTTTATTTTCGGAGGCTAACAAATATGTATGTGTCCTTTCGGGATAAGCACATCGACCACTGAATTCATTTGTAAACCAGTGCGACTTAGTAGAGAAACTCAAAATAAGAACAGGCCATTAATTTTTTTTTTTCTGTTTAATCTTTAAAAAAAATTTAAAGGCTGAGATACATTTAATCCAAAGATTTTTCTTTGATAAGTTTTAAAAATTAGTAAAGTTACCAGGACTTTTGTAAACATATAACATTAGTGTCTATTGCTCCCACTATTTTTTTTTTTTTTTTTTTTTACTTATATGCAAATTCTATTTGAGAAAATTTGAGTCGCATTCCACTTTATTTGTCATATTTCAAGGTGCACTTCATTACTTTAACTTAATGCAAATTATCCTCCACATTTCACGGATTTCGTCCAAAGGCGATGATCAACACGTTTGACCAAATTTTTAGGACGAAATTATCATCTTCTTCACAGCAGCTCCTTGCTTTCCCCTCCGTGCTTGACCCCCACTCCCCCGCCTCCTCCAGCCCTCTGCCATCACCACCACCAACATCACCACCATCACCACCTCCACCACCACCAACATCACCACCACCACCTTCACCACCACCCCCACCTTCACCACCACCCCACTACCCCCACCTTCACCCCCACCAACACCAACACCACCATTACCACCACCAACTTCACCCCCCGCCGCCTCCGCTCCCCCGCTCGTCCATGCCGACGCCCTCCTCCCTCACGCCCATGCTTCCCTACGGCGCTCCTTCGTCCTCTCCCACGAGGTCAATGATATTTCTCTTAAAAATTTGGTCAAACGCGTTGACCGTTGGTCTTGGACGGAATTCTTGAAATGTGGGGGCAACTTACATTAAGATAAAGCAGTATGGTGCATCTTGAAATATGACCAATAAAATGGGATGCGACTCTAATTTTTTTTTATTTTTTTTATTTTTATATTACTCTTCATATCTTTCCCAACTGTCCAAGAAAAAGAAGATGGTTAGGCACAAAACTAAGTCCAAGATTACGTTTCCTGCCAGTTAATTACGGAAACAGATCAAGCCTCTGTGCAAGTCAACATTTTTGAATTTTTTCCTTCTTCTTCTAGATTTTGTTCAAGACGAGCTCCAACAATACTGTTAGCTAGCCACAATATTATGATGACTTCACCACAATGCCGACTATAATGTTTTGACCAACCGCACCAATGTACTCTAGTAAAGATGTTTATTCAACTGTAGAGGAGGGAAAAAATGGCTCTCTTCGTTGTGAAAGTAGGTGATAGTGCAGAGCGGTTTGATGAATAGACGGTCCAATCTACTGAGTACTGGTGTGGAAGTTTAAAGTAAAACACTACACCTACGCATAGTTACCTGTTCTAAACTTGCAAATGCTACATTCCATCATGTCCTACTTTGATTTCATAGAGTAGCTATCATCAAAGTTATTAATTATAATAAAGAATATTTAGTTTTAGGATCTCACATATATATAGATATTAGAATTTGGATGTCGGAATTGACCGTTGTGAGAGTTTGGGGTCTCGACATCACTGTTCACATAGGCTAATAAACAGTAATTTCGATATCCAAATTTTAATGACAATCAATTTCAAAATTTAAATTATTATATATATGTGTGTGTCCTTAAAATTAAATAACCCTTCAAATAAAGACCTCCCTACCTTTTAATCATCTTGTATATTTTTTTGTTTATCCTGATGACGGTTGATATTCATCCTCCGATCCCTGACCAAGCACATGGGTCATCGTAGTGAGGTGGTGGGTCCCAGCAACACAAGCTGGAAAAATGAGCACGGTGTCGTCAGCCTTTTCTTTTCATGTGAAATTTTGATGCCCTCCATGTGAGCGCACAGAACAGAAGTGGCCAACAACGCTGGCTGATGACATACTTTTCTACAATATTTTTAAAAAAAAAAAAAATACGTAACTTTGCACATAACACCCCCCATCCAGCTAATTTAATTTTACCACATAAACAACCTGAATTTATATTTCCATAAGCAACTTACCACCTCACCAACACCCTCCCCCACCCCCCACCCAAAAAAAAAAATGTCACTGTAGATTTGAACTGGGAGTCTCAAGAAGTTGCTGTAGCTAAAAGGAAAATGCTCCAGTTACAAACCCTCTATAACTAAGGGCTTACAATCAGATACGGGACCGATTTTTATTGGTTGTAGGTGAGATCGGATGAGACCATATTAGCAGGTAGTGAGTGGATTGTAAGAATTTGATAGTAAACTCAGCATTATTGTAGCTAAAAAGGTAAAAAAAAAAAAAAAAAAAAATGATATTTTGTCAAGTCTAGGGGTGATCGTGCTGGTCCACATCGACGTGATGACAAGGAGCCAATGGCTGCAGTCCCGTGGCCAGGCCGGCATAACCATCCCTAGAGACGTAGCAGCGTCGAACTAAAAATTAGTTAAGCAAGATGAATAATGACAATAATCACGTACATTATTATTATTATTATTTACAAAGAACAATGGCGCCATAATGGAACTCGAACTCTTAATTTCATCCTCCTCGATCTTTCTGCTCTTGTTCTCCGGGTTGATACGGACGGGATGACTCGGCAGCATCGCTTGCTTCTTTGCCATCTCACTTGAGATCCACCACCGGAGCGAGAAAAAGGAAAATAACAGCGCATGCATGCATGGTACGTTCCGAAGAATCGATCGATCAAAATAAGTACGTGCATGCAGCCGGCTCTCTCTCTCTCGCTCGCTCGATCCATCTCTTGATCATCACCAGACCGACTTCTCCGCTAGACCGCGGAGCAGAGGCAGCGTGTCGGGCTGCCACTGGCTCCGCAGCCTGACGTGGCAGCAGCAGCAGGAGGAGGAGTTGTGGATGTCGACTTCGAGGTGGTTCGCGAATCTTCCGGAGGGAGAATTGGGGGTGGAGGAGATGTGGCGGAGGACCTGCTCGAAGAGGGACTCGTCGCAGGGGAGGGAGAGGGGGCCGGGCTGGGAGGAGAACCCGTACTCCTCCTCGGCCTGGCTCAGGAGCTGCCGGAAGACCGGGTGGTTCAGGTGGGCCGCGCGGACCACGAACCGGCGGGAGGACGAGCCCACGCACACGGCCACGTGGCCCGCGGGGACGTCGGAGGGGGCGCAGCGGGAGGCCGCGCGGAGGCGCCAGCGGCGGAGCATCTGCCGGAGGCGGACAATGTGCCGGATCTTGCTGCACTTTCCCATCCCCATTCCCATTCCGATGTTTTTATTTTTTATTTTTTTAAAATTTGTTGGTTGGAGGAGTTAGTGAGGAGGAAGAGGGAGGGTCAAGGGGTGTGGTGGAGGGAGGTATTTATAGATTGTGAACTACATTTAGTGCCCATCAATTTCCACATAATTACATGGGAAAGGAGGATAGGATTTATTTATTTTTTCAAATTTTTTAACAATTATGCTATTTGGCTCCCAAAATTTTTGGGTGATGCCATCTTTCATTATGTGACATGTGATGTGGCAACTGACATGACAGCTGACATGTCATATTTTAACCCAAAAAATTAATTACCCAATCTCAATTTTTTATTGTTAATGCTAATGCTAATTTTAATTTAATGTTAATATTAATTTTATGGTTAATGTTAAATTAATGTTAATATTAATATTAATATTCATGTTAATTTGATATTAATTTTAATGTTAATGTTAATGCTAATTTTAATCTTATATTAATTTTAATGTTAATGTTATAGTTAATATTAATGTTAATGTTAATTTTAATATTAATGTTCATGTTAATTTGATATTAATTTTAATTTTAATATTATATTATTAATTTTAATGTTTAATTATGTCATGTCAGCTGTCATGTCATCAACCATGCCATATGCCACACAATGGGAGATGATATCACCCAAATTTTTTGGGAGCCAAATAGCATTTTTGATTTTTTAATGATAGTTTTTTTTGAGAAAATTTGAGTGACACCCCACTTTTTTTATCGTAATTCAAGGTGCACACCACACAATTACAATAATGTAAGGTACCTTCCATTTTTGATGGAAACCGTCCTCTACTGACGATCAACTGGTTTGACCAATTTTTTTGACGAGAATACCCTCGTCTTCTTCCCTTTCCTCTGCTCCGTGTCCCCCCCCCCCCCCCCCCCAAACAATTTTTTTTGACGGACTATTTTTGGGTTTTACTTTTCAAAAAATTCGTATGGGTATTAAGTTTTTAAAATAAAAAATAAAATACCATGTCATAAACATTGAAATATGGCACATAACTTAATACCCAAACAAAAATTTTTGCAAAATAAAATCCAAAAATAGCCCACGTGGATGTGCCACGTCATACTTAACGACTGACATGGCACATAACATGCCATGTCAACAAAAATCGTTAATAAAACAAACAATAGTTTAACAGAGTGATCATTTTTTTTGAAGACCAAACATTCAGTGACTAAATTTTTGAAAAATATCTTTAAGTGACTAAAACTTTGGTCAGATAAACATTCAGTGACCAAAAGTATAGTTTTTTTCCTATCTTTTGTATAATATATATATATATATATATATATATATATATATATATATATATATATATATATATATATATATATTAAGGGTGTTTTATGCATAAGTAACTTGTAGTACACAGATTTATAAAGTTTTAGTTTTGTAAAAGTTAACCATAGGTCCATAATATTTGTAAAAATATTTTGCCAAAATATCTAGTCAAGTATTGCTCTGACTAGACATTCGATTAGCTGTTTAACATCTGTCTACATCGTCAAACCTTCGTTGACTGCCTACTCCACCGACAACAATAAAAACGGTGTGAATAATGGCCGTCTAGTGCTTAGGTGCTGGCCACATCGACTATCGTATCTATGCACGCTAAAGGATGTGGTTCCTATGTTGAAGTTGATCGAGAGATTGTATGTAGCGTATCGAAAATACGTTCGAAATTCTAGAACTCGTAGTTTGGATCCATTACACCACCCTCTCGGCTCTTGCCCCAATGCATATTTATGCATATCCAAAAAGCCCAGAGGAACTCATGAATACTTATTTTTTCAAACTCATCAATTATAGATTGTCGGATTACATGCATCTCATATATTGATTATAAGTACCTAAAAAATCAATGATAAATTCGTCCACGTGTCATAACCCGAAAGTTTCTATTTTAAGTACCCATTTGAGTTTCGTTGAACTAATACGTATTTATCAAAGTCTAGTGTTAAAAAAAATTGCTAGCCAGCGAAAAAATAGGAATATTTTGCTTATCACCAACCCTTGAAATATATTGGCACAGAAGAAGAATGGTGCCAGAGTTCAAGACAAAAATGGAAGAAAATTGTTATATGTAAACCAATTAAAAATGGAATAAAAATAAGAATTAATTTTAACTTTGGGCACACAGACGTACAATTGGTATGTACAAGTAGTGGTAGCTGCGACGACAGAAAGATTAGCCAATAAACTACTGCCGAACCTAATTTTAGGAAAGCGCGAATTCCGGAGTACGGTTGTTGCGACCAGCGTCCTACTGCCGCCTTTTCCTCGCATTCTGTCGGTAAATCGAGTTCGTGATGGATAAGAAAGAAAGCAGAAGCAAAGAAAGCACTTTTTGCATGGGGGGAAAGGAAGTGGAACGCAACCCAACCTTCCTTCCTTCGGCTGTTTTAACGGCGGATTTCGTACTTCAGTTGTACTCGCTTGCTCATCCGACGGCGGAAATTGGGCCTTATTGAACCGGACAAGAGAAGAAATGCACATGGCGTGTGAGTAAATTCTGGCTTTTTCTCTTTTTCATGGTAACGTTATTTATTGGACCGGTACCCCGGTTCTACCGCCACAACCAGAGCTGACCCTGGAATAAGCTGGGTCCGACAAGCTATCGGATTTGGACAACCTCTTGGTTTGAACATCATTAGTAGTTGGAGCTCTCCAATACAATTTGGAATCCAAAATTTAAAAAATAAATAAATATAGAATGTGTTGGATTTGTATGAGAATAGTAGGAAATGATAAAGTGAGCTCCGGTTCCAAAAATTGTGTGGTCAAAAATTAATGTTGGAAAAAAATAATATAAAGTTTAGAATCTAGAAAGTTGGGCTCCAAAATGGAGCTTACTATTCTATAAAATGAGTTTCTACAATCTAGAATCTAGAAATTGGGAGGCCCAACCCTTAGCACCTATGGATGGGTTGGAACCGAAATTGTAGAAATTGGGACTAGGGATGAGACTTACTATTCTACAAAATGAGCTCCTATATTCTAAATCTAGAATCTAGAAAATGCGATGGGCCTTACTAATGATGCTCTTAGGATAATCTCTTCGTCAATAAAGTCTTTACGGTCCAGCCAAACTCCTTCTTGTTAGTTGAACTGATAATCTTCCATGTCCATATTTTGAGTTAACATTGAAAATGTCTTGATAGCTCAAGAGTCAGAATAGGAACTCGGAATCCGAGCTCACTCGTCGTCCATTCCAAGGACACACACTCCCGAACACGATATCTTCTCTTTTTGGAATTAAGACAAGGGACATCCAAAATTAGCTCCGACTAGGACAACCAAACTTTCTAGGCCGGCCCTGGCCACAACCACATAATTATTTGTTAGGGATATTTAGAATGGGTCTCGACTAAGTTAGAATATTTGTGTTATGATTTCCATAATATAAATAATTAGTGTTTAAGTTTTCAATAAGTTATGATAGTTGTATATACTTAGTGTTTGGGTCTTGGACTAACAGTTGACTCTTAAAACACAACTAAAAAAATTAAGAAAAAACGAAAAACATGAAAATAAAAACTACTAAAGGAAAAATTAATAAAAAATCGACAAAAGGGAAAACGAGAAAAAATGACGAAATTAAAAAGGATAAAGAGCTAAAAATATTGGAAAAAAAATCTAAAAAATAAAAAAGGACAAAAAAATAATAATTTATTTTTATCTAAGAAAAAAAAAACCATCTATTCTTAAGGGACATGATTCCCATATTTTGTAGGTTAATTATTTATCAGGGTATTACTATTTTCGGAAATATTTTTTTTAACCTAAACCAAATATGAATATGTTTCCATAATAAATTTGTCTGAAATATTTATATTTTAGGTCAAAATATTTTCGGACAAATTTCTTTCCTGAAATTACGAATATCCGAAAAATTTATTCCCATAATAAATTTATTCCATTAGTTTTTTTTTTCCTTTTATGTTTTTTCAAGTTTGTATTCTTTTCTCCCCCTTTTTTTTTTTTTTTTTTCATTTTTTAGTTGTTTTTGAATTATGTCTATTAGGATGACCAAAACACAAATATTTTAACTTATAGAAGACCTAAACACTAATTATGTCTATTATGGAGACCCAAATACAAATTTTCTAAATTTTTAGAGACCCAAATACTAATCACGTTTATTATGGAGATCCAAACATAAATATTCTAACTTATTCGTGAATCAAAGTCTAGATATATACGCAAATATAATCTTAATGCATATATATATATATATATATATATATATATATATATATATATATATATATATATATATATATATACTCATGCTCCCATGGGTTGAAATTCTATCAAAATTCTTGTAGAAATTGAAATGATTAAATAACCTTGAAAAAAAAACAACAACTTATACTTTGCTCTTAGGTCTCGTTTTGTTCGCGAAATATGAGGGAAAGGAAATCAATTTCTTGGCAATTTTTTTTCTATGAAAAATTATAATTTCTATTGATTTTTCTTTCGGATGTTTCGAAATACCAAGGAATTTGAAAATGTAAGTTAATACTTCAATGTAGAAAAGTGATTCCTTGTTTATATGGATTGAATCACTTTCCTCCCTAATTTTTTTACCATTAAGAATTAATTTTCTTTACTCTTCAACTCCATTGACATCCAAACATAAAAAAATAATCACTTTTCTTTTTTTGGAACTTTTAGCATAGAAGAAAATAATTGCAACCGAACAACGCCCTTAGGCCCATAGGTTGCCAGTCTTTAATTCTAATGAAGTTTTGACTTGATCTTTGGTACAGTTGATCAATAATCAAGATAACTCAAGTTGAGCACGGGACTAATTATATGAAGTCTAAATTATTCTAAATTTCTAATGACAGTACTTTAGCTAGCATTAGCATATTTTTGGTATATTAATTTTCTATTGTTCAATTTTGACATCCTAATTCTATAAAATAATTTTTTGACATCGAGAGTTCAATAGTACTTCAAAAGTATATTTTGTAGTACAAAAATACAATTTAAATATTTTATATTTTTAGAGCATCATTACTAAGGCCCAACCCATTTTCTAGATTCTAGATTTAGAATGTTGGAGCTTATTTTGTAGAATAGAAAAATCCATTGTAGGTTCAATGTAGTGCCCCGTCCCTACATCGTGCCCCATTGTTCGTCCACGGGGTGTGCGAGAAAGGAACACTGTCGCTATCGACTCGGTCGGGACCGATAGGTCGGGATCGATCGAATCGATCGAACGGGAACGATTGAATTAAGATCCATTCCACGTTATGGAATGGCTTCTTCGGAACCAAGTCCCATATTCAGCGGGCTGCGCCTCAAGGATTGACTCTGCGGCTGAGTCGGGAGAGACCTCCCGTTGCTCTGCTTTTTCACGCCGCTTGCGTTGGTTTTGGCTTTGTTTTCTGAATGCGTTTTCGTGAATGTTTTCGATGGTTTTCATGGCTTACGTTTCGAACTTCGCATTCATATCGAATTTCCTTGAATAACACAGTGTTCTAACCGGTTGCTTGTGCGATTTCAGGTGATCGCGTAGGCAATGTCTAGCGCGGCCAACCAGTTTCTCGCCTCAAGTAAATACTAAGGTGAGTGGCTGACCTCCTTCATCTCGGCCCTCTATTTCAAAAATGAGAACTTGGGTAATGGTAATGAAATGGAATGATTCGCCTGGAAAACACAAGTCCTATATTTGAGTAGAGAAAAGATGAATTGCGTAGAAAAGAGATAGAATTATTTTAGGCCTGCAAAACAACTGAATGAATCGATCACATAACAAGCCCCAACGGTACCCCAAATATACCTTGTTAACCTATCAAGGTCATGGACAACTTGTCGACAAGGGCGATGGTTTCTTCGAGCGGCAACCCGGGGCCACGGGACCGACTCGGCCTAGGAAGAAACAGGTTATAGCCGAGCTGGGTATGAAGCAACCGGTAAGACGGGGACTTGCATCGGAGCTCGCTACTTGCGTTGCAAGGGTCCCGTATTACCAGGCTATGTCCAGGATGGCTAGTTAATGCCAGTGACCTCCACCTCAAATACTTGATATAAATTGTTATTCAACTAACAGGGAAGGTGATGGTAAGCTTTATGTTGCACGGCGCGCTCTGCCGAGGGAAATTCTGGTGTAACTTACTTGGGTTATGTTTTGTTAAATGCTTCGTATGAAATTACCTAGGATGGTTAGAAAGATCACGAAAAGCAAGTAGTGTAAATGTTTATCTAAACTCTTGAACCAAATGAGAGCCTGGAAACTAATTAGCCACTCGCCAGTACATGTTGATTGTACTGATCATCGCTCTCTCTACATGTGCGATAAATCAGGAATAGCGTGCCGCGTGAAGGGAGGCTACGCTCGTGTGTTTTGAAGCTTCGTCCTTGCGGTCGAAGTTTGGATCCAACCTCTTTTGAAGACTCCGCTGTCGAAGGCCAAGAAGACAGATGGAGCGACTTCCCGTCATCCCAGGTGGTTTTGTAATGCTGGTTGTAATCAAGGGATGAAATGTATGGAATGGCTATCTCGTCGACGTTCATTTTGTAATGGAGTCAGTTTATAAAAAGCCCGCGCGGCGCCTTTGTAACGAGTCTGTAAAATGATGTTCATTATCAATAAAGCTTAAATTTCCTTCTCTATAATGTGTGTTCAATTTACTCTACGCATTCTCTTGTTGTTGTGTTTCGGATAACCTTATGACTATGCCTTGTGCGAGCGCAATTTAGGCTTGTACGGCATCACGTCCGGGGGACGACTATCGATTCTACGGAATCGGGACGTGACATAATGGTATCAGAGCACGGCTTTACGTCCTTGGCCTCTAGTGTCGAGTTTCTAGTCTCAAATCGTTGGTCTCGTGTCGATGAGATATGTCATTCCATACGAGGGAGTCTATAATAAGTTTTGTGACTAATGTATTTTTACCTTCAAAATCCCAGAAGGTGCGGCGGTGAACGTGGCATTGAACGAAGAAAGTGCTTCGAGCGGCTCGAGTAGCTCGAGGCCCGGACCCTCAAACGATGCCATGAAACGGATGTTGCGCATGCTGGAAGCGCAACAACAACAAGCTCAGGAGAATCAACGCCTGAATGAGCAACATCGACGGGAGACGGAGGCACATCGACGGGAGGTAGAGGCACGCCAGACCCAGTTCGAGGCCCGATTCGATGCACAATTCAAGTTGCAGCAGAAGCAGCTTGATACTCTTCAGCAGATTGTACAGACAGTGGTGGCCAACAACAACTCCGCGACAACTCATGCCGTGACCGAGCCTGCGGCCAGACAAAGTGAAGTCGATCCGGAGGCACCCGAGCCTACACATGCAGCACCGAGAAGTTCTAACTTCGACGTGTCAAAATTCACAAAGAGTTGTCGTACTTCCTTCTACGGCACGGAAGATCCCTCCTTGGCGATCGACTGGTTAGAGGAACTGGAAGACAAGTTCGAGCTGCTGGGCGTCGAAGAGTCCAAGAAAGTCGCATGCGCTCAACTTCTACTCCGGTCGAACGCGCACGACTGGTGGGCCGTGCAAAAGCGAGCGATCAGACGCGACGACGAGACAGCGGCAATTTCTTGGGCCACCTTCCGCGAGGCGTTCGAGATCGAGTACCTCCCCGAAGCCGTTCGACAAGAGAAGGAAAATGAATTCATGCAACTAAGGCAATGAAACATGTCGGTGCGGCAGTACGCGGCAGTGTTCAACAAGTTAGCCAAGTTTGCTGAAGAATTCTTGCCCTCCCTGGCGAGTCGTGCTCGACGGTTTGAAGTGGGTCTACGACCATCCATCTACGCCCATGTGTCCGTTCCACAATACAAAACGATGGGGGAGTCTCTCAACCACGTCCTCCGTCTTGAAAGCCAATACCCTCCAGGTGCTGCCGGGGCTGTGCATACATACAATCACAAACGCCCTAGCCACGTGGGAGGAAACAATGCGACCAAGCGTCCAAACAATGGACAACAAGGCGGGTATCAAGGGCGTAATCCATGGCCTTACTACATCCGTTGTCGCCGGCCCGGTCACACTATCGTCGATTGCCAGATACCAGTGGATGGATGCTGGAACTGTGGCAAGAAAGGCCACAATCGTGCTGATTGTCCAACCAGAAGGCCGAACCCAACGGTGCCCCAACAACATCGTCCAATGGCGCCCCAACAGCACCGTCCAGAGAATCAAGTTCCAGCGCCTCGAGCCCATCAACCTGCGCCGCAAAATGGCCAAGACCGTCGCCCCAATGCCCAGGGCCGCGTCTACGCCATGACTCGCGATGAAGTGCTTGCGTCAGATACGGTCGTGACAAGTATACTTAGTTTCAATAATGTGCCTGCTCGTGTACTATTTGATTCAGGTGCTTCGCATAGTTTTATATCGGCGGACTTTGCCGCCGAGCACAAATTTCCGATAATATCATTAGATCTCGACCTTAGCGTAAGCACACCGTCGGGCACACCAATACTCACAAATTTAGCTTGCGTCGACGGGATTATCTGTATCGGCGGTCAAAAGATCGGTCTTGACGTGATAGTCCTAGACATGAAGGACTTCGATATCATTCTGGGAATGGATTGGCTCGGGCCGTGTAACGCAACCATAGACTGCGCTAGAAAGACGGTCACCTTCCGCATTCCAGGAGTGCCAGAATTCTGCTTTTCGTGTGGTGAGGCGTCGTCGACCTGCATGCTGATTTCGACGATTTCTGCTCGGAGGATGCTGCATTCTGGGTGCGAAGGCAATTTGGCGTCCGTTCGAGACATGCGACAGGATGGTGCAAACGCGGGTCAGACCGACGTTGTGGCAGAATTTCCCGATGTGTTCCCGGACGAGCTACCCGGCATGCCTCCGACCGAGAAATCGAGTTTAGCATCGATACGTTCCCCGATACCCGACCGATTTCCAAGGCCCCGTACAGAATGGCCCCCGTCGAGCTGAAGGAACTCAAGGTCCAGTTACAAGAGTTACTCGACAGAGGATTTATTCGGCCTAGTGTTTCCCCGTGGGGAGCGTCCGTGTTGTTCGTGAAGAAGAAGGATGGGTCCATGCGTCTGTGCGTCGATTACCGAGAGCTAAACAAGGCCACCATCCGGAACAAGTACCCATTGCCCCGCATAGACGACTTATTCGATCAACTACAAGGCGCCTCGGTATTTTCGAAGATTGATCTCCGCTCGGGCTATCATCAACTCAAGATCAAGTCAGACGACGTACAAAAGTCAGCTTTTCGCACTCGCTACGGCCTCTACGAGTTCCTGCTGATGCCATTCGGCCTGACGAACGCCCCTGCCGCCTTCATGGACCTAATGAATCGGGTATTTCGACCCTTTCTTGATAAATTTGTGGTAGTCTTTATTGATGATATTCTCGTGTACTCAAAGGACAGAGCGCAGCATGCAGAACATCTACGGGCCGTGCTCCAGACACTTCGAGAGAATGAGTTATATGCAAAGCGGAGTAAGTACGAATTTTGGCTAAGCATCGTATCCTTTCTCGGTCACATCATTTCGTCCGAAGGCATTGCAGTCGATCCGAAAAAAGTTGAAGCTGTTGCTGATTGGAAGCAGCCTGCGTCTGCTAGTGAGATTCGAAGTTTTCTTGGTTTGGCGGGATACTATCGACGCTTCGTGAAGGACTTCGCGAAGATTGCATCGCCTCTGACTCGCCTCACTCAAAAGGGAGTCGCGTATGAGTGGTCGGATGACTGTGAGGCTTCCTTCCAAGAGCTGAAACAGCGGCTAATTTCGGCACCTATACTCGCGCTTCCGGATGGGCCAGAGGGTTTTCAGATATTCAGCGATGCTTCAGGCCAGGGCTTGGGATGTGTGCTCATGCAGCGAAACAAGGTGATATCCTTCGCCTCCAGACAGTTAAAGCCGCACGAGAAGAACTATCCTACGCATGACCTGGAGTTAGCGGCGATTGTGTTCGTGTTGAAATTATGGCGTCACTATCTATATGGCGTGGCGTGCGCAATCTATACCGACCACAAGAGCCTCAAGTATCTCTTCACCCAGAAGGAATTGAACTTGCGACAGAGGCGCTGGCTCGAACTGATCAAAGACTATGACTTGACGATCGACTACACTCCGGGCAAGGGAAATGTGGTGGCGGATGCTCTGAGTCGAAAATATCTTGCCTCGCTATCCATCAACCGCAGACTGCTACAAGATCTAGAAGAAATGGGCATCGATCTCCGGTTCGATTCAGGGATGTACGGTTGGCGCAGCTGCAGTTAGAGCCGAGTTTGCTGGAAAAGATCATGGTCGTTCAGAAGGATGATCCGTACCTGAAGAAAATACGCGAGCGGATTTCGACAGGTAGTGCGACCGACTTTGCGGAAGACAAGACCGGCGTGCGGAGATTGAATGGCCGACTATGTGTTCCGGATGATTCAGAACTGCGAAAGGAGATAATGTCGGAGGCACATTGTGCGAAATATACCTTGCATCCAGGCAGTACCAAGATGTATAAGGACCTCCGCACGACCTTCTGGTGGCACGGGATGAAGAGAGATGTGGCGCTCTTCGTGTCGCAATGCATGGCCTGTCAGCAGGTGAAAGCTGAGCATCAGCGACCGGGCGGGGAGATGCAGAACCTCGCTATTCCCGAGTGGAAGTGGGATCACGTCACTATGGATTTTATTGTTTGCCTGCCGAAGTAACTACGGGGGAACGATGCCATCTGGGTCATCGTCGATCGATTAACCAAGTCAGCGCACTTTATCGCCATCAAAGTTACTTGGAGCGTTGATCGCCTGGCGCAGATTTATCTTGACGAGATAGTATGGCTGCACGGAGTTCCAGTATCCATCGTCTCTGATCGGGATTCACGGTTCATGTCGCGATTCTGGAGTAGCCTTCAGTCGGCGCTGGGTACCAAGTTGCAGTTCAGCTGAGCTTACCATCCTCAGACCGACGGGCAAATGGAGCGCGTTAATCAGATTCTCGAAGACATGCTACGGCTCTGCGCAATTGACTTCAAATCAAGCTGGGACGTCCACCTACCGCTGGCGGAATTTGCATACAACAATAGCTACCAATCCAGCATCCAAATGGCGTCGTATGAAGCTTTGTACGGCCGAAAGTGCAGATCGCCCATTTGCTGGGATGAAGTTGGGGAACGGCAGATACTCGGCCCGGAGCAGGTGGAACAGACTGTGGAAAAGGTCAAGCTAATTCGAAAAAGACTGAAGATTGCACAGAGTCGGCAAAAGAGCTACGCCGACACCCATCGAAGACCGCTTGAGTTCCAGGTGGGCGATCACGTGTTCTTGAAGGTGTCGCCTATGCGAGAAGTTACTCGGTTCGGCGCGAAGGGGAAGCTGAGTCCGAGATTCGTTGGGCCATTCGAAATACTCGAGCGGGTCGCCCCAGTAGCCTATAGAATTGCCCTACCGCCGGCGCTCGAAGGTGTGCACAACGTCTTCTACGTCTCTCAGCTGCGGAAGTATGTGCACGACCCTAGCAACGTGGTGGACTTTGGCCTGCTGGAGCTAAAGTCTGACTTATCCTATATTGAAGAGCCACTTCAAATCTTAGAACGCAAGGATAAGCTGCTTCGAAGTCGAGTGATCCCTCTTGTTCGTGTACTCTGGAGGAACCATGCGGCGGAAGAGTCGACATGGGAACTCGAGTCAGAGATGAAAGAAAAGTTTCCTTCATTGTTTTCATAGAGGTAGGTTCTGTTCTTAAGTTTCGAGGACGAAACTTTTTCTTAGTTGGTTATGGTGTAGTGCCCCGTCCCTACATCGTGCCCCGTTGTTCGTCCACGGGGTGCGCGAGAAAGGAACACTGTCGCTATCGACTCGGTCGGGACCGATAGGTCGGGATCGATCGAATCGATCGAACGGGAACGGTTGAATTAAGATCCATTCCACGTTATGGAATGGCTTCTTCGGAACCAAGTCCCATATTCAGCGGGCTGTGCCTCAAGGATTGACTCTGCGGCTGAGTCGGAAGAGACCTCCCGTTGCTCTGCTTTTTCACGCCGCTTGCGTTGGTTTTGGCTTTGTTTCCTGAATGCGTTTTCGTGAATGTTTTCGATGGTTTTCATGGCTTACGTTTCGAACTTCGCATTCATATCGAATTTTCTTGAATAACACAGTGTTCTAATCGGTTGCTTGTACGATTTCAGGTGATCGCGTAGGCAATGTCTAGCGCGGCCAACCAGTTTCTCGCCTCAAGTAAATACTAAGGTGAGTGGCTGACCTCCTTCATCTCGACCCTCTATTTCAAAAATGAGAACTTGGGTAATGGTAATGAAATGGAATGATTCGCTTGGAAAACACAAGTCCTATGTTTGAGTAGAGAAAAGATGAATTGCGTAGAAAAGAGATAGAATTATTTTAGGCCTGCAAAACAATTGAATGAATCGATCACATAACAAGTCCCAACGGTACCCCAAATATACCTTGTTAACCTATCAAGGTCATGGACAACTTGTCGACAAGGGCTATGGTTTCTTCGAGCGGCAACCCGGGGCCACGGGACCGACTCGGCCTAGGAAGAAACAGGTTATAGCCGAGCTGGGTATGAAGCAACCGGTAAGACGGGGACTTGCATCGGAGCTCGCTACTTGCGTTGCAAGGGTCCCGTATTACCAGACTATGTCCAGGATGGCTAGTTAATGCCAGTGACCTCCACCTCAAACACTTGATATAAATTATTATTCAACTAACAGGGAAGGTGATGGTAAGCTTTATGTTGCACGGCGCGCTCTGCCGAGGGAAATTCTGGTGTAACTTACTTGGGTTATGTTTTGTTAAATGCTTCGTATGAAATTATCTAGGATGGTTAGAAAGATCACGAAAAGCAAGTTGTGTAAATGTTTATCTAAACTCTTGAACCAAATGAGAGCCTGGAAACTAATTAGCCACTCGCCAGTACATGTTGATTTTACTGATCCTCGCTCTCTCTACAGGTACGATAAATCAGGAAGAGCGTGCCGCGTGAAGGGAGGCTACGCTCGTGTGTTTTGAAGCTTCGTTCTTGCGGTCGAAGTTTGGATCCAACCTCTTTTGAAGACTCCCTGTCGAAGGCCAAGAAGACAGATGGAGCGACTTTCCGTCATCCCAGGTGGTTTTGTAATGCTGGTTGTAATCAAGGGATGAAATGTATGGAATGGCTATCTCGTCGACGTTCATTTTGTAATGGAGTCAGTTTGTAAAAAGTCCGCGCGGCGCCTTTGTATCGAGTCTGTAAAATGATGTTCATTATCAATAAAGCTTAAATTTTCTTCTCTATAATGTGTGTTCAATTTACTCTGCGCATTCTCTTGTTGTTGTGTTTCGGATAACCTTATGACTATGCCTTGTGCGAGCGCAATTTAGGCTTGCACGGCATCACGTCCGGGGGACGACTATCGATTCTACGGAATCGGGACGTGACATTCAATTTCTAGATTTTCAGGTCCAACCCATCCACAGGAGCTCTAGGTTGGGCCTGATAATTTCTAGATTCAGAATGTAGGAAATCATTTTGTAGAATAGTAAGTCCCAATTTGGAGCCCAATTCTTGATTTACATTATTTTTTTTCTCACTTTAATTTTTGACCACACAATCTTTGGGACCAAAGCTCATTTTATCATTTTCTACTATGCTCATACAAATCCAACCGATTCTACATTTACTTTCTTTTCAAAATGTTGGACCTCAGGATGAAATTTTGAGCACAATCTACTAAAGATGCTTTTACATAACCTTTCAGTCTCCATCCATCATCGACAATTTCTTTCGTGCGAATGCTGAGAACTATGGAGGCCACTATCGTATGCGGTTGGAGGATGGGGGTTCATGGCACCGAAGTTAAGCTGCAGTGGTTTTGAAGGCGCCATGTCCATCGATCGTCACTGTTAGGTATCATGGGGTGTTTTGTTGTGACAATATTGAAATTTCAATTCATTGTGCATGGCACATTGACATTTGGCACACACTAGCTAGCTAGCTAGCGCCAGCTACGTACCGTTCAACGTCGAACAATCAGTTCACTGCGTTTGAATAGCGTACTGATCATAGTTCTATAACATGGGATGATCTCAAACACGTTGTTGTTATTAGCCTCTCCTTATGGCTTAATTTGAGTAGCTTTCAGAAAAATTAATGGATCGATCATCTAGCGCCTTTTCCGTATGACCGGCTTATTTGTTGTTTATAAATAACGACTATCGTGTTATACAATGTGTGCAGGATTAAATGGAAAAAAAATATGTCGTTTTTTCAATATCTTTAATGGATTCTACATAATTCCACCAAGTTGTGGATGGAATAAAAACTACTAGAAATCAAAATAAATATTATACACACTAACAACCATCGAAACCATGATTATATTCAGGAGTCCAATTATACTAGGGTACCTACCTAGTTAGTCTGGGATTACTGCTCATCAGGCCTGGCTCGGTTTACTGCTCATCAGTGTCGGCTCGGAGGGTTGGATTATTCTATCTCGAGCTAATTTTGATTTTTTTTTATATCCTTATTTTGAGCTGGTCTTGGAAAGTCATCTGCAATTTCGATCTCTTGTAGGACCACATCGAGTTTGGGGTGTTGTCATATCATAGAGGCGTTGTCCAAAGTCTTGTTAGACTTACTCTAGAACCAACCTGCTACTGATGAAGACTTTTCATGATCTCTTTGTTTTCTTTGTTCCTTTCAACTACTCTCATTCATTACATGCTGAAATCAAGCATCCTGAGAATTTACTCTAATCGCATTGCATTGTGTGAAGATTGTTCAATCAAGATTTTGTAAAATAGTTAGGGATCTAAAAAGTAGTTACCCTTACGGCCATAAATCACAACTTAATATATATATATATATATATATATATATATATATATATATATATATATATATATATATATATAGGGAGCGGATCAAAGGCCCCGCCCGCGGAGCCCCGCCGAAGCCCCCCCCCCCCTGCACCATCGGATCGCGCGGGGCCCGCGTGGGGCCCGCGCCCGCCCGCGCGATCCAACGGCTAAGGATCGCGGGGGCTTCGGCGGGGCTCCGCGGACTGGGCTCCCGATCCGCTCCCATATATATATATATATATATATATATATATATATATTTACGTGTTTTGATATCAAAGGAAATAAAAAAATGGTTTCCAGAAAATGCTTTGTTCCATCCACCCGAAATATTAACTTTCCCTTTCAATTTTTTACATTATATTCTGACTATATTTTTGACTTTCTTTAAACATCGAAAAATAAGAATAATAAAACTATAATTTTATAATGTAGAATAAAAAATAAAATTTTTTTTTCGAACCAAGCGAGACCGGAAAGTAAGTAGAGTCCGGATGAGATTTGTTGTCCCCATATTTTCTGTCCCAACCATGTTCCGTCTCAAATACAATTATGGGTCCCACTAATTTTATAATAAAATAATATCCATAATTAGTGGGATCCACAATTGTATGTGAGAGAGGACAAAATTGGGATAGAAAATTTGGGGATGACATATCCTAACTCTGTAGACCCAAGCGCTAGGGTTTGAAAGCTGAGCTTTGCTATGTCTACAACCAAATGTATACAACCCTCTTACAACCGTCACGTGTCGGACTTCGAATGGAGGAGGAGGAAAGTGGTGGAGTCAGGTGGAGCCCATGTAGCACGGGTGAGAGTGGAGGTGGGATACGATGGAACCCATATGTAAGGGATAGAAGAGAGAGGTTGTAAGAAAGTTGTAAGAATTTGATAGATGACCTAGCATTTTCCTTGAAACCCACTTACCACCACGTGCAAAGAGAAGCCCCTCGACCGGTCGTCATTTGCTGTCGAGTAAGGGAAGATGCTCTCGCGCGCGCGCCCGGCCGAGCCATTAACAAATGCTCGGCAATTAAACCCTCCCCCACCCATGTGCATATATTCCCAACTTTCCCTCAACATTTTTCTACATTTTCCAGCCGAACCAACCAATCTCCTAAATTGTTTTGCATGTATTAATTATTATTGTATATATAAAAAAAAATCAATACGATAGTATCACTTGTTTGAATGAATATATGTAATTTATATATATAATATTCAATCAATGGACCATGTTTGTACTTGTGTGGAACTCGTTGCTATACCCACAAATATTCTGTCTACATCTAGTTTAAATATATAATTAATTATTATAGTATATATATATATATATATATATATATATATATATATATATATATATATATATATATATATATATATATATATCCTCATGATTGGAGGCATCAAAATGATATGAGGATCTCTTAGGAGCTTACACTGGTAGAAACAAGAATTGAAATCTGCATGCTCCATTATTGACATGTTTGCATATTTACTTTTGTTGTTTAGCTCGAGAGCAGATCTGTTGCTACAAGAACTTCTATGTCAATTTTGTCCCCTCCTATAAATATAATTTTTGTTATCCATATTATTTAGTTATTTAAATAAAAAAAATTATGTATATTGTATTTATAGGAGAGGACGGGAACAGAATTGATACATAAGTGTACGGGAATAAATTATTTGCAATCATGACCAATCAAACAAAGTGGCTAAAATGTGAACACACCATTACATTTACATGATATTTGCTTAGCACAATATATATACTGAACATAAAATGTGCAAATTCTCAATATCATCAAGAACCAACACCTATGGCTAGAGACCTCCTATGATGACCAAATATACTAACGAAGTCTTCTACAACACTTAGATGTCGAGAAATTAACAACTTTGACATTAAAAACATGAGGGGTTTTCCTAGACTTTACTGTCACGAACCAACTAAAAACTCGAATTATTGATTATATACGATTGTGACATTTGAAATGCAAGAACGATCGAGCTAGCTCTTTATGCATCATGAAGACCAATGGCCAAATCTTGGTATGTGTTGAGGAGTACATCACTTCCTGAGCGTGATACGTAAGATATCTAAGCTAGTTTGCGACCCATTATATAACCGATCTGCTGCTTTCTTTTGGGACACGTGACAGTTATCTGCGAATAAATATTTTGATTCCGTTGACACAAGTGAGCTCAAGTATCCAAACATAGACATCCGATCATCAGTCTCGATCCCTACAGGCTCTCCTGGACCTCCTCCTCCTTGTCTCAGATTTTGAGTAATAGCAAAATATATCAATCAATTAAACCTTTAATATATTAATATTAGTGTTATTTCCGAAACATATCTAGATGAAAAAACGATCAGAATTTAAGAGATCATTTGCAAATAAATTTGTTCTATATTCTGATAAAACAACTGTCGGACACAGAGATATTCTTGCAAATGAATTTGCTCTCTGTTCTGACTATGTAGGATTTCGAAGAGATATTCTTGCAAATTAATTTGCTCTCTGTTCTGACTATGTAGGATTTCGAATAATACTTGCAAATGAATTTCCTCTCCTAATTTTCTTAAGTTGGGACTTCGGAGATTCCAGCAAACGAGTTTGCTTTCCAGAAGTACCTAAACTAAGTTTCAGCACTTTGGAGATTCCAGCGAACGAGTTCGCTCTCGAAAAGTGCCTGAACTGAGTTTAATAATTTTGGAGATTACGACAAACAAGTTTGCTCTCCAAAATATTCTGCAGCCCACCAAGAAGAAGAAGAAGAAACAATAATTAATAAATTATTATTCTTGCTGGGGTGGTGAAGACCACCGTTGCTCAAAACAAGATTCTTTCTGAAACGCTTGTTAGTCAACTTTTGTGACTCGAACGGGCTCCCTGGACTCAACTGACCCCCTTTGCTTTCTAATTTGGTGCATTTTACAAATGAGGCCAGATGATTCTATTTATAGAGTGGAGTGAGATATCACCATTTCTTCTATCCGATGTGGGACTAAAATACCAATACTCAAAAATAGAGTTTAATATTTTAGATCATCCAACAATCAGCATAGTCGAGTGTCAGTCCATGCCTACCCCCCGAGCACACGTCCGTGCATGCACGAGGCATCCTGGAGTCCGTATTCGCGTACGAGTCCGAATGACAAAAATTAACTTGCTTCCTTGTTAGAATTTATCTTTTTTTTTTTTCCTAGAAAAATACTCCACATGACACCCACTTGTGTCCCACCACACCTTATGTGCATACCTCAACACAAACAAAACATTATATTAAAATACTCATAATTTGATGTAGTCGCTGTGGGACTATTTTTTCGATTCTACAGTTAAAAACACCAACAATTAGTTGCATCTAGCTGCCTATATTCTCATAAGAAAACCAAATAATTAAGTCCATGTCTTCTTTTTGTCAACTTTGAAGTACCAATTAATCTATGGTTATGCATCATGCATGGTGGAGCATTCTAAAGTAAAGGATCAAACCATGAAACTTTTAGGAGCTGTTGCTGATGCACCGATGCACTCACTTCAAAACGCTACAAACCAATTCCTATGACCTATCTATATCTGTTTCTATGTAGGACATCTGTGTCCGTTCCGAGTGAAGATTTGCGTAGTGGTATGTTTTGATTGTGGGGTTGGTTGGCTTTCCATGCACATGCACGTGTACAGTTACGTCTTTATTTGGACAGTTTGGGTCATCATCATCCAAACTTAAATTATGTATGTGTGCACAAGTTGCAAAGAGTTCGTGCAATGCATCTTTCGTCCCTTCACTTGTTGCAATGACAGTAGGCTCACGAGCTGCGCACTTCCAGCTGCAACTTGGCACTGGTCAGCCAGCTGCAGCCAACCAGCTGTTAGCTTGTGAGTGCAAGATTGTGCCATTGCATGAGTACACTTCTTTCATCAATTTTCTATTACCAACATGGCCATGCTGCACGTGTAGAATCCATGGCTTCCTCCTGATTCGCCCAACGGTTTCTCTGAGAGAAATTAACTACTCGAAGAAAATTGTGGCTATGAATGGACAAACAAATGCTTATAATAATTGCCAACTTGCTCAAATTTAACTCAATCTCAAGGTTTTTAACTAACTTATATATTGGTATATTTTGCACAGAGGAATGGGTGGCTTTCATTCCCGAGAGAGAGATGTGAGGACTCTACTGACAAAGGAGGTTCGTTCGTTCGTTCCAATTTGATTGTAATTTATAGGTGCTACCAGTTGGGCTTTAAAGCTGATCTTCAAGTAGGAATCACCTGTGAATCGTGACAGCACCACATACTTCTCGGCCTTTGCAATATATTTTTCTTCTTCTGCTGCTGAGCAATTTATGATCATTTAGTACGTAGCTTGTGTACATATGTACCTGGACTTGCAATCAGAAGGGGGAACTGTTGGGGGTCTAGGGAGTAGAATTTGGGAAGCAGGAGAGGTATTCATAACAAACCAATGTTTTAAAAACCTGACCGAGATGATCGAACTGAAATTTTTTGGTACGGATCGGACCGAGGTTCAACTAGATTCAATCCGGTACGTCTGACCGATATTGGTACAGGAAGGAATCTTGCATTCATTCCTAGCTCGCTACCACGCAATGCATGCCCCTTCACCCCCCCCCCCCCCCCCCCCCCCCCCCCCCTTCCCCCCCCCCCCCCTTTTAATTCCTCTCCTTTATGAAACGTCTTTAAATTAAGTATTCAACCACCATTTTTTTTCAACCATTAATACATTTCATCGCTTAGCTGACTCTCTTCTTTACTCTATATAAATTATAAAGTTATAAACCAACCAAAAATACACTCCTAGGTCCTAGCTACATCTACACAAACACACAGTACCTACATACACGGAATAGTGATTGATTGATAGAGAGAGAGATGGGTTCAATGGCAGCAGCAGTAGTAGTTATGCAGTATTTGTCCCATACCCAGCCCAAGGGCACATCACTCCCATGAAGAAGTTGCTCAACTTCCTCCACTCAAAGGGCTTCTACATCAATACCATCGTCAACATCAGTACCAGTGTACAACCACGGCCGTCTGGTCTTGTCCAAGGGCCCCGACGTGCGGGGACTCCATGACTTTTGACATGAACCGGTTAGGCCGGTTCACCGGTTAAACCCCGGTTCAGTAAAAAAATCTTGGTTCTTAAAAAATAGCGGTTCAGGTCAGACCGGACCGAATGTTTGGCCAAATCCGGTCCGACCCGGTCCAACCTTCGGTCCGGTCCGGTTCTGACAACATTGTAACAAATGAATAGCATCGATCTCGGTTGTCGAACTCATTTTTCTAATTAGTCCATTTCTGGTCGTCCACCAAAACTAGTGAGAATAATGTTCATCATTCCACTAAAATTTTGTCACATGTCATTTTCATCCAACCTAGAATTATTTTTTGAGTCGTTTGTTGAACTTTTATATAATATTTTGACAACTAGTTTGATACGTGACAACTTTTGTATAAAATGGTGAGTATTCCAACTAGTTTTAGTAGGTGAATTTTTTTTTTTTTTTTTTTAGCTATAATTGTTGATCTCCTTTCTACCTTGTCCATTTTTTTCATCATTGCTTGACCCATGGCTACAATGGATGTCCAACGAGCCTCATATATATATATATATATATACATATATATATATATATATATATATATATATATATTGGAATTAGGTAAATTGTTTCTGGAATCGCTCCCACTGGAATTCGAACTCCTGACCACTCGGGCCGCATGCATCTCTCTTAACCATTTGGCTAGAGGTCATTTTCTATATATATATATATATATATATATATATATATATATATATATATATATATATATATATATATATATATATATATATTATATATATATATATATATATCACTTTTAGTATATTTTGGCTTAATTGTAATTTGATACTCTCAATTATTTCAGTTTTTCAACTTGATACCATAAACTTTGATATACATCAACTTGTTACCATATAATAAAAAAATGACATAATTACCCTTGCACCCCACCGGCCCTCCTCTCCCGGCTGCTCCCTGCACCTCCGTCGGCTGCACCCCCCACCCCCACCCCCACCCCCACCCCGACTAATTGTACCGCTCTGACCCCTACCCTCTCCATGCAACGACCGCCGCAGTTGCAGTCATCGTTTACGCTGACGCTACTGTCGTCGTTGCTACTTTCGCTCGCGGAGAGAAGGTTGGGGGGGGGGGGGGGGTAGTGCAGCCGATGGGGGGATGTGAAGTCGGCGGAGGATTGGGTGTAGTCGGAAAAAGAGTGGGGGGTGCAGTCGGGAGAAGAGTGGGGGGAGGGGGTTTGGCTGGGAAGGGAGGGGTATTTTCGTCTTTTTTTAATTTTAGGTATCAAGTTAAAAATATTCAATAGTTGATAGTATCAAATTGTCGAATAAAAAAGTTTTGGATATCAAGTTAAAATTAAGCCTATACTTTTACAAGAATGTTATAGTATAACTTTTACAAGAATGTTATAGTATAAGCTTTACATGGATATAATATGGAGAGGACTCGGTACCAAAGAATATGAAAATATTTGGGACCAATGGGCCGTCAAGAAATAGTTGGAAATGTTGAGATCAATAGGTCACCAAGTGAGAATACAAGCATTGACCGGAGGAATGTAAATGTGAGAACATGAGCATTGACTTGATAAATGTAATGTGCAAATAGAGATATCTGTTTACATTTACTAGTACCCTATAAAAGCCAATCCCAGTATATTGTGTTTTCCAGTGCCAAGTGCACACAAAATAAATTATGTGCTCACTCTCAGTACACCATTCGTCCAAACCATTAAACCAGTTTGAGCATTTCAACATGACACGGGTAAGGTATTTGATTGAAAATCAACGACTAAGATTTTTTGGGCTAACTTAATAAGTTAGGGTTTCCTAATTTCTTTTAGGATTTCTTAGTCCGATATATTGGAGGTTAACAGGGTTTTCATTGGCTTACTCTCAAGCAAATTTAAGCTATAGAATCTGTAACTTTTGCAAGAGATTCGTGCCCTTGTAGGTCTCATACTTGAAGATAGATCAAGGCTTCCGAGTGAAGGTTTGTCTACTTCGTCAGCAGGGAGATAGTTACTGTCGAACGGTGGACGGTCATTACCCGGTGGAGGGCACACTTTGCAAGGGTTGTGTTTACTTTATGGTTGTTGGAATTCTTGTTAGTTTCACATTGAGTATTTCAAATACACCATAGACAAAAGGAAAAAGACTTTTGTTTAGTCCCGCATCGCTTAGAACCAACACTTGTGAATGAGTTTATATATGTTCATAACTTCTACATGGTTGTGATGAGTGGGTAGTAAGAGGGGTGCTCGCACGTTCGGGGGTGGGCTAGAATGCACCCAGTTTGGTGGGAAGCTCCAAAAAACCGTAATGCGCATGTGCGGGCACGTCGCACACGCAGGAGGGACACGACTCTGCTTTTTGCACTTCTCTTGGTAGTGAGACCGCGATTTATGCGGCCCATTAACTTACCTCCACTACTCATTCAACACGTCGTTCCTGGATCCTACTCCTGATTTTTGGGTTCACGATCTAACATATTTAGAGTTTTTGCAACTCTATATTTATTTCTCGTTCTTCACATAATGAGAACCCCCGTTGCGATCAAACCCAAAGAGAGTGAGAGAGATCAAACGCTGCCGTTCGTCTTCTTCGCTGTTCGATAGTAGGTTACAGATAAGTACTGCTATCTGTAACTCGTTTTGTATCATGGAAGAAAGTCATCGTTCGAGCTTTACAGTAACGTATATGGACGAATCTTTCCTTGAAGACAGTGATTTATACGTCTCAATGATTCCGACTTGTGTTCTACAAAAGCTATTACTCCATCAATGATCTTATTGTATTTTGTATCTTTCTCTTGAGAAGTTGTAAGGAATCAACTTTGGACAAAGAAACTGATGGTTATTTTAATTGTAATTTTTAGATACATAAATCTTGTAGATTTGTCCAGAAGGTCATAGAGATCATCTATTGTCTATTTGTTAGATTTTGGATAATCCATGTTTGTTGACATCTGCTGCATGCATGCTGAGATGTGTACATATAAGTGCATGCACCATTATTCATGCATGTTCTATACCTGGAATGAGTGGAGAAGGAAAATGCTATTTTGTCCGTCCGTGGAATTGATCCGCGTCCACGTGACGGACAATCATTGGCTTTTCCGGCTAACTTGGTCTCATTCAGACGGAGGAGCTAATTAATGGACACCTGTCACATGAGGGCATGCCAGCTCAGATCAGTCCTCCGAACAACGATCAAAATAGCAGCTCTGAGTGGAGAAAGCTTCGCCCACAGAACCGTTGAAAGAATTGGCCGTCCATAGAAAACAATATTATAATTATAATATAGATCGATCGATTATATATGAACACTGCGCATGCACATGCAAAGAGTATCATTCACCAACCTGTAGGCCCTTCCCTCTATGGTATAGTCGTTTAGCGTCTCAGTGCTAGCTTAGGTGATTGATCGATGCATAAAAGTAACGAACGATCAATATTTTATACCTAATGCTTCTTACGAACGTTCGATTTCTCCCGAATTATCCTCTACCAACGGTGCCTACTTTGTCCACCAGCCATGAAGAAACAGCTACCATCAAATACATTACTAAAAAAGAAAAAAAAAACGAAAATTCTTTTTTGTCCGCAGAAGTGACCACGCGCACGACGGGTCAACCCCTCTCCCTCCCCCACTGCCCCCCTTCTCACAACACCGGAGTATCAAAAAAAAAAAATAATTAGAATACCACACAAAATAATTAGGGTCTATCACATATCCTTTTAAAAAAATAGTATTATTTTTGATAAAACCTAAATTATTCTTAAAACAAAATTGCCAGGGCTATTACAATTCTATTCCTCTTACTCTCATATACACAACTTTATCTTCTCTTACTCCTCCTCCTCCTCTTCCTTCTATGGTGGTTTCGAAGTAGAGGTTTGTAAACTTTAGAATTCGTAACGTACTGTTGAGGCGACGAAGACTGAAATAATTTTAACCATTTTCGTCATCCCTAATCAAATTATCACAATTTTTAAAACTTTTAAGTTCTTCTAATGAAATCTGAAACCACCAATAATCATTTCGAAAAAGAGGAAGCGGAAGTTGTGTGAAAGAATTTTTTTTTTTGGTATTTAAAATGGTGTGTTGTCCTGACAAATTGTGTGCTATCTCCTAACAAAATTTCAACTTAGAGTGTATTGTCCTCTTAACATGTGATAGCTTTAACACTTTGTGTCTTGTCCTTAGTAATTTAAAATAAATAAGGGTTTGTTAACATCTAAGACAATGATATCATTTGATTGGCTGCATAATAATTAGTTTTAGCAATTTTGACTAGAAATAATTTAGTATGTTCTTCTCAGGGCGTGTGTTTATTAATGCTATGCTTAGTTGACCCCTTGTTAGCAATCACCCGAATAAAACGCATATTATACGCGAATTTTTTTTTATCTTACATAAACGTATAATATTTACGTACTTTTGAAAATTTTGGATTTGTACGCGAATTTTAAGCCCGTAGTGTTTTAAATGCGTACCGTACGAATTTTTAAAAATTTGGTCAAAAATAAATGTGACCAAGAAACCCAACAGTCTTGACTTTCTTGACTCTTGTTGCTATTAGATATTAAGACCAGCACAATTCTAAAAAAATATCAAAAAAGAAGAAGAAAAAGTCTCACAGTAACCAAAAAAAGAAACCCAAGAGTCTTTGCACATGTTGCTTGCAACAATCAAAGAAAAAAAAATTCGGTTTTCCATCATCCAATCTCTTCTTATTCTCACAATGAACCCTTATTTATGAAGGAGTAGAGATGGGTGGGCCCTATATATATACCGAATTTTTAGTGTCGAATTGGTTCATATGAAATGTACTAAACACGAATTAAATTGGATTCGAATGTTTTTCGTTAGACGAATTTTTGACCGAATTTATTACCGTATTTTACTTATATTGTGCCGCTTTATATTCGTACTTTTGCCGTTCCGAACTTTTTCCGTAATTGCTAACAAGGAGTTGACCTTTGTGACAAGGAGTTGACCTTTGTGATTGGTGAGGAAGCAGCAAGAATAAATAGAGTATTGCATCTCGGAACGTTTTAAATTTTCAATAAATGAATAAATGAATTTTTGTTTCTTGAATTACAAAAGTTGGGTTTAGAGCATCTCCAACCCTATTGTCTTGTTTTGTATTGTATTGTGATGACTACCTGACAGGAGGCACAAGACAATGTCTTTTCTATGTGACAAGATGATATTCACATAAGACAAGATAAACACTACACCAAAAGGGGAACTTTCCAACACAATTTTTTTTTAATTACTAACAGTGTTTTACTGTTAGTAATTACTAACAGTAAAAAACCATTACCAAGCACAAAACCGTTAGCAATAAAAAAAATAAAAATAAACGTAGATATAAATAACACATTTTTTTCCGTAACACTTTAACACTGTTAGCCAAGTTAATAAAAATTGAATAAATAAAAATTCTAACCCCTGTGCTCTTCACGTGATAGAAGAAGTGTTAGGGCTGAGGGAAACACTTTTTCCTCCCCCCAAATATTTTCCGACTGTCATCCGATCATTTCATCCTCTTCCTCTTTCCCCCCAAAAATTCCCCCCCAAAATTCCAAGAACTCCTCTTCCCTTCCCCCCCCCCCCCCCCCCCCCCCCCCCCCAAAATTTCCGAGCGAGCAACTCTCAGCGAGCAACTCTCAACTCCGAGCGAGCAACTCTCACTGAAGGTAAATCCCTTTCTCCTCTTCCTCCTCCTCCCTTCACAATATAATCCGAGCGAGCAACTCCGAGCGAGCAACTCAGGGTATAAATTTTAGGAAATTAAATTATTTTCACACCGTATATATGTTTCGTATAGGTGGAGCAGACTCGGAGAAACTTCTGTCATCGGTGAGATTTCTTACTGTCATCGGTGAGATTTTTGTTTGACCAAACTTCTCTATTTGATTTGAAAGATATTTCGTCACCGTATATATGTTTCTCTATTTGTTTGACCGAATTTTCTCTATTTGAGCTTTTTCTTCCTTTTCTTTAAATGGTTGATTTGGAAGCACTTCTCTGAAGAGTAAAAGGTTGTGTTAAAGTTTTTTTTTCACTTAAAATTATATCATTTTTTCTGTAATCACAAACGTGTTTGTTTGATTTGGAAGCACAGTTGATCTATTTTCTTTAAAAATTCATAAATTATATGCTAGGAAGCACGGTTGATCAAAAAAATTGATGTTGTGTTTGTGTCGTTTCATGTTATGCACATATTGGACACGATGGGACATACCAAAAATATGCTACATCTGTGTCGAACTGTCCAGGTTGCTCTTAGGTTTGTTCTCTGTTTGTACAGAGCAGAAATTTTTAGGTAGTGTGTTCCTCTGTGGACACTTTCCTTCATTCAATTATGGTCAGGTTAATTGCTCTTAGGTTTTACTCTATAGGTCATAGGATCTTTGTTGCTTGGAGTGGGTTACTCTATTTTTGCTATAGTTTCTATTAGTGATCAGTAGTAGTGTTATATGTGTATGTGTTGATTGACACTTGTTGCCATATTAAGTAAAGTCATCAAGGTTCTTCCTTAGATAATATTTATGCTCAACTAATTAGGAGTTGGTAAGTTTCCTGCTCTCTTTTTTATTGTATTGTCGAAGAGACGTCTCGGGGATAATACATTCATTAACTGTGCCGACATGTTAGCATTAGATCAAAATATTTTCCGTTGTAAAGTTCAATATATATGGAATTAAAATGCTACAATTGATGCACAGTGATACTTGATTAGGTTTCTATCATAGTAAATAACATTAACATTTGCATACATTGATAATTTTATTGTTGGAAATTGCTCAAGATGGTCTGAACATGCACAAAAAAGATCTAATGAGACACGACATGGAGAAGTGCATGTACAAGAAAGATATAATTTTTTATCATAGATTAGTAGAATATTTTGTAGCATATTATAATTTTGTAGTTTTTATTTTTGGCATATCACCGTTCATGAGAAATATAGAGATACTTGTAGAATTTTGATAGGCTATTTATAATATTGGCATATCATTGTCTATAATTTTTTTATTGGTAAATAATAACTTGTCTTCATGATCTAATTTATCTTAATCTTGTTTGTTTATTAGGTTCCTAGTATAGAAAAGGATAAACATCCTTGCTATTATGTCAAGATCGATATCAAGAGAGTGGATTAAAAATCCATACAGAAATGATGTTGAATATATACAAGGTGTTCGACATTTCATGAGCTTTGTGAAGTGCCACTCACCACCCGGGATCGGAACATGCCCTTGCCCTTGTATGAAGTGCAAAAATTCTAGAAGATTTCTTTTTGAAACGGTTGAGAAACACTTGTCATGTTTGGTATGGAACCAACGTACGATGAGTGGTTCTTTCACGGAGAGAGGAATGGCATGAACGTAGTGGTGGATCCTATGCCACATATTTTTGAAGAGGATCAGATCCAAGATCAAATCCAAGAAGAATATGATGATGATGCAGGGGGTGCACTCGGGAACCTTGTTGATGATGCTTATGGAGTTCATGATATGGCACAAGCTAGTTGTGAGGAGAACCTTGGCGAGACAGGTGTAGTTTCTGGTAGTCCATTTGCCCTGGTCTTGATCATGGTAATAAGTATCATGAATACAAAAAAAAAGCAAATGAGAAACTATACCCTTCATGTGAAGATGGCCTTACAACTTTATGTGCAATTATAGAGCTCCATAACTTGAAGAAGGAGTTCAATTGGTCAGGAAATAGCGTAACTGAGTTGTTGAAGCGATTGAGACGGTGGCTTCCAAAGGGAAATACACTACCTGACAAGTACCCCACAATGAAGCAAATGCTAAAAGATTTGGGAATGAAAGCCAAGTGCATTCATGCATGTGAGAATGATTGCATATTGTATTGGAAGGAATATGCGGATGCAGTAGAATGCCCTCGTTGTCAGACTTCCAGGTTTAAGGTTAAGGAAACCAAGTCTGAAAAAGTAGGAAAAGTGACAAAACAACCAAGAAAAATCTTGAGACACTTTCCTCTAATCCCAAGGTTAACTAGATTGTACACTATACCATGGATAGCACGCCAAATGCAATGGCACAAAGAAGCAAAATCTTCTTGGAATTTCATGCGTCATCCTATTGATTCGGCCGAATGGAGGTCACTTAAAAGCAAGTGGCCAGAGTTTGCTAGAGAGGGGCGTAATGTTTGGCTTGGCATTGCTACCGATGGGTTCAATCCACATGGAGTGCTATCTAGTGGTTACAGTTGTTGGCCCGTATACATCATTCCTTATAACCTTCCCCCTTCGTTATGTATGAAATCACAGTTCCAGATGATGTGTTTGTTAATTCCTGGGCCAAAAGCACCGAGTCAAGACATTGATGTATTCTTAGAACCTCTTGTAGATGAGTTGAAGCAACTTTGGACGGAAGGAGTATCAGCGTTTGATATGAACAAGGGGGAACTCTTTACTTTGAGAGCAATGTTATTGTGGGGAATCCATGATTTTCCGGCATTTGGTAACTTATCTGGTTGTGTGACACATGGTTACAAAGCTTGCCCTATTTGCGCTATTGAGACCGAGTCTGAGTGCGTTGGTAATAAGAATGTTTTCAGGAAGTATAGAAGATTTTTGAAGGATGGTCACCCATATAGGGAAGTGAAACACGGATGGTATAAGGATGTAGAGCAGAAGGAACCTCCAATACGATTGACTGGACCATCCCTTTTAGAAAGGCTTGATCATATCAAATATATACCGGGTAAAATAGTGAAAGCTACTTGCAAGAAGCGAATGGCAGTTGAGGTGGATGGTAGTGAAGATTGCACTGCATATGAGGATGACAACGAAGAAAGACCAGCGTGGTATAAAAAGTCGATTCTTTTTTCTTTAGAATACTGGAGTCGTCATAAAGTATGACATACTATTGATGTGATGCACATTGAAAAGAATGTGGTTGAACATCTTATTAATTTGATGTTTGATAGGGGAAGAAATTCTTCTAAATATGCACTCGATAAGTCTCAGAAGATGCAATTTTGCCAAGTTTTGAAAGATGTAAAGCTTCCGTCATGTCTTGCAACTAATTTGGGCAGCCTTGTCACTATTCAGCCACCCAGTTTGCATATTAGGAAGTCATATGACTATCATGTCATTGTCCAATATTTGCTTCCAGTTATGGTTCAACATGCATATCCAAAGTTTCGTGAGTTGAAACGAGCCATTTTGCAAGTATGTTTGTACTTCAACATACTATGCTCAAAGGTCTTAGTTCGAGAGCATGTCCAAGCTGCCAAAGATATGATTGCCAAGGCTTTATGCGTGTTGGAACATTATCTGCCATCGCATTTATTTGATATAAGTATCCACCTAATGGTGCACCTAGCTGACCAAGCTCTACTTTGTGGACCTACGAGATACATATGGATGTATCCATTTGAAAGGTGAGATTTTTATCTTATATATTATTGTTTCTTTGCTAATTTATTAACACTATAATTTTTTAACAAGTGTGTGTCTTATGTTAATACAAGGGCTATGAAGGAGTGCAAAAATATACCAAGCAACAAACGTTATGTTGAAGGGTCAATTTCTGAGGCATATCTTGTTTCAGAATCTGTTAGATATGCTATGGAATATATGCCAAATCCGCGTGATGGTAATCATAGTTCTAGTCAAGCACTCTTTTTAGACGAGAATGAAGATGATATGTATGAGCGCTCCATTCTTGAGGGTAAAACTATTAAGTTATCTGGCGTACAACGTATGCAAATTCGAAGATGGATACTCTTTAGGATAAATATACCAGAGCGAGATGAATATTACAGGTGATGAGTGGTTCTTTCATATTGATTTTAAACTACATAATGTGTATTTTTTATACAATAAGGTTTTTGAATTTGTAGTATGTATCGATCATCATTGGAAAAAGGGCCTCGTGGAAAAAGAAGAGCTACTACAAAGACAGAAGTGGTAATACAATCTGAATTTATCGATTGGTTACACAAAAAGGTATAGTACCATTTAATTCTAAAAGCATAGTTTTAGTTTTTTTGGGTGGTGTTGATTAATGTATTTGAGTGGCTTGTGTTGACAGTTGCTGGAAGAAAAATGCATGAACTCACTATTATGGTGGTATGTCAGTGGGCCAAAGTGGGAAGCCAAAACTCATACCAAGTATATGGTGAATGGTTATGTATTCTCTCCCCGGCACTATGATGACACTCTTTCGACACAAGATAGTGGTGTTTGCATGGATGTAATCACTACATTTGTCGCAAGTGCAAAAGATAAGAACCCTACGGATGATAAAATTACTTGGTATGGTATTATCAAAGAGATTATAGAGGTTGATTATTATGAATTTCAACATGTTGTGTTCTATTGTGATTGGGTGAATATCGGGGACAAGACAAATGGTTATAAGATTTGTCCGAACTCTAACTTGTTGATGGTTAATTTAAAGAAGCTCAAGAGTGCTGAAGGGGATTATGATGAGCCGGCCATTCTTGCATCCGAAGCGAGTCAAGTTTTTTATATAAAGGATGCACAAAATTCTGATTGGTCTATTGTTTTACGTTCTCCCAAGCGTATGACTGATGGTGTTGATGATTGTGCCGTACCAACAAGCTTCCAATCCATTTTGGAAGATCAACCTAACTTGGCACCAATATTAAAATGTATTGAACCCAAATAGATTTGATATTTTGAAAAAATGGTTATTGTTATGGTACTTATTTTTATTTTTAATGTATTAGAAACTATTATTATTTTATTTTGTTGCTGCAATCAGTTGGTTCTGAAACTCTATTTGTGTTACTATTTACTGTAATGAAGATTTGTTGGCACTGTTGGACTGTTTGTATTTGCAGTAGAGGCAGTAGGTTTGTTGGCATTTGTTGGATTCCTGTGCAGGTATGCAATTTATCCACAATCCTGCTCATTAGTTCTGCTTGTACTTACATGAGTTTACACTTTGCAATTTGTCCACAACTCTGCACTGTATGACTGCTTCAATAGGTAAATCCTGATAGCTCTTGTATATGCTTATATCTATATAGACACACACACACATAGGTACATCCTCTTATTTACCTGCTGTTACAAATAATAGTCTGGCAAATGGCATCTTTTAAGTTATTATTGAAGTCTTATCTAATAAACTACAAATGGTAATAAACGAATTAGTTGGAGACAACCAGACTGCGAATATTACAGGAAGGTTGATCCTTGATAGCCTTGCCATGGCTCTAGAAACAACCTTTAGAAGGAAACATGGAGAAGGCTTCAAACTAAAATTGGCCTTCGAGAAGGTTCAAGATTGTGTCGATTGAGAGTGCCTTCTTGAGGTTCTCAGTCTTTGTCAGTTTCGGGAAAATTGAGGGGATGGATTGATTGTTGGCTGAAATCGGACAAATCCAACATCCTAGCCAATGACAAAGAAGGAAGAAAAATAACTTGTAAAAGAGGTCTAAGACAAGGTGATCCGTTATTCCCATCAATTTTTGTGCTCGTCGCTGATGGGTTGCACAAAATGTTAGAAAGGGCTAGGACGAGGGTCTTCTGGATAAATTGGAAGACATTAAAAAGTCTCCAATATTTGAAATATGCAAATGATAAGCTATTTTGGGTACCAATGATTTGATTCAGATGGGAATTATCAAGGTGTTATAGAGGCAGGATATGTAGAAGGAGAGTTAAATCTCTCCCTTAGAACTATGCTGAAGAGGAACATCAAAGTCAATACTGTTCCTCACTGGTTTACTTCCATATGCTGGTGGTCTCATATGTGATTCCACGTTTAGTTTTGGAAGGGAGATGTTAAGGGAAATAAGGGGAAGTAGAAAGCATTACACTGTGAATTCGTAATTTAAGCTTAGAGGTAAGACGACAATGTCATGTTATGTAAAATAAACCATTGATTGGATACCTCACTGGTTTACTTCCATATGCAGTGCCTGATGCTATGATATTCTGAAAGTAAAAATAGCTCTTCAAAATACTAACTATTAAGCTTTGGAATTTCAGGGGTTCAAAGATATTCTCTTCTTTTGTGAAGTTCTTGACAAGCAAGGATGCTGAAGATGGGTCTGAACAGGCATTAGTGGACCAATTAAGTTTGTTGGACCAGCATCTCAAAGAACATGTATGCAGGATTACATAAATTCATACTTTTTGTTTTAAACCTTAAGACTTGTTGAATGCCTTGGCCAAATGATAAGCCAAAATACTTGCATGACTATGGTTGTCTTTAGAGAGCAGCTTGGCATACTTGAACTAATATTTTGGATTAGATTGATGCATTTTAGGGATGGTTGAACACTTTTATGCCAAGGAATTCATTATAATGCTTTAACGAAAGTTTTTTTTACTTGTTCTGTCTTGCCATAATTCTCTGATACTGGCAGGGTCCATACATTGCTGGTGAGAATGTCTCTGCTGTTGATTTATGTTTGGCGCCGAAGTTGTTCCATCTCGAGATTTGTCTGGCTCACTTCAAAAGCTGGAGTGTCCCTGAAAACTTGATTCATTTTCATACTTACACGAAGGTAACGGCTTCTTCCTTACAATTTGGATTAGGAACCATGTATGGGTTTTCTCATTTTCAATGAAAAATGTCTACCTTTTCTTTTCTTGGGAACATAATCTGTCGATATATTATGTTGCAACTATCAAAAGGAGAAGTTTCTTTCTATAAGAATATGTTTCTATTTCTGTTGACAGGATATACATGCAACTGTGATTAGTAATTAGTACTCTATAACTCATTGCCTTTTCTGTTAGTGTATTCGTTAAATGGCCACATATTTCATGTGTGACTGCTATTTCATGGTGTGACTGCTGTATATGAAGCTCAAGATCCATCTATCATTCATGAAGAGATTAGTGCCTAGTTTGCACAATATTAGCTTAAATGAATAGTCTTGTTGAAATTGATAGTATTGACTTTGATGAATGATTGGTTTGTTATCTTCAATTAATGTTTGGAAAAAGATGTGTAACGTTTTTCACTCTCTCTCTCTCTTTTGCTGCATTTTTACCGTACGTCTCAAAGACCTTTGATGTTTGTATTCCTTTAGAACTATGCTGAAGGGGAACATCATTCTAGGAACAACATTCTTCATTCTAATTCTGGATCAGCATTCTTCATTCTAGGAACATGTATTATTTAAGTTTCCTTTAGAACATCCTCTTATGCTGAAGGGGAACATGTATTATTTAAGTTTCCTTTAGAACATCCACAGTTCATTTCTAATTCTGGATCAGCATTCTTCATTCTAGGAACAGTATTTCGAGAAACAACAGAAGGGGAAGCATTTTCAACATTATTTTGACCTGGATTCAACAGAAGGGGAAGCAACACAAGGTTTGTTTCTCCCAATATCGTTCAAACCAACTGGTTTTACCTATATCTTTTCTGTATACTGATACAAATCAGTTTTTATACAACTGTTGCTCTCTTCTCCTCATACCCAAGACCAGCTAAGAAGGTCAAAAACCCCAATTGCGTAACTCCTATACTTCAATAATGTATCAGGATATAATTTAATGTCTGAATATAATTTATGATACTGGCAGGGTCCATACATATAATTTATGATACTGGCAGAATATAAATTTAATGTATCAGGATATAATTTAATGTCTGAAAATTACAAATCTTGCCATAATTCTCTGATACTGGCAGGGTCCATACATTGCTGGTGAGAATGTCTCTGCTGTTGATTTAAGTTTGGCGCCGAAGTTGTTCCATCTCGAGATTTGTCTGGCTCACTTCAAAAGCTGGAGTGTCCCTGAAAACTTGACTCATTTTCATACTTACACGAAGGTAACGGCTTCTTCCTTACAATTTGAATTAGGAACCATGTATGGGTTTTCTCATTTTCATTGAAAAATGTCTACCTTTTCTTTTCTTTTCTTGGGAACATAATCTGTCGATATATTATGTTGCAACTATCAAAAGGAGAAGTTTCTTTCTATAAGAATATGTTTCTATTTCTGTTGACAGGATATACATGCAACTGTGATTAGTAATTAGTACTCTATAACTCATTGCCTTTTCTGAGTTATTAAATTGACACCCCTCTTCTTAATACCCAAATTGCAAATTTGTTAATTAACTCATACAAGTATCAGTTAAGAACTGATACTCTAACACCAGTTCCAAGGCCTGAACTCAGAGCCCAAAACATTCCTCTCTACACTGTCTTGCCATAATTCTCTGATAATGGCAGGGTCCATACATTGCTGGTGATAATGTCTCTGCTGTTGATTTAAGTTTAGGCTGAGCTTCCAGTCCCTAAGATGGGCTGAGTTCCAGTCCCACTGTCTTGCCATAATTCTCTGATACTGGCAGGGTCCATACATTCCTCCATGCAACAGAAGGGGAAGCAAATTCCAGTCCCTAAGATGGGCTGAGCTTCCCACTCTCCTATATACAAATCAAAACATATATATATGAACAAGTTCATAAAGAGGACAATTCAAATAGCCTATATATTAACATACATTACCTATATCCTCTATATATCAGTAAATACTTTCCCCCAAGCTAATTGTCCAAGACATCATCTATTGATACTCCTAAACTTTCATGTACTTGTTTTCTTTTCTAGGGTTGTTTGATTGCAAGAGTTCTTTTCTAGTGTCAATTACTGGAACAAGAGTTCCAAGACCTTGCCAAAATAATATAGACTCTTGCAAGCAGAACCACCACAAAATCAAGCATAAAATCAATTACCGGATATTGCTTTCATGTACTGTCAAGCATAAAATCAGTCTCTCTTTTTATCTTCATTCATGGAACCCTGCAATAAGAATAATCTGCATTTGGATGCTATTGAATGCTGTGGTTCTATTGAATATGAAATTTTGAATTATGCCAACTACAAAGTTTACCAAATTGTGATACTTGTTCATTCTAATACTTGTTAATTCTTGATGTTTTGTCCAATTGTAGTACGAAATGTCATCCAATCCTAGTAGTGCTAGTGCATCCGTGGGTACAAAAAACACACAAGAGTCGGATGTTCCACCCCCACCAAATGGCAAAAAATACTCAATAGTTGTTGATTTTGAGGGTGCTAAGGGTAGAGATGCAGCCAAATGGAGTTCTCGTTGTGGTGCCCTAATTTGTGCTCAAATTCCAATTGGGTATGAAGATTGGAGGAAAGTAGATGACTTCTACAAGGATAATCTATGGAATGAGCTCATGGTATTTTATGCATTCAACTTGTTTATATACATTTGAATTTGTTTTTACGTTTTTTATCATAATAATGTGTTTGTATTTTGTTGTGTGATTATGACAGAAAGAGTTTGAGATGAATGTGGACCCGAAGATTGCACGCACTATATTGGAAAAAAAAATTTCGCAGTATCTTAGAACAATGAAGTCCACAATTCGTGCAAGATATCTTAATATTAATGGACAACCTATACCCAAACGTGTTGCTCTTGATAACCGTCCCGATGATATTGAAAAAATTTGGTGGGAGAAGTTTGTAGACATTGAGTATAGTGATAAAAAGAAGGAGCAATGCAAGAAGAATGCTGAAAATAAGGCCAAAAATCCTATAACTCACACTTTGGGAAGGAAACCTTATAGTAGAGTGTATGAAGAAATGGTGTGTAGCTTGTTTTTAATGAATACTAATTTTATATTAAATACATTATTTGTCAATAATCATAATTGTGCATGTAGGCAAAAGAAAATCCAACTGAAAAGCTTTCAAGGGTAGAGGCTTGGAAAAGGGCACACACGAAAAGAAAAACTGGGGAGGTGCTTCCTTGTGCAGCAGAAAAATATGTAAGTACTTCTAAATTATGGCGATGTGAAAGTTGGAATTCTGATTACTATTTATTTCTCCTTTTGCTACTGTTTGTTAATGATCCACCGAGTTTTTGTGAAGTGTTTAAATGCAACTAGACTAACAGTGACATAGTTTTGTGTTTCTTTCACCACTTCATGTTTGAACTTAGAAGCGGTCTTCATAGTTGGGATATATAGCCCACCATATGTTGCTATCTTGTAACATAATAATGTATCCATTACACACAGGTAGACTAGATATGTTAGAGGACAAAACCCTTTAGGTTTAAATTTTTATTTGAAGTAGCAAAATCCTTGGTGTTGCAATCTTAAACACAGGACATAGTTTCAGAATATATTGTCTAATAATGAAAGAAATGACATAACTTCCCAAAAAAATAATATGGTTTCAAGGCACATTTGTCAGGCATGGACACGGGTACTTGAAACCTGTGATTAATGGGCGTGGAAACGAATATCTAAACTAGTGTCAATATTTTAAATTTTATAATAGGGGACAATTCCTTGTGTTTAAACTTTAAACAAATATGGGACACCACAGGTGGATATGTGTGTCGTTTTGGACACTGATAGATATAATAAACTTACTGAAGAGAAGTGTCGTAAATATCAACTAAGTTACTAATTTGACCACATATGCACGAATCCTCAACAACTTATCATAATATGCTTTCATGTCAATGTACCTTCTCTGCAACGAAATATACATCCAGTTACCGCTAAGGAATGGGTTTATAACTTATATTACAATATAAAGAAAAATATGCATCTAGCTCCTTATATTTAATTGATCTAGTTGAGCACTGACAACTAATTATATGACATTTTGCCCTTTTGAATGATAAAATTCTGGCAATCACGTCATCTGATTAAGAAGTCAAGTATTCATAGGTGGTCCATTCTTCACATATATTTTCGTAGGACATCTCTACATTTGGTGACGAAATTGTTCGTCCACGAGGATAGTCTTTCCATTTAATCCCATTGCACAAAATTCTCATGAATATCATAAGCAAAGAAACATATATTTAAACCAAAATTCCCAAGGAATTCCCTTTTATACGACATTTTGAACCTCAATGGGCTGCCAAAAGACTCAAATGAAAGATGCATCAAGAATCAATTAGCAAATTTTATTTAAAGGCATTACTCCCCGTTTTTTAGTGGCAATTATGACATCTCACGGTATAAATCTGTATTTAGATATTTTGTACATCACATATAACATCATTGATTCCTGGAAAAGATACCATTGAACTCATAGTAATGGAATAATTGAACGTTAAAAGAAGTTGATGTTTTCTATAATTTCTATGATGATTGAATGAATATTCACAGTGATGTCAATGATGTTAGATATACATCGTGTCTCATCAGAAATGGAAGGAAGATCATGGATTTGTCTCCATCCTCCTTCTACAATGAACCTATAATGGTAAACTCCAGATGTAAAAACTAGCAGAACAAAATGATCTTTGCCTAACCTATGAAGTTCTCTCCTATAAATGCAGAGATGTCATGGACTTGCCATTTAACTTCTAAAACCAAAAAATTTGTATAGCTTTGAAAAATTGGTAGGCCGATGAACTTAAAATACATTATTTGTTAAATATTAAGTACCTTGAGGTCCAGTTATCTCGTGAACCTTGCACAACAACTTCATTTCCTCCATGGCTTCTTGTAATCAATGTGGGAATTCCCTTTTCAAGGGTACATTTGGAGATTCATAGGCATCATTTATCCATAGCTGATTGAAAATAGGAGACACAGATTCAATAGATCTCTGTAGGAGATAAACTGAAACCTGAAAGATAGATAAAAAAGAAAAAGTAAAGGAGTGAATGAAATATGAATTCAAAGCTTCATATTATAATGTTTGGAATTGTTTCCAAAGCTTAAAAATAGATACAAGTATCATAGAGGAGTATAGTTTAATGTTTGCATTATATACATGTGTTCATTGGTTTAGCTTGCAGCAACTGTTACCCAGCCACCTTCAGGAAGGGATAAAAGGAGAAAGTTGATGCCATCCCCAGTTGCACAACATGCCAAAGAGAGAGGGTTTCCCCAAGATAGCAAAATCTTAAACACAGGTTACATTAGTTTTCGATTTTGCTACTTCAACAAAATCATAAACACAGGTTACATTAGTTTCAACCTGTGTTTAAGATTTTGACTTCAAGGAAGTAACAAATTCTTATCTTTCTCCAAGTTTTTTTTTTTCGTTTGAACATAAGAATTTATCTGAACTTTTGACCCAAGGATTTAGGGAAGGGGTGTCAGTTCCATAAAGCTTCCATTTGTTTATGATTTTGGGACCACGGAGAGGTTTGCATCCTTACCATGATTTATGGACTGATACTGTAAGTTGAACCTTTATCCTCCAATATGCAAATGGAAAGCCCACTGTATAGAATCTCCAGTCTGATTCATGAGGCTATTTTGGAGAGCCTTACTTTCATTTTGACCATTGATTGCACCAAGATTCTTCTTATTTGATCATGAGATGAAACTGAGGGGGATGTTATTCATGGAACTAGAACAGGTTTATCAAACTGAAGTGCTCTTTGGTGTTAGCTGACTAAGGAATCCCCTTGAACTCAATATTATTTTTTGTAATTTAAATATGACTAATAAGATGTTATCGGATAACGCAAAACTAAGCCTTTTTTCTTGCATCCTAGTGGTCCAGAGACTGGCCAAGGATTAACACATTATGAGATGTAGACTGTCCAAGATTTTCTTTAATGATTTATGTTCCAGAAAATTGTGTTTCAGTCACATGAAATTCCAGTTTTATGTGTTTGGAATTTGGTCTCAATTATTGTATTTTGATAGGTTAACTTGCAACTGTAGTTCCCATATTCACAATGTTTAATCCTTTGTTTATGAATTCCTTATTGTAAAAGACATCAATCATCATATATGTGAAATGTAGTCTTAGCTTTAGCGATATCTCTTTTGATTTATTATTACCATCTTATATAATTTGGATTGAATATTACTTATAATTATGGAAATGCAGGCACAAATTGAAGCCGCAGAAGAGAGGCAAAAAATACAAGCAAGTCTTAATGGTAGCGATGGTATCGCAAGCTTAGAAGACTTCGAAAGTGATCCTATTGCTGAAATTTTTAGGTCTGAAAAGAAGAAGAGTTATTGTCGTGCAATAAGCTCTACCTCCTCCGTGAGACAAGTAAAAATGACACAAGCTACAAAAGCAATATCCGGTCAAAGAGATATTGAAGACCTTCGTCAATGGAAAATGGAATTACAAAACCAAATAACTGACGCTATGAGCAGGTTTAATTCCATGACTTCTGCCTTTATGAGTATGCATCAAAATATGCTACAAAATATGAATATGCAACATAATCAATTCGGAGGTAATGGGACACCAAGGGCTGAAGCTGCCTCCAACACAGAGCATACTCCAGTTGATCCAAAGAATTTTAACCTTGGGTCTGATGGCCATGATGACAACGTTGCTAGTCCCGTCCTCCCGACCAACAATGGTGGACCATCTTTTAAAGAGAAGAAATACGTGACATTACTTTCAAAGGATTTGGAAGAGGTGGCGAAAGGATATCTTGCATCACACAAGACTTGCCATCAGAGGAAGGTGGTACAAGACGAAGAGAATATTGTTTGGGTGACGAAGGTTATAAATCCGGAAGCACCGATTTTTGATGGTCCACAAGATGGCAATTACAAGCTTTGCGATATAGTTGATGGAGGATTTGTAATTTGGCCAAAGTATCGTTTGCGAAATTTGTAGTTTTCTTTACTTTGAACATAATTGTTCTAACTCTATTAAACTCAATGTTGTTTAGATTTGTTTAATGTCTGAATATTTTTATCCAGTTATATATTGAACTTAAATTTTCTTGGATGAATTGTCTCTCTTTTTTATTTATACTTATTTGGTGATGAATAATAAGATTGGAAGTTTGGATTTGAATTACAAGTTTAGTGCAATACAAACAAATCCTTACAGTTATATATGTTTTATAAGGATAAAAAATTGTTAGAAATTTGTAATTTTTAACTATTATAATCGGTTTTCAATTGTCGAAAAATTTTATTTACCAACACTTTTTCATTGTTAGAAAATTTTATTTATTAATGTTTTTTTCTGTTGGTGAATATAAATTACCAACGTTTTTTTACCATTGGGAAGTTAATTTTTCTAACACTTTTTTACCATTAGGGAAATCTATTTCCCAACGCTATTTTACCGTTAGGAAAATCGATTTACCAACGCTATTTTACCGTTAGGAAAATTGATTTACCAACGCTATTTTACCGTTAGGAAAATCAATTTCCCAACGGTTATTACCGTTAGAAAGACCGTTAGTAAAATTCCCCACACCGTAGTTCCAACGGCAAAAAAGCGTTAGGAAAATTTTTCCTAACGCTTATAGTCGTTAGGAAATGCCTGTTTTGGTGTAGAAAAAAGTATTCTCCAATGCAAAAGTATTGAAAAGACAATAAAAAGTATTTTTTTCCAACTTTCAAGACAACTTCTCCACTTCTTTTTTTTATTTATAAATATTTATATTCATAATTGATGATGTGAAGACAAAGTTATTGTGAAGTGCATTGCCTACAAAGCTTAACTTTTGATACAGAAGGTTGTATCAAAGTTTTGATACAGCCTCTGTATGACAGGTGGGCCCCTATATATATTTGCTTACACGGTTTACCAAAAAATAGGAGGGGCCCACCTGTCATACAGAAGACTGTATCAAATTTTGATACATCCTTCTGTATCAAAGTTTTTTCCGTCTAGATCTAGGCAACCAACTTTACATTGTCCTTGACATGTCATTGTCATGTTAACTTCATGATTTATTCTACATTTGCATTGGAGAAAGATTTTTGAAATGAAAGATTGTCATTCCAATGTGGCAACTATTTTTCCTAAACTCACAATAGGGTTGGAGATACTCTTGGCCAGGATTAGCATTGGACAAGGGCCGAGAACTCAAGGAAACTAAAAAAAAAAAAAATCATGTCATAAAAGTTTATTTTTCAACGAGCTCGGATAGAGAACAATACTGAAGTTGAAAATTAAATATTTTTAGTCTGCGAATCGTTACTAGAGACAAACACTACAAATATATAAACACTATATATATATATATATATATATATATATATATATATATATATATATATATATATATATATATATATATATATTTTTTTTTTTTTTTTTTTTTTTTTTGAAGTAAGGGTACTTAGTTTTCGGAATCGCTCCCACTGGGATTCGAACTCCTGACCACTTGGGCCGCATGCATCTCTCTTAACCACTAGGCTAGAGGTCATTTGCTATATATATATATATATATATATATATATATATATATATATATATATATATATATATATATATATATATATATATATATATATATATATATAAAGTGAAAAAAAAATTACATTAAAGTAACTTAAGGCCATCTCCTATGGGGATTTCTAAAATTGATTTTATATCCTACTTGTATTTTATTGTAAAAGAAAATTCCTATCCTAGTTGACAGAATTTCTACATAAAAATTGCATCCAAATTACTCCTCAATGGTTCTTAATTTCTATCTAGGTGGCGCTGCCTAGATGAAAAATATTAAATAAAGAATTTTATCAACCCGGACTACTCTTTTGTCCCTTGTTCGCATCTTTTTCTCCCTTTAGGTTGTATGCATGAAAGGTTGGCACAATAGCTAGACCACATTGCTCTTAAAAGCAACAAGTAAATCACCTTCTCATGTCTCCCGACCTTCTATGAACATGACTTTGAACTATAGCAAGATCCATTGGTTGAGCTTTTCTCTATGCTGGCTTAACTGTTCCTATTCCTGCTTAAACAGGAAAGCGTAACGGACAAATAAACCGTTAGCCCGATCCAAGCCCGCTTGTTTTTGACTTAGTTTTAAAGTGAGGCCAATATTAAGATGAAGAATTTTTATTAGAATTTCTACACGTGTATAAACTCTTAAAAATTCTTTATCAGTGCCACGTAAAATAGAAATTGGAATATAAGCTACAGTTGGGATAATTTTTTTTCTTTCTAAAAGTAATTTCTACCATAAATAGGGAAGATAGAAACCTCCACTGGAGATGGTCTAGCTAACTTCATACCAATCTCATGGCATATGCCACTTATAAGTTTGATGATTTTTTTATGAGTCAATGACCTAATTGGACGAGGTCCATTCAGAGTTTAGAGCATCTCCAACCCTATTGTCTTGTTTTGTGTTGTGATTCTTATGTGGCATGAAGCACAAGACAATGTCTTTCCTATGTGGCAAGATGATATTCACACATGACAATGAGATAAAAAAAAGTGTTCTCCAATGCAAAAATATTGAGGGGGGAGGGCATGGCCACATCTAAACTTGATGATATTTTATTAAGTATAAATTTAGACTTTTTTTTTAATCAAATTTCAAGGTGGGAGGGCATGGCCCCCTTTGGTCTTAACGTAGTTTCGTCCATGCATGTTAATACATTGATAAATGTGTCATTTACATAGATATTCTCACCGGTACATTTATTAATACATGTTTTATTTAAAATATGTATTGATAAATATAAAATATGTATTAATAAATAAGCTAGTGGGAGTATCCATATAAAATACACGTTTATCAATGTATTAACGTGTGTCCTTAAGGCACATGTTAACAAAATCCATACAAAATTTACCAACACTTTTAGATGATTGTTACGTAGTTAATATCATATAAAGGATGATAATGATTATTGACATCTAAGTGCTCCCAAATAAACAAAAATCCTAGAGGAACTCATGAGTTCCTAATTTTTCAAACTCATGCATCACAATCGTTGGATTACATTCATTGATTTTGGCTTAATTGCTAATTGCTACCTTCAACTATCACACTTTTTCAAGTTGATACCCTAAACTTTTTTTCGTAACAGATTGATACCTCAACTATTTTTTTTTTCAACTTAATACCTAACATTTTAAAAAACCCCAAAATACCCTTATCCCTTCCCTCCCTCCACCCCCTCCCCCACTCCGGCCACCCCCCCTGCTAGCTCCGGCCAACGCCGACCCTCTCCGCCGCCTGTTCCCGCGTCCCTCCAGCGCACGCGGCCACCCGCGCCCCTGGTCCAGCGACCACGCCCCTCCGCGGATCCCCCGACCGCCCTCCGGCCAGCGCCGCGCCGACCCAGCGCGCCCCCTCGCGCACACGGCCGACCGGCCTCCCGCCGACCGGGCCACCTGAAGCGAGCAGGGGGGGTTGGGGGGGGGGGGGGGGGGGGAGCTGCGGCCGTAGCTAGCAGAGGGGGGGGGGGGGGGGGGGGGGGCGAAGCGAGCACGGGGGAGGGGGGTTAGGGGTAGGGGCATTTTTGTCCAAAATAATGTCTGGGTATCAAGTTGTTACAAAAAAAAGTTTAGGGTATCAACTTGAAAAAGTGTGATAGTTGAGGGTAGCAATTAGCAATTAAGCCATTGATTTTTTTTTAAAGGACCTAAATGGAGAAAAGTTAAGGGACCATCTAAATAATAAAATTTGTACACGTGTCATAATTATATTGTTAGTTGTTAATGTAAGTTCTTATTTGACTTTATGTAGTCGAATTATTCAAATAACTACGATAAAGGTGTAAATAGGCCGAGTAGGCTTCTTTTTGTATTTGGGCCAATTTTTGGGTTGGTAAAGCTTGTTAACTGTCTAAATGGAGCAAGTTTGACCTTTGTTTGGTTTTCAATTTGATTTGACCAATGGAACTTTGCAACTATGTTTATTTTTGGAACGTTTGGTGGGCGGAACAGATTGAATGTAGGATTTGTGATTGAGTTCATTTTTTTTTAATCTACTAAAACTATGATAAAATGTTCACCATTTCACTTAAAAAATGTCATGTGTCAAATTAATAGTCAAGTGTGGATGTTCGTCAAATTACTCACAAATTGATTTTAGTTTGGACAAAAATTAAAAGTTACAGTTCTTGAATAGAAAGATGAACATTTATCCTATTTTTGTTGGATAAACAAAAATGGACTCATTCAAACAGCTACCACATTATAGGTTTTAGTTCCCAATGGACTCCAAAATGAAAACAAAACTGCAAATTAAACTGCACCTATTTATATCAGCTTGCTTTGGTACTAGTAGTAGGTTAGGTTGTATACATAATGGCCTTAATGATCCAAGCCAAGAGCTTTCTATCATTAATTCAAGCATTAACCAAACATGGAATCATATCTCTAGAGGTTACAACTTACAAATGATTGCCAGGCAGCTAAGGATACAGAAAATTTAGTTATGGGATGTTTAGAATTATTGTTCTTCATTTGAAATGTGTATGTCGGGTTGGATTGGAATTGAAGACTTACAAAAAATATTATTAACTATTTTACCACAATGACAAATGTGGGGATCCAAATATAAATATATATCTCTAGTAAAATTTTGGAAAAGTACATTCAAATCAATTCCATCCGAAAATCGGGTGGGGGCTTGAGCCTCACTACTTTTTACGACAAAAAAAAAAATTCTAAATTTACAATTAAATAAATTACAATTCATTTGTTTAATTGACAACCGTCACGTAGGCAGTTGAAATAGTCGTAACCATTCGGTTGTAATCCTAGCTCTTTTTACTAGTCACATTTACGATAAGAAAGATAAATTAAATAAATTATAATATCATTAAAAAATAGATATAAATTTAAATTATATTAAAATATTTTAAATTTGATTTGAACATATTTAAATTATGGAGAGTTTTTAGAATTTTGGATACATGTTTAGTTAAGATAATATCATATTGGTTTACATATAATTTAAATAGTGAATTTATTTTAGGATTTGTTATATGTTTATATAGTTAAAATAATTTTAGGTTTGTTTTTAACTACGCGAGGAGATAATATATGCAATAGTTGATTTTTGGGAAAATATATGAAATGTCCAAAAACCGCAAAAGTTTTATGAAAAATCCACCGCAAAATAACATTTTATTGTTAGATTATATTTGTCATTGTAAATATGGCCCATACCCATAAGCCCAAATGTAGACACTATATATATTGTAACAAATCCTAGCAATGAGAACAAGGGCATTATTATTTCCTACATGGTATCAGAGCCACCAGAAAAATCCTAGCCGACATATTTTCCATCCTCGTTACGCCGACACCCCGTGCCGAGGAATCCGCCTTCTGCTCTTCTCCTCTTTCTAATCACCAAGGTGAGCCCAGCTTCTACTGGCGTAACATGCTGCTTCATGTCGACACCCCGCGCCGGATAGCAATTTAGATGCTTTCAAATCCATTGATCTGAAGGAACGTAAATTTCCAATCCATATAGATCAACCAGTATAGCAATTTAGATGCTTTCAACTCCATTGATCTTGTCAGCTCTCGTGAGTGGTCAGGAACGAAAATTTCAAAAAGTTCCAGTATAGCAATTTAAAGCAATTTAGATGCTTTCCATAGATCACGCGCGCCTGACCGTGGCAGCCCCACCACCGACCCAGATCAGTCCGCCGTACGCGCCGACCCGCCGCCGTACGTCCGATCCCGATCCCGCCAGCGCCGATCCGCGTCGATCCTGACAGCGCCGATCCGCGTCCGACCGCACCGATTCGCGCGCCTGATCCCGTCCATCAGCGGCCGATTCGTCGGAGTTGTACAAATTTTGTACACTCGACCTCTACGCGCCAGATCCGGTGCCTCTGACCGCGGCCGATTCGCCCCCGACCCCGTCCATCAGCGGCCGATTCGTCGGAGTTGTACAAAATTTTTGTACACCCGACATCCGCGATGGCAGATGATGCTGCGTCCAGCTACTCCGTCGCGACTGACGGTGGCGGTGCACATAACCCACATTATCCTAATCCGAAGGATCCATATTTTCTGAGTTCTACTGATCAACCAGGAAATATCATTACTCCTATTGTTTTCCGTGGACCGAACTATGCTGAGTGGTCTCGGTCAATACGTCTCTCCCTGATCTCTAGGCAAAAGATCACTTTTCTGGAGGGTACCGAAGTCAAACCTGTTAATGATGCTAGTAAATTGCTTGATTGGAGATGCGTGCAAGCGCTATTGGTTCAATGGGTTCTTAATACCATTGATCCGTCTCTGAAAAAATCTTTGCCGTACTTTGAGGAGGTTTATCCATTGTGGAACCTGTTGGAGAAAAGATTTGTTGTTAGCAATGGCACTCGGAAGCAACAAATTAAGGTGGCTTTGGCTGAGTGCAAACAAACGGCTTCGATGTCTGTGGAAACCTACTTTAAAAATTTGCAGTCTTTGTGGGATGAACAAGCTGCTTATTTCCCATTGCCTACTTGTACCTGTGGTGAACTTACTGCAAAGCTACAGGCTATGAGGGATGAAGACCACTTTCAGGACTTTATGTATGGATTGAATGCTGAGTTGTATGGTCATACCCGATCTAATCTTCTGGCTCAGGATCTTCAGCCAAGTTTAGATCGGGCATACCAGGCAGTCCGTAAGGAGGAGGATATGCAAAAAATTTCAGGTCCAATCCGCTGCTGAGGAGGTGTTGGCACTGACTATCAAGACTTCACCTCGTCTTTCTACTACTTCTCATAGTAGAACCTCAGATTTCAGGGACAAATCAGGTATGATCTGTACTCATTGCAAGAAAACAGGTCATGATGTTGCCACATGCTTTGCCAAGATTGGCTATCCAGAGTGGTGGGAGACTCGTCCTCGGCGTGAGGGCGGACGTGGTGCTGGCGGTGGCAAAGGCACGGCACCACAGCAGCGACGTGTTGAGGGATGCGGTACTGGTAGCGCAGGGATTGTTCATCATGTCGCCGCTGCTGGTCATGGTATCCCTGCTGGTCTTGCTGGAAGTTCGACAGACATGATGCATGGAGGGTATCCTTCGCCACTCTCAGGTGAACAATGGCAGAAACTGATGAGCTTGCTGGGTAACGACAATCCATCCAAACCTGGTTCCTCAAACTCTGTCCGTCTGATGGGTAAAAATTCTTCTGTCCCTTGGATTTTCGATACTGGGGCTACTCTTCATGCGACAGGCTCTCGTGACTATTTAGTTGATTGCTTTGAGGGCCCTGTCTGTCCTGTGATTTTGCCTGATGGGAGCACTATTGAGGCTGTTCTGAGAGGCAAAGTACTTTTGACTGCTTCATTGGTGTTGACGGATGTTCTTTACGTTCCGACATTGACTTACAATTTGATCTCTGTCTCACAATTGATTGGTACCAGAAATTGTGATATGTTATTTACTCCTGATTTGTGTTTTGTTCAGGACCGAAGTACGAGGATGGTGATTGGAACAGGTGAACAAAGGGGTGGACTTTACTTCTTGGGGGAGGTTCCAGCTTCTTTGGCTTCGGTGATCCTGGCATGCAAAGAGAGTAATTCTGAGGTTTGGCATAGTAGACTGGGGCATCCTTCAGATAAAGTAATGCAGACTTTACCTTTTCTCTCTGGTAGTAGTGTGTTTTTTCATAAGGCTTGTGATATTTGTCATCAAGCTAAACAGACTCGTGATGCCTTTTCTGATAGTAGTAGTCGTGCTTTGAGATGCTTTGAACTTATACACTGTGATCTGTGGGGACCGTATAGTGTTCCGTCATCTAATGGGGCACGATATTTTTTGACTTTGGTGGATGATTTTTCTAGAGCTGTTTGGGTTATTTTATTAACGGATAAGTGTGCTGTTTATTCTGCGTTTCTTAAATTCATTGTTATTGTGAAGCGTCAGTTTGGGGCTGATATCCGTCGGGTGCAGAGTGACAATGGCACTGAATTTAATTGTTTATGAGATTATTTTTCATCTCAAGGTATATTGTTCCAAACATCCTGTGTTGGGACACCACAACAGAATGGAAGGGTGGAAAGAAAACATCGACATATTTTAAATGTAGCCAGGGCATTGAGATTTCAGGATTCTCTTTCCTTGGATTTTTGGGGAGAATGTGTTCTGGGTGCATGTTATTTGATAAATAGAACCCCTTCTAGTATCTTGCATTTTAAGTCTCCTTATGAAGTTTTATATGGTTCGGCTCCTTCGTATGATCATCTACGTATCTTTGGTTGTCTGTGCTATGCGTATGATTTGAAATCCCGACATGATAAATTTGCTAGCAGGAGCAGAAAATGTATCTTTGTTGGGTATTTACTTGATAAAAAGGGATGGAAACTGTATGATTTGGAGACTGGTAAATTTTTTGTGTCCCGTGATGTTACTTTTTATGAAAAAGAATTTCCTGGGTGTGACTCTGCTAGCGAGATGTCTTCTGCGACACGCCATACATCTGTTGAGGTGACGGGAGACGATATAGAGGCTTTTGGAATGGTGCCGGCTACGGTTGCTGAGGCCGGAGTGGTTGCTGGTGGCTCAGCACCGAGTGGCAAGGAAGCACAGGTAGATACAGAAGTATTGACAGGAGAGTCCGCTGGGGGTGATGCGGATACTACTAATGATACAGGGGATACAGTGTTGCCAGAGGTGCCCGATGAGGTAGTATTGGGAAGAGGAATGAGAAAAAAATCACAGCCAGTGCGATAACAGGATTTTGTGACGAATGCTGTTCGAAGAAAAAGTCCCCCCTTCACCAGAGTTCATCTGTTGCCGTCACTTCCTCAGGTACTTCGTATCCTCTAACACAATTTCTAAGTTATGACATATTTACTGCTGGACACAGAGATTTTCTTGCAGCTATCACTGTCGGTGTTGAGCCTACTTCATATCGCCAGGCCTCGCGAGATTCAGGCTGGCGCACAGCTATGCAAACTGAAATACAGGCTCTGGAAGATAATGGGACATGGAGTCTTGTCGATTTGCCTCCTGGGAAGAAAGCATTGGGAAGTAGATGGGTGTACAAAATAAAGTACAAATTCGACGGCAGTGTTGAGCGCTTAAAGGCACGGCTGGTTGTGTTCGGTAATCATCAGGTTGAAGGGATCGACTATTCAGAAACATTTGTCCCGGTAGCTAAAATGCCTACAGTTCGGGCGTTTTTGGTTGTTGCAGCTGTGAAATACTGGACTTTGCACCAGATGGATGTGCACAATGCTTTTCTTCATGGAGATCTGACAGAAGAAGTATATATGAAGTTGCCGCCAGGTTTTTCGCATAGTGAACCCAATAAAGTGTGTCGCCTGCGTAAGTCTCTATATGGATTGAAACAGGCACCACGTTGTTGGTTCACTAAGCTTACTGCTTCTCTGATATCCTATGGATTTATTCAATCACATTTCGATTATTCCCTTTTCTCTTTTTTAAGGGGAAGGTAGAGTTGCATGTTTTGATCTATGTGGATGATATAATTGTGTCTGATAATGACACAGGTGCTTTAGATGCTTTCAAAAAGTACCTTAGTTCTTGCTTTCACATGAAGGACCTTGGTGTGTTGAAATATTTTCTTGGCATAGAGGTGGCTCGGAGTGCGGAAGGAATTTCCTTGTGTCAAAGGAAGTATGCTTTGGACATCATTTCAGAATGCGGTTTGATGGGGTCTCGTCCTACTGGTTTTCCCATGGAGCCCAATCACAAGCTGGCAGAATCGACTAGTCCAAGGTTGGCGGATGCAGAGACTTATCGGAGGCTGGTTGGGAGGTTAATTTATCTATCATTTACTCACCCTGACTTGGCCTATGCTGTGCATATCTTGTCTCAATTCTTACAGGAGCCTCGACAAGATCATTGGCATGCTGCTTTGAGAGTTGTCAGATATCTCAAAAATACACCAGGACAGGGTATTCTTTTGAAAGCTGATTGTGATCTCCGTCTTTCTGGTTGGTGTGATTCCACCTGGGCAAGTTGTCCCTTGACTCGCCGCTCTGTTACAGGCTGGTTGGTGTTTCTGGGGGGGTCTCCTATTTCTTGGAAGACCAAGAAGCAATCAACTGTTTCCCGATCTTCCGCTGAAGCTGAATACCGATCTCTTGCTGTGCTTGTTTGTGAGTTGAAATGGTTGAAGGAGTTATTGGTGTGTTTGGACGTTCGCCAGGAGTCTGCTATGTCGGTGTATTGTGACAGTCAGTCAGTCCTGCACCTGGCTCAGAACCCAGTATTTCATGAGCGCAGTAAGCATATTGAGGTAGATTTGTATTTTGTTCGCGATGCTATTAGAGATGGCACCGTAATAGCCTCGCATGTTCCTGCTTCTTCTCAACTGGCTGACATCTTCATCAAGCCCCTTGGAAAGCAAGGGTTTGATTCTTTCCTTCCCAAGTTGGACATTTGTGACTTGCATGCTCCAACTTGAGGGGGGGTATTAGATTATATTTGTCATTGTAAATATGGTCCATACCCATAAGCCCAAATGTAGACACTATATATATTGTAACAAACCCTAGCAATGAGAACAAGGGCATTATTATTTCCTACAATCGTGTGCCCAGAATTAGCGAAAAATATATTAAAAGGATTCAGAATGACCTTTTTGCCCTTCTAATTTATTGAAAACACCCACAAAATCTACTATTAAAAAAAATGTTTCGATTCTTTCTCTTCTTCCATACGCTGCTCACTTTCGAATCTAGGTTTTTTCCTCCAAAACCTTCAAACCTTACTTCAAAAATTCGTCAGTGACTCTCCATTCGCAATTTTCACACCATGTTGTCATCATCAGTTCCCACTTCATCATCATCATCAGCAGCATCTGGCCATTCTCCGTGTTAAAATGCAGAAGAATGGACATTTTGCGACAAACCAGAGAACGATCATTCCCCGTGTTAAAATGGAGGTCCAAATATTTTTTTTTTGTAATTCTAAAATTTTGAAAGCCCGTCAAATGATAAAACCGTTTATCTCAGGCTCCTCGGAAATACGCTCCTTTTGCGACAAACCGGATCTCGTTTCGACCTCCCAGTCAAAACTTATGGCCCTATAAAGTTTCAACTGGCCATTCTTCTTGTTAAAATTACGGATAATTGCCATTCTCCGTGTTAAAATGCAGAAGAATAACCATTCTCCGTGGTAATATTACGAAGAATGGTAATTCTTCGTGTTAATATCACGGAGAATGGCCATTCTCCTTGTTAAATTGATAGAGAATTGTCATTCTCCATGTTAAAATGCAGGAGAATGGTCATTCTCCGTGTTAAAATTACGGAGAATGACCATTCTACGTTGTTAAAATCACGGAGAATGACCATTCCCCGTGTTAAAATCACAAAAAATGGTCATCTTCCGTGTTAAAAATCATGGAGAATTGCCATTCTCCGTGTTAAAATAAAGGAGAATGACCATTCTCCGTGGTAATATCACGAAGAATGGCAATTCTTCGTGTTAATATCACGGAGAATGGCCATTCTCCTTGTTAAATTGACGAAGAATTGCCATTCTCCGTGTTAAAATTACGGAGAATTGCCATTCTCTGTGTTAAAATCACGGAGAATGACCATTTTTAGTGTTAAAATACAGGAGAATAGTCATTCTCCGTGTTAAAATCACTTATTCTCCGTTGTTAAAATTACGTAGAATGACCATTCCCCGTGTTAAAATGCAGGAGGACGGTCATTCTCCGTGTTAAAGTCATGGGGAATGGCCATTGTCCGTGTTAAATGGCGGAGAAGAGTTGACAGAAACCTAATTTTTTATTTCTTTTTTGTAGAAAAAAATTGTCAGAAATAAGGATTCAAGAGTTTTTCGTTCTTCTTTCAAAACGATGCTAACTCTTATGGAGAAGAAGAAGAAGATATTCTCTCCACAATTGACCTAATCGTCGAAAAATTTCAAATCTTTCCACGAAGATGATAATGATGATGAGCGATGATCGGAGTTCGACCGAAGAAAAGCACAGTGAACTACGAACGATTTTTGCTATCTCTGCTGAAGATGAGAGCAATGGAATTCAGATCTTTCGTGAAGAAGAAGTCGAACATCGCAATTCAAATCTGAGTTTGTGAATTCAAATACATATATGACCAAATTTGTGCAAAGGGATAGTTATTGTATTATCAAAATGGCAATTTTATAAATACAGAACATCTAAAGGGAATCTTGGAATATTTAACTTGAAAATATATAATTTTGGGTATTTAATACAACCCACCCTGCAGGTGGATTTTTCATAAACTCCCATTCCGAAATTGGGTATTTCAGCAATTTTCAATTGATTTTTTTGAACTTTTTAATATAGTTAATTGAGGATATACATAGGCTTAGATAGTTGATTTTTGAATCGTTTTTAAGCCGCAATATAATAGTAGAGAGAGATGTGGATTGTTCTTAACTATTAGATATTCCAAATTTGGTACTACATATGTGGATAGCACTTACTATATTGGACTGGCCGTCTATGAAAATAGAAATTGTATATATGGAATTGTTAGTCTTATTTTATCAAGTCCATAAGCTAGGAGTTCTTTGGGCTGCCCAGGAGAAATGTTGCCCTATTCTGTTAAAGCCCAAAGGCCAAGGCCTAGATCACGGCTCTTCGTCGGGAAGGCCCCTAGTCAGCTTGCCAGTTACCGCCACTAGCTGAGTTTGACTGGCCTTTTTTTTCCATTGAAAATATTTCCACCACAAATTTTCCACCAATTGTAGTGTTTGATAGTTTATATTTTTCATGAAATTATTTTTCAAAAAACTATTATTTTTTATATTTTCTTCTAAAATAGTGAAAAATAAAACTTGTCCAAGGTATAGGAAAAAAAAATCATTTTTCATTAAATAATAACTATTTTCGTTAAAAATAATGACAATCAAACACCCAAATTAAGTTTTCAATAATTTTTTTTAAAATTTTATAGAATTTTTTTTCTAGAAAAATAATTCCATAGAGTTAATTTCTTTTCCTACATATTTTTTACCTTATAATCAAACACACCAATCTAATTTGAGTATGAGAGAAATTTTCTTACAATATCCTAAGCATCTTTTCACGGGTTTGTTTAGTTTCTATATATATAGCAACCTATATTTCAAATGACACACTCTCACGAGTATTTGATGGTTTGTTATTTTTACCATTTTGTTACAATAAAAATCAGGAAACTTAAGAACCAAACACATTTCATTAGTAGTTCTATGTCACGTCCAAAATTTTACGTCCCATCGAGATGGACTTACATAACTTTCCACGGACCGGAATTATACTGAAAGCTTCCGAAATTCTCTAGATCTTTCTAGAAGATGATGGAATAATACTCTTGAAGACTCGGAATGTTTCTAAACGCCTCATGATGTTTATAGATATACTAGAAGCTTTTTTATAAATATCAAAATTTTAGAATAATTTTTGGAATATGTTGACTCCAGAATGTTCATGTAAGTCCTTTGAGGCTTTATAAATAAGTGGACGGCTCATTTATTCCTCACCACCCAAGAAATTATACTCCCTCTAGTATAGGGCCTGTTTGGTTATATGAAGTTGGGGGTGAAACTAGAAGATTTTTTTTGCATCCGGAAGGAACTCCATCACTTCAGGCGTTTGGTTGCGGAGATGAAAGTGAGTTTTTTTTCTTGATTTGATGTAATCTAGTTCATGTCCCCCATTCAATCCTTCACTTTCACCTCCCCCAATTTTCAGACGAAACTCCTCCGAAGAAGAGAAAAAAATAAGTTTACTTCTCAAAAAAGTCAGAAACTGAAAAAAACCAATTGAGCGACGGCAACCCGACTTTGTCGCATCGGTTGGTCAAAGCAGCCTCAACGTCGGCGAGTGGGCCATCGCTATGATTGGAGCAGCCAAGAGCGCAGACCGCGGCCCGTGCGGAGGAGACCGCCGAGCAAGGCCCACGCGGACGAGGCCGCCGCGGCTGGGGTCGAGCATGTGCTCGTCGATCCGCTCGACCCATCCCGCCAGATCTCCATTGTTTATGTGAAAGCAAAGAAGAAAAAGTAGGAAGAAGAAGAACAGTAGAGAGGAAAGGAGAATGGGTTTTTGAACCAACTTTTCGTTGGTTAAAGAAAAAGAAAAAAAGAGGCTTGGCAAACAGAAATAACAAGAAGTAGCATAACATAGCCCCACTATATATCACAAATCAGATGCTTACTTTCTTGATGATAAATAATTAGTTGTTAAAAATTTGTAATTTAAATAATTAGTATTAATAATGGTAATTAATTTATATTGTAGTTATAATAATAATAATAATAATAATAATAATAATAATAATAATAATAATAATAATTATTATTATTATTATTGTAATGTGTTTAATTATTGTCACGACCCAATTCCAAATTGTTGGGTCGAATCAGATCATGCCCAGCCTGCACCGTTGTGAGACGGCGGCAGTAAGCTGTTTCTAGTTGCAAGAATCTTCAACAAAAACTACACATTTGTCACAACACGAATATACAAAAATTTTAAAACTTTTAATATTCAACAAAGAGAAGTACAACTGGAAATGAAAGTACTGAAATAAAATACTGAATTCAAAATCTACAAACTCCAACAATATAAAACTAGATAACTGGAAAAAAACTAGCTAAACGGTCGGCTCATCAGCCTCTGGTTCTGCGTCCTCTAAGGGGGACTCTGGCAACACCACAGGATATAACACCGGATCATAGTAGCTATTGTACAATAGCTCAGCATCATCAACGTCACCTATTGGGGGGATCCGTCAGGAAAGGAGCAAGTACGAGTACATATCCGACATTCTAAATAATAATGGAAAGATGTAATTTTAAACAGTTGAAAAAAACTTTGAACAATATTTTCCAGCAACTTTCACTAATTCAGTATTTGAAACAAGATGATTTGAATAGATAACGTTTATGACCGGCTTGGGTTATACAATAGCATCCTAGCGATGCGATACGGCTTATCCCCGTGTGTAAGAGGGATAAGCTCGCGCAATAATGCAATATGAGGGTATTGGTCATAAACGCTACACTACTCCCCCAATATCCCCACAATCAATAATCGAACTCAAGGAGAGAGTTCAGTGTAGCAATGTGGTTTAAGCATGCAACATGACAATTCTTAATTAAAATGTAAGAAAACATAACCGTAACTTGCCTTTGTTTAAAGACTGGAACAGGATGTCGGTACCGGGGAGGAAGTCAAATACGTCCTCGAAACCCTACAGCTGAGAACCCTGACTTAGAACCATAGAGGAAACTATTTCTAGGTGTGCTAGTTACAATTTCTAGAAGCAGGTCCTAGTCAAGTTTTAAGTTATTAATTAATCTACCGGAACGTCTAACATCGTGAGCTACATTTGTTGTCATTTAACTAGATAAGCCTGTTACTGGTTTAATTGGGGAAGATAGCAATTACCGGTTAATTGGCAAAACTTTACATTTTTAATAATATATATATATATATATAACTAAAAAATTTTAAGTGATAAAGCACGGACTTGTTAACTTACTAGTAATTATCCTTTTTACTTAAATATGAGAAATCCTTATTAATTTTTATACAAAATAATTAATACCCAATTATAATTTATACGTCTAGCTACGCAAATAACCAACTCAGAAAAGAAATAGAAAATCTAAGCTACACAATACAGGGCCACAGAAAAATAAAGAAAAACTGGGCTTATGCCCTTACAACAAATTAATTAAATTAAATTAATAAGGCTGAGGCGAGCTCTGAGTGCCGTGAAGCGGTCCAATCAGAAGGCCGAGGCCCTGCACCCAAGATACTAAAACCAGTAACAAGTTCTAAAAATAAAACATAATATAATTTAAATATAAATTATAGAAAATAGACGTCTCAGACTTGGTCATGCAATCTCACGTTGCTGGCTTACGTCTCAACGTACAGGAAGGTCCTGCAGCGTTGGCGATTCGTCGAGGCTCATCCGACCGATACGGTCGTCGCCTACAGGTGATACAGAAAACTCACAAAATCCACATTTAAAGCCAAACAAAACCAATTTTTGTAAACCGTTTGCAAAGATCGGATTTCGAAAATAGATTTTAAATTACCAAAATTACTGAACTTAACTAAATACTATTATTTTGAAATACTTTTCCAAAAATTTGGGCAACACCTCCTCTGTAACTAGGACAACCTAGCCGCGAGGCGGTACCGGTCCAACACAAACCCAATATCCAAAATATAGATGTATAACTTCCAGCCCTTCCAAAAGCCAACAAATAACCAATACAGAACCACAAATCTGAAATATACACCACAAGTCCAACCAAAAAGCCACAGGACTTTGAAAGTCCAAGCATCAACCTCAAAATAGAAAAGAATAATAGCCTATAAGCTCACACAGCAACATACATACGCCCACCACCAAAGAGGGACAAAAAATACGTATATACTAAAACCAACCCAAGAATCACAACCCAAAAATCAAGTCTGAGTCGAACTCGAAAAGCCGTATCCACTAACGCAACCATACTCAAAGCCGATCCCCGGAACGGGGTCGGGACCGCGTCATCATTGATTAACTACGGGAGGGACACAGGGACACAGAATTATACCTCAATTGTTCGGCTAGAGCTCTCAGATGCAAAGAATAGGAGCTGAATCCGTGTGTCTCGGACGGCTCGGGACAATGGACAGTAAAAATTCGTAAGGGTGAAGCGCGGACGACGGCCCAGGAAAGCGCGGACAGCGCTGCCACTGCCGCGGGGCACGGCTCGGGTCTGGGACAGCGCCGGGCTCGAATCTGCGGAACTGCAAGTCATCGAAAAGCGGGACGGGGCTCATGGAGATGCGACCATGGTGTAGCACGCACCGCGAGGGGGCTAGGCCGTACGGAAAGCGTTGGGTGGATCGGGCTTGGAGCTCGACTAGGGCACGTCCGAGCTTGGGGAAACCGGAGAGGAGGCGGGACGACCACCGTGGGGCGCTTGGCCTAGGGCCGGAAGGTGGCCACGAGGCAGGGGTGGAGATGTCGGCCTCGGAACGGGCGTAAAGCGACGGTCGGGCGAGCGGAACGCACGCTGGAGGGAGGGCCGCGGGGGAGCGGTGGCTCGGGTCGGCCGGCCTAGGGTACGATCGCGGGCTCGGATCGGGCCGACGGTCGGAGGCGACCGCGGGGAGGTCGCAGGGAGGCGCGGATCCGGACCAGGGTCGGCTCGGGGAGGCAGTCGGCCGGCCGCGGGGAGCACGGCGGCAGGCCGAGCGGAGCTTGGGGGAAGAGGAGGTGACGAGGTGTTGTGTGGATTTGTTTTGAAGGAGGAATAATAAGGTGCTGGTGGTTAAGGTGTTAACATGTGGTGGAGAGATTTATGAGGGGGAAAAGTGTGGACGTGTATAGAGAAAATAGGAGGGAGTTGAACGTGTGAGAGGAGTGGTGCTGGTGAGTTGGGTCTTCCATTTTTTTGTTAGAAGAGGGTTTTACAACCTTCCCTCCTTAGAAAATTTCGTCCTCGAAATTTCAAAGATAAGGGCCGCGGTACAATCATGCAATCATGCCTCAAACCGGTCTGGATATTCTTCCTCAATAGCCTTATGCCTAATTAGGCTAACTGTCCCATAGCAAAAACCATCAGTGCAATATCTTCGTCAATTCTATCCACTATTCTCAATTAACATTCTTTCCTCCTTAGTAACAGAGTCACTATCCATGATTTATGGTTTCTGTTTCCATACCTGAATTGTCAAATACCGTCACCACCTAAGAAAATTTGTCTTTCCTCATTTTCATACTAAACAAATATAATAGTTCCTGCAATATAGTATGTACTTCCTTCAGCTTGCTAATATATTCAAAATTTAACTCTATCATTTGATACATTTCGTCTTGTCTTAATACTTCAATATCAAGCCTCGGTAACCCAATATTATATTTGAAATCCAACACCACATTTCAATGCTTCAATTTATCATGATCCGTAAAAAGAAATAAAAAAATCTTTATCATTCCTTACTCATAGATGATCACTCTGTAATTTATTTAGACGTCTATTTCCACCAATATGTATATATCTTGATTCTAAATCCTCATTTTACATATTTGATCCCGAATTCTCACTAAAATTTAATCATCATGTTTAAGCTTGAATCCTTCATCTTGATCTTCCTGTATTATTTTGACCAAAATTTTCTCCGTTAATAATATATTTTATTACATCTTCCAACTTTGTATTATTTATAATCATTCTATCTCTAGTTTCTGATTTAAAATCTTTTGCACCATTCAATTCATACGATTGCCATCCTTAGTTAGTTACACCTTAAGTCCAAAATTTCTTGTTTCGATCGTCCTTTAAATATCTTCTGATTCATCATGCATCTTCCTGAAGTGCATCTCCATACTTAATTATCATTTAACAACCCCTAATCTACAATGTCAATTTGCTTGGTATTCACATCATTAATCATCCCTTCCTTGACTCAAATTACAAGTTTTTATATTTATCTCATTTTTTTGTCCCAAAACTCATGTACTCTATAAATCCCTGCTATAGATCGTTTCAGGTTTAAATCATCAGGCATAATCAGATTCGAGGCATGATCGCTAGGTACAATGATAAAATATAGGCACGGTCAGAATTATCTAGATATGATCTGAGATAGAGTTAGAATATTGTTGTGATCAAAATTATTTTTTTAAGGCACGAGTAAAATCTAGGTACGATTAAAATATAATCAAATGATTAAAGATAGGAAAAAAAAATCAAATGAGGTCTCGTAACACAGAAAAGACAACAAAGAAACGAGTGTCAACAGTTTATTGAAAAGGCAAAAAGAAATAAAATCTTCTGTGATGAGGAACAAAATTTCCAATTCAAATTGGGATGAGGTATAGGAGTTTGTGACTCAGGAAAAAGTTAACAAGTTGAATGATAGTAGGATAGCGAGGGTGATTAGAGAATCTATGATATGAATGTAATCAGATAAGATATTTCTGAAGGTGGAGACAATCGCTAGAAATACAAATCCTCCAACCGAATAAAAGTCAGAATAATTTTATGGTGCAAAAAAAAGACAAACATGCTGTCACGACCCGCACCCAGTGAAAGGGCACGAGAAGTAACGAACGCTCAGCCTACACCGAAGTGTCGGCGGTAGAACGCTATCCTGAGTCACAGTATCTAACACAGTCTAAAATAAACTCCGAATGGAGAGTAATAATAGGTAACTCAATCACAATACTAAGATGGAATAGAAGAAAGAATCTCAAGAGAGTCACAGATAAAAGTCTATGTGTAAACCACCAGAATAAATCTCAAGTACAAAAGTACAACTCATAAAGTCTCAAATAGAAAATACAAATAAAGTACTAAGTCTCAGCTAGACTATAGGCAAGTCCTCAGCGACTGTGGGATCCTCCTGAGGGTCCACGTCGCCAGTGTCATCTAAGCCAATGCCATAATAGGTAGGACAGTACTCCTCATCAATACCTATAAAAATTTTAACATGCCCAGTCAGGACGGAACGAGCACATATCTCTCATAACAGTTCATAGCAGGAATGGACATATAAAGCAAGCTATAGAAAACTATACATGAATCGCTGTAAAGGAAATCAACAAGAGAGAGAGACTATAAAATGAGATATAATATGATAATAGAGAAATATAACCTTCTACGTGAATCAGAGCATGAATTGGTTATGTAAACGGTCTGGGTTGCACATGGATACAGCTATGGAGTGCACATAGATACAACTACTGGGGATAATGATCACATAACCAACTACACGAGAAGTAACGAACGCTCAGCCTACACCGAAGTGTCGGCGGTAGAACGCTATCCTGAGTCACAGTATCTAACACAGTCTAAAATAAACTCCGAATGGAGAGTAATAATAGGTAACTCAATCACAATACTAAGATGGAATAGAAGAAAGAATCTCAAGAGAGTCACAGATAAAAGTCTATGTGTAAACCACCAGAATAAATCTCAAGTACAAAAGTACAACTCATAAAGTCTCAAATAGAAAATACAAATAAAGTACTAAGTCTCAGCTAGACTATAGGCAAGTCCTCAGCGACTGTGGGATCCTCCTGAGGGTCCACGTCGCCAGTGTCATCTAAGCCAATGCCATAATAGGTAGGACAGTACTCCTCATCAATACCTATAAAAATTTTAACATACCCAGTCAGGACGGAACGAGCACATATCTCTCATAACAGTTCATAGCAGGAATGGACATATAAAGCAAGCTATAGAAAACTATACATGAATCGCTGTAAAGGAAATCAACAAGAGAGAGAGACTATAAAATGAGATATAATATGATAATAGAGAAATATAACCTTCTACGTGAATCAGAGCATGAATTGGTTATGTAAACGGTCTGGGTTGCACATGGATACAGCTATGGAGTGCACATAGATACAACTACTGGGGATAATGATCACATAACCAACTACACTCTCCCTGCCCCCAATCAATACACAAGGATCAATACATGTTATGTTATTGCACATGGATAACAACTACTGTATACATGGAGCTCATATGGTCATGAGTGTACATGAATAACATATGAGTGCACATGGATAAATATGAATACATGGAGTACATGATGGCCATGATAAAGTACATGAATATGACATACTCGATGTATCCGAGAGGATAATATCGCATGGAAAGATCCAGAGGGTACTAATCCGTGTGAACATCGTGTCAGCATCAAGTATACTAGTCTATAACAAGAGAACATATCCAAACTCCATAAGTAAAGTAGACACTTACCGTTCTCATCGTCCTCGTCCAAAATATGTTTATCAGGATATCTTAACTCAATTCTTAAAAGAATTATCCAAAATAAAATCAAAGGTCAACAACGAATATTTAAGATTTAAAATTCAACAACAAGTCAAGGGTAAGTTAATAGAAACAACGGAAACAACTTCCGAGATAGGGTTCAGAGGAAAATCTTAGGGAAAGTCCCGAGGGTATTACCTAGGTCAAGATAAAAAATGGTGGAATATAATCTAGAACAAACCTCGACCATGATACGAGGTTGGTAAATCATATTCTCTCCCCAACCTAGATGATATACAAGTCCAACTTATACCTTCCCTCTGGGTCCACAACCCATTCTAAGAAGAATAAAGTTAATAACGGACAGATGTTTCAGAAATCAGGATGGACAGGAACAAATGGAAAAAGTTTTGAAAAGTTCGAAATAAGATTCTCAGGGATCATCTCTGGAATCTACCAAGAGTTCCTAATATGTGACTGAGTACCAAAATCCTATAATATTCCATGACTCAACCTTAATCCTAGGGCAGGCTCGCAGTAGTACAGATAAGCTCAAGTACTACCACGACTTCGTATTAATAGCAAAGACTGACCTGCATGGGCCACCACTAAAAACGTGTCACGACCCGTACCCGGATATACGGGTACGAATACGTGGGCCACGCAAGCCTACGCCGCGGTATCGGCGGTAGAACGCTGTCAAGTACACTATACTAACTACAACATCTATGATCCATAACTATGAAATATACTCATGTCACATCACGAAAACTAAGGAAGATAAGACAAGAAATAATAACAATATCACTAAAAACAACTAGAATCTACAATGATCATAAGACAGAAAAATAAAGAAGGAACAACAGGACTAACTAAGGATAACTACCAGGCAACTCACATAGAAGAATAGTGAGATCCACCTCCGCTAACAACATGATGAAGTCCAATACTGAGGGCACAACTACTCCTAAAATTTTGTCAACATATCCAGTCAGGATGGAACGAGCACAAATCTCAAATAACAGTTCTAATTAGACGATATTGAACATGTAGCAGTAAATAGAGAAAATATACAAGAAATCATGAAATGTACATGTGAGTATCATGGCAAGGTAAGCTGTAAATCTAGAGCTAGAACAAGGCAAGTAAAACTGATCATGTCATGTACAAGAATCAAGAATTATCTATCTAAGTGTGTGAGTACTAGCTACAATATGTGGCCGGCTTGGGTCTGCACAAGGTCATGATCTAGCCAACCATACGTGTGGTGTATGATTGGCATTCACAAGGTTCACAAGATATACAAGGTGGGTATTGACCACACATCTACACTAATACTCCCCGTCCCCGACCAGTATAGTGGATCCAACCATGACACATCATGACACACGATTCTCCGAGAGGGTAGCTAGCCTTCGTAGGAATCGTGTCTATACAATGCACAAGAAACAAGAAAGACTTGCACAAGATATACCAAGGAGAGCGAGGAATAATATCTCATGACGGGATCCAGGGAAATACCAATCCGTGTGAACAATGTGTCAATAGAACAAGGGTATCTACACTAAATACAAGAAACATAAACGATATCATAAAACAGAAATATTATCAGAGAATGTACTCGCCTGCGATCTGGTGGAATATGTCAACTGGTCCAAGAACAGTGCCTCGAGGACCTATAGGTGGAATACTGTATCAATATAAGGGTTTGGAAGTAAAATCAAGTCATACTAAGTCAAACTAGGTCAATCTAAGTCAAGGGTTGACTTACAGTTGACTTTGGTCAACTGGTCAACTCTGGTCAATCCTAGGTCAACTCTGGGTCAAACTTGACTAACGTTGACTAACAGTTGACTTTGGGTCAACTGGTCAACTTCTGTCAATTTCTGGTCAATTTTAGGCTACGGTTGACTTCTGGTTGACCTTTGGTCAAAATAGTCAACTGTGGTCAACCAAGGTCAAAACTAGTCTAACCTAGGTCAAATGTTGACTCTACTTCGACGTTCAGTCAAAGTAGTCAACCATGGTCAAAGTGGGTCAAAGCTAGTCTCTATAAGCATCTACAAGGTCAACTTATGAATTTCAGTGATTTAGAAATTTCTGAATTTGATGGGTCTCTAAAACAACCCAAAAGGAGAAAATATTATAATAATAGGATGACACAAAAAGGGAAGAAATCTACAGATGTTGTCGGATGATGAAACTAACATCACCAACGTGTCCAGAATGGTCAAATCAGCTAGGATAGCCTGTCCAAAAGTCCAATTTGGACACAGGGGCAAAACGGTAATTTCGGGTCAAAATGATGTCCGCCGTTTGACACACTTTGCACCAAAAAACGTGCCAAAATAAAAGTGCACAAAAGCTAACAAATTATATGTCCACGAATCCAGAATGACGATACGAACCCAACGGTATATCCAGAATTGGATTCCGTTGACCCGATCTCAAATTGGTCCGTTGACCGGGACATTGAAATTCGATTTACACGGAAAAGCGTGTCGGAGCCAATGTCCTTAAAACTCAGCAAATTATATGTCAACGAGTCCAGAATGATGATACGAACTCAACGGTATATCCAAAATTGGATTCCGATGAGCCGACGTCAAAAAGTCCCATTGACCCGGACTATGGGGCCCACTTTGCACCGAAATGCGTGCCAGGGCCTACATCCTTCAAATCTAACAAACTTTATATGAAAACATGCCAGAACGACGCCACGAGTCTACTGGTGGTGTCAGAAAATGAATCCGGAGTCCCGGGTTCAAAAATAGAATTTTACAAGTGCAACACTAAGAATTCGAACGGCCAACTTTGGCGTCGAATTCGACCGACCTAACAAGCTCAAACTGAAATGAAATCTAAAGGAGGCAGGAAGAGGGTTATACCAGCTGTGCACCGTAACTGGTAGCGTGCAAAATGGAGCTGCGACGACGAAGATACGAACCCGCGAAGTTGGCATCGCAAAACTGTCCAAAAATAGTACAAATTAAAACGTCAAATTGGTGGCCAGTTTTGATGTATCAAACGACGAAATTAACGGTTCAAACTTGACAGAGGTGAAGAGGGATATACCGAGATTGAGACGGAGCAAGGAGTTCGCCGATCCGATGGTCGTATCTCCCAGAAAAAGTGCGCGAAGTCTCTGCGACGGAGCACGAATTCTGGAATTTCTCCGCGCGCGCGTCGACGGAACTCCGAGAAAAACGCTGAAATCGCCTAGACGGCGCGTCCCGGAGGACGGTGGCCGCCTTGGGGTGGTGCGCAGGGGTGCTCCCAGCCAGGGGGGGCCGGCCACGGCGACCACGGCCGGCGGCGGCGGCGCCAGCACGCGTGGCCGTACGCGCATGGCCGCGCGCACACTACTGCACTGCGGCTGCTGCCTGCTGCAGCTGCGGCTGCGGCTGCGCTGCGCTCGCGCGCGCGTCGGGGCGGGCCAGGCTGGAGCACGAGGCGGCGGCTTGGTGAAGTGTGGAGGTGGTGGTGCATGGTGGTGGGAGTGTTAGATGGTGGTGTCGGTTTTGAGCTAGGGAGGAGGAGGAGGTGAAGTCGGAAGGAGGAGGAGGAGAGTGAAGTCGGGAGGAGGAGAGTGAGCTCGACCAGCCAAGGGGTGGTCGGCCATGGGCTCGACATGGTGTGGAGCTGCTGCTGCTGAAGAATGGAGAGGAAATGGTGAGAGAGAGATATGTATGTGTGAATACACATAATATAATAAGAGAGAGAGAGAGAGAGAGAGAGAGATATTAAAGATATTTAGAGAGAGAGAAAGTTAGATAGAGATGGGGGGGCTGTTCCTGTACGGGTAAGGGGTGTGGTGATGGGTTGTGTGTTTGTATAAGTGAAGAGAGAGAGAGGGATTATATACATATATAATACATATGTAAGTATATATATTATATAAAGAGAGATATTAAGAAGATATTAGAGAGAGAGAATAAGAGAGGGGGGGGGGTGTGAAGTCGGCCACACTTTGGGGGAGGGGTGTGCTGGTGGATGGGGATGGGTGTGTGTGTTTGAATATTTTTAAGGAAAGAGAGAAAGAGATATCATATATATATATATATATATATATATATATATATATATATATATATATATATATATATATATATATATATATATATAATGAGATATTTGTATATGTATAGAGATATTTAGAGTAGAGGAAAATATCAGTGGGGTGTGGACAGTCATGATGGAGGGCAACATGGAGCTGGGGTTGGGTTCAGTGGAGCCGGATCGGGCCAAAATCGGACAGGGGGCAATAATTGAATTAAAATGGGTATTTAAAATCATGGGCAAATAAGTAGCATGCGGGGGCTCAAGTAAATGGGACACAAGTGGCAGGCGGGTAGTAGGCTTCATGTGGGCCATGCCCCTATTTGGGGTCGACTAGGTTGGGTCGATGTCGGGTCCCGAAATTAAATTGGAATTTAAATCAGGTTTTACGGTAGATAATTAATTGGCCTAAATTGAACCGAAAGTTGTACGAAGGAAATGAAGCACAAAATGGAGTGTCTGAGTGGGACACGAAGGTCAGGGGTGAAGAGCGTCTCGAGTAGATCAGACATGACAAGTTGGTTTCGAGAAAATAACTAGTCTGGTGCTCCTAAATTAAAAGTCATGGTAACGTGCATATGGTGATCAAGGAAAAGAGTGGGAAATCAATTATTAATTTAGTGGTCTAATATTGACCCGAACTTGCACGAAGCAAAAAGAGCACAAGGAAACGAGTTTAAGTGGGACAGGATATATCAAAATGAAGATAATCTCGTCTACTACAAACTCCAAGAAGGAAGTTTCCAGAGACTGGCATCCCTGATGCTCTAGAATTCCAAGTCACGGTAAAGAGCATTTAATGATCAAAATTAATTTAAATAGAATGAATTATCGAGATAAATCATTTAGAAAATTCGAAAATAAATCCGGAAAATTCAGGGGTCTTACATCCTACCCACCTTATAAAAATTTCGTCCTCGAAATTAAATGTTGGTAGTGGGGTTAAAATATGATAGAAGGTTTAGGCAATATTTTAGGCACGATCCAAGAATGACGAGTTTGCACAATTAAGATAATCGATGCAAAATTGTTCAGGCACGATGAGGGATTTGACACGATAGAATCATGATACGAACAAAATCATATGTGCATGATTTCAAAATAAGTCAAGTCATTGGGGCACGATTTTAGAGACGATTAAGAGAATCGAAGATATAATTGAAGTTCAAGTACGGGGTGATTTGTAGGACTTAGGTTGATAGAAATCAACCCGAAAGTCGCATAGAGTCTCATAGGCCCGATCAAGGGTTAAGGAGTATGATTAATAAAATCATGAAATACGATCCAAGTTCGAATGTGATTAAAATTAGAAATAGTCTAAGTTCACTTGGCATGATAAACAAGACGACCAAAATTGATTGGTCATGGACAGAAGGGAATCAAAATCTTAACAGTATCGAAATTTAAGTAACAATTGAGATATGAAAATTTCAAAATTTTCAGAGTTTTTTAAGTGTAGATAACAGATGTAGATATGAGATGGTTGATTTGTGTAATCAAGACATAGCTAAACAAGGCAAGGGAAATGACGGTAAGATGAGAAAATCATCATACGATGGGAGAGAAAATAATGATAAACAAGAAATAATGGTAGGAATTATCTTGCTCAATTGGTAAAAGAAGTGAATCAACTTAAGATATGACCTGATAACCATACACGTCTATCCAAAATTATGTTGCCAGAATTTACGCCACACCAGTAAACATAGCTACAATAAACGATAGAGTCCATAACCAAGGTATACACCCTATAATCATGTCATCTAGATTCCTTACCACGCCAACCGGTATGGCTGTAAGAGAATCTAAATTTCATAACTAGGATAGTATATCCAAAATTAGGCTCCATGTCCCTGTCAGGCTAGCTAATATGACTGCGATAAATTCCAAACTCCATAAGTAAAGTAGACACTTACCGTTCTCATCGTCCTCGTCCAAAATATGTTTATCAGGATATCTTAACTCAATTCTTAAAAGGATTATCCAAAACAAAATCAAAGGTCAACAACGAATATTTAAGATTTAAAATTCAACAACAAGTCAAGGGTAAGTTAATAGAAACAACGGAAACAACTTCCGAGATAGAGTTCAGAGGAAAATCTTAGGGAAAGTCCCGAGGGTATTACCTAGGTCAAGATAGAAAATGGTAGAATATAATCTAGAACAAACCTCGACCATGATACGAGGTTGGTAAATCATATTCTCTCCCCAACCTAGATGATATACAAGTCCAACTTATACCTTCCCTCTGGGTCCACAACCCATTCTAAGAAGAATAAAGTTGATAACGGACAGATGTTTCAGAAATCAGGATGGACAGGAACAAATGGGAAAAGTTTCGAAAAGTTCGAAATAAGATTCTCAGGGATCATCTCTGGAATCTACCAAGAGTTCCTAATATGTGACTGAGTACCAAAATCCTAGAATATTCCATGACTCAACCTTAATCCTAGGGCAGGCTCGCAGTAGTACAGATAAGCTCAAGTACTACCACGACTTCGCATTAATAGCAAAGACTGACCTGCATGGGCCACCACTAAAAACGTGTCATGACCCGTACCCGGATATACGGGTACGAATACGTGGGCCACGCCAGCCTACACCGCGGTATCGGCGGTAGAACGCTGTCAAGTACACTATACTAACTACAACATCTATGATCCATAACTATGAAATGTACTCATGTCACTTCACGAAAACTAAGGAAGATAGGACAAGAAATAATAACAATATCACTAAAAACAACTAGAATCTACAATGATCATAAGACAGAAAAATGAAGAAGGAACAACAGGACTAACTAAGGATAACTACCAGGCAACTCACATAGAAGAATAGTGAGATCCACCTCCGCTAACAACATGATGAAGTCCAATACTGAGGGCACAACTACTCCTAAAATTTTGTCAACATATCCATTCAGGATGGAACGAGCACAAATCTCAAATAATAGTTCTAATTAGACGATATTGAACATGTAGCAGTAAATAGAGAGAATATACAAGAAATCATGAAATGTACATGTGAGTATCATGGCAAGGTAAGCTGTAAATCTAGAGCTAGAACAAGGCAAGTAAAACTGATCATGTCATGTACAAGAATCAAGAATCATCTATCTAAGTGTGTGAGTACTAGCTAGAACATGTGGCCGGCTTGGGTCTGCACAAGGTCATGATTTAGCCAACCATACGTGTGGTGTATGATTGGCATTCACAAGGTTCACAAGATATACAAGGTGGGTATTGACCACACATCTACACTAATACTCGCCGTCTCCGACTAGTATAGTGGATCCAACCATGACACATCATGACACGCGATTCTCTGAGAGGGTAGCTAGCCTTCGCAGGAATCGTGTCTATACAATGCACAAGAAACAAGAAAGACTTGCACAAGATATACCAAGGAGAGCGAGAAATAATATCTCATGACGGGATACAGGGAAATAACAATCCGTGTGAACAATGTGTCAAGAGAACAAGGGTATCTACACTAAATACAAGAAACATAAACGATATCATAAAACAGAAATATTATCAGAGAATGTACTCGCCTGCGATCTGGTAGAATATGTCAACTGGTCCAAGAACAGTGCCTCGAGGACCTATAGGTGGAATACTGTATCAATATAAGGGTTTGGAAGTAAAATCAAGTCATACTAAGTCAAACTAGGTCAATCTAAGTCAAGGGTTGACTTACAGTTGACTTTGGTCAACTGGTCAACTCTGGTCAATCCTAGGTCAACTCTGGGTCAAACTTGACTAACATTGACTAACAGTTGACTTTGGGTCAACTGGTCAACTTCGGTCAAGTTCTGGTCAATTTTAGGCTACGGTTGACTTCTGGTTGACCTTTGGTCAAAATAGTCAACTGTGGTCAACCAAGGTCAAAACTAGTCTAACCTAGGTCAAATGTTGACTCTACTTCGACGTTCAGTCAAAGTAGTCAACCATGGTCAAAGTGGGTCAAAGCTAGTCTCTATAAACATCTACAAGGTCAACTTATGAATTTCAGTGATTTAGAAATTACTGAATTTGATGGGTCTCTAAAACAACCCAAAAGGAGAAAATATTATAATAATATGATGACACAAAAAGGAAAGAAATCTACAGTTATTGTCGGATGATGAAACTAACATCACCAACGTGTCCAGAATGGTCAAATCAGCTAGGATAGCCTGTCCAAAAGTCCAATTTGGACACAGGGGCAAAACGGTAATTTCGGGTCAAAATGATGTCCGCCGTTGGACACACTTTGCACCGAAAAATGTGCCAAAATAAAAGTGCACAAAATCTAACAAATTATATGTCCACGAATCCAGAATGACGATACGAACCCAACGGTATATCCAGAATTGGATTCCGTTGACCCGATCTCAAATTGGTCCGTTGACCAGGACATTGAAATCTGATTTGCACGAAAAAGCGTGTCGGAGCCAATGTCCTTAAAACTCAGCAAATTATATGTCAACGAGTCCAGAATGACGATACGAACTCAACGGTATATCCGAAATTGGATTCCGATGAGCCTACGTCAAAAAGTCCCGTTGACCGGACTGTGGGGCCCACTTTGCACCAAAATGCGTGCCAGGGCCTACGTCCTCCAAATCTAACAAACTTTATATGAAAACATGCCAGAACGACGCCACGAGTCTACTGGTGGTGTTAGAAATTGAATCCGGAGTCCCGGGTTCAAAAATAGAATTTTACAAGTGCAACACTAAGAATTCGAACGGCCAACTTTGGCGTCGAATTCGACCGACCTAACAAGCTCAAACTGAAATAAAATCTAAAGGAGGCAGGAAGAGGGTTATACCAGCTGTGCACCGGAACTGGTACCACGCAAAACGGAGCTGCGACGACGAAAATACGAACCCGCGAAGTTGGTATCGCAAAACTGTCCAAAAATAGTACAAATTAAAACGTCAACTTGGTGGCCAGTTTTGATGTATCAAACGACGAAATTAACGGTTCAAACTGACAGACGTGAAGAGGGATATACCAAGATTGAGACGGAGCAAGGAGTTCACCGATCCAACGGTCGGATCTTCCAGAAAATGTGCACGAAGTCGCTGCGACGGAGCACGAATTCTGGAATTTCTCCGCGCGCGCGTCGACGGAACTCCGAGAAAAATGCTGAAATCGCCTAGACGGCGCATCCCGGAGGACGGTGGCCGCCTTGGGGTGGCCGCGCGCACACTGCTGCGCTGCGGCTGCTGCCTGCTGCAGCTGCGGCTGCGCTGCGCTCGCACGCGCGTCGGGGTGGGCCAGGCCGGAGCACGAGGCGGCGGCTTGGTGAAGAGTGGAGGTAGTGGTGCATGGTGGTGGGAGTGTTAGATGGTGGTGTCGGTTTTGAGCTAGGGAGGAGGAGGAGGTGAAGTCGGGAGGAGGAGGAGGAGAGTGAAGTCGGGAGGAGGAGAGTGAGCTCGGCCAGCCATGGGGTGGTCGGCCATGGGCTCGGCATGGTGTGGAGCTGCTGCTGCTGAAGAATGGAGAGAAAATGGTGAGAGAGAGAGAGATATGTATGTGTGAATACACATAATATAATAAGAGAGAGAGATATTAAAGATATTTAGAGAGAGAGAAAGTGAGATAGAGATGGGGGGGCTGTTCCTGTACGGGTAGGGGGTGTGGTGATGGGTTGTGTATTTGTATAAGTGAAGAGAGAGAGAGGGATTATATACATATAAAATACATATGTAAGTATATATATTATATAAAGAGAGATATTAAGAAGATATTAGAGAGAGAATAAGAGAGAGGGGGGGTGTGAAGTCGGCCACACTTTGGGGGAGGGGTGTGCTGGTGGATGGGGATGGGTGTGTGTGTTTGAATATTTTAAGGAGAGAGAGAAAGAGATATCATATATATATATATATATATATATATATATATATATATATATATATATATATATATATATATATATATATATATATATATATATGTATGTATGTATGTATATATATAATGAGATATTTGTATATGTATAGAGATATTTAGAGTAGAGGAAAATATCAGTGGGGTGTGGGCAGCCATGATGGAGGGCAACATGGAGCTGGGGTTGGGTTCAGTGGAGCCGGATCGGGCCAAAATCGGACAGGGGGCAATAATTGAATTAACATGGGTATTTAAAATCATGGGCAAATAAGTAGCATACGGGGGCTCAAATAAATGGGACACAAGTGGCAGGCGGGTAGTAGGCTTCATGTGGGCCATATCCCTATTTGGGGTCGATTAGGTTGGGTCGATGTCGGGTCCCGAAATTAAATTGGAATTTAAATCAGGTTTTACGGTAGATAATTAATTGGCCTAAATTGAACCGAAAGTTGTGCGAAGGAAATGAAGCACAAAATGGAGTGTCTGATGGGACACAAAGGTCAGGGGTGAAGAGCGTCTCGAGTAGATCAGGCATGACAAGTTGGTTTCGAAAAAATGACTAGTCTGGTGCTCCTAAATTAAAAGTCATGGTAACGTGCATATGATGATCAAGAAAAAGAGTGGGAAATCAATTATTAATTTAATGGTCTAATATTGACCCGAACTTGCGCGAAGCAAAAAGAGCACAAGGAAACGAGTTCAAGTGGGACATGATATATCAAAATGAAGATAATCTCGTCTACTACAAACTTCAAGAAGAAAGTTTCCAGAGACTGGCATCCCTGATGCTCTAGAATTCCAAGTCACGGTAAAGAGCATTTAATGATCAAAATTAATTTAAATAGAATGAATTATCGAGAATAAATCATTTAGAAAATTCGAAAATAAATCCCAAATTCAGGGGACTTACAGATCCAGTCAGGAAAGGAGCAAGTACGAGTACATATCCGACATTCTAAATAATAATGGAAAGATACAATTTTAAACAGTTGAAAAAAAAATTTGAACAATATTTTCCAGTAATTTTCAACAATTCTGCATTTGAAACAATATGATTTGAATAGGTAACGTTTATGACCGGCTTGGGTTGTACAATAGCATCCTAGCGATACGATACGACTTATCCCCGTGTGTAAGAGGGGTAAGCTCGCACAATAATGCAATATGAGGGTATTGGTCATAAACGCTACACTACTCTCCCAATATCCCCACAATCAATAATCAGACTCAAGGAGAGAGTTCCGTGTAGCAATGTGGTTTAAGCATGCAACATGACAATTATTAATTAAAATGCAAGAAAACATAACCGTAACTTGCCTTTGTTTAAAGACTGGAATAGGATGTCGGTACCGGAAAGGAAGTCAAATACGTCCTCGAAACCCTACAGCTGAGAACCCTGACTTAGAACCATAGAGGAAACTATTTTTAGGTGTGCTAGTTGCAATTTCTAGAAACAGGCCCTAGTCAAGTTTTAAGTTATTAATTAGTCTATCGGAACGTCTAACGTCGCGAGCTACATTTGTTATCATTTAACTGGATAAGCCTGTTACTGGTTTAATTGGAAAAGATAGCAATTACCGGTTAATTGGCAAAACTTTGTATTTTTAATAATATATATATATAACTAAATTTCTTTAAGTGATAAAGCATGGACTTGTTAACTTACTAGTAATTATCCATTTTACTTAAATATGAGAAATCCTTATTAATTTTTATACAAAATAATTAATACCCAATTATAATTTATACGTCTAGCTGCGCAAATAACCAACTCAGAAAAGAAATAGAAAATCTAAGTTATACAATACAGGGCCATAGAAAAATAAAAGAAAACTGGACTTATGCCCTTACAACAAATTAACTAAATTAAATTAATAAGGCTGAGGCAAGCTCTGAGTGCCGTGAAGCGGTCCAAACAGAAGGCCGAGGCCCTGCACCCAAGATACTAAAACCAGTAACAAGTTCTAAAAATAAAACATAATATAAATTAAATATAAATTATAGAAAATGGACGTCTTAAACCTGGTCATGCAATCTCACGTTGCTGGCTTACGCCTCAACGTAAAGGAAGGTCCTGTAGCGTTTGCGTTTTGCCGAGGCTCATCCGACCGATACGGTCGTCGCCTACAGGGGATACAGAAAACTCACAAAATCCACATTTAAAGCCAAACAAAACCAATTTTTGTAAACCGTTTGCAAAGATCGGATTTCAAAAATAGATTTTAAATTACCAAAATTACTGAACTTAACTAAATACTATTATTTTGAAATACTTTTCCGAAAATTTGGGCAGCACCTCCTCTGTAACTAGGACAACCTAGCCGCGAGGCGGTATCGGTCCAACACAAACCCAATATCCAAAATATAGATGTATAACTTCCAACCCTTCCAAAAACCAACCAATAACCAATACAGAACCACAAATCTGAAATATACACCACAAGTCCAACCAAAAAGCCACAGGACTTTGAAAGTCCAAGCATCAACCACAAAATGGAAAAGAATAATAGCCTATAAGCTCACACAGCAACATGCATACGCCCACCACCAAAGACGGACAAAAAATACGTATATACTAAAACCAACCCAAGAATCACAACCCAAAAATCAAGTCCGAGTCGAACTCGAAAAGCCGTATCCACTAACGCAACCATACTCAAAGCCGATCCCCGGGAGTGGGTCGGGACCACGTCATCATTAACTAACTACGGGAGGGACACAGGGACACGAAATTATACCTCAGTTGCTCGGCTAGAGCTCTCAGATGCAAAGAATAGGAGCTGAATCCGTGTGTCTCAGACGGCTCGGGACAGTGGACAGTAAAAATTTGCAAGGGTGAAGCGCGGACGGCGGCCCAGGAAAGCGCGGACAGCGCTGCCACTGCCGCGGGGCACGGCTCGGGTCTGGGACAGCGTCGAGCTCGGATCCGCGAAACTGCGGGTCACCGGGAAGCGAGACGGGGCTCGCGGAGATGCGACCACGGTGTAGCACGCACTGCGAGGGGGCAAGGCCGCACGGAAAGCGCTGGACGGATCGGGCTTGGAGCTCGACTAGGGCACGTCCGAGCTCGGGGAAACCGGAGAGGAGGCGGGGCGGCTACGCCGGAGACGGCCAGGGGCGGCCACCGTGGGGCGCTCAGCCTAGGGCCGGGAGGCGGCCACGAGGCAGGGGCGGAGACGCCGGCCTCGGAACGGGCCCAAAGCGACGGTCGGGCGGGCAAAACTCACGCTGGAGGGCGGGCCGTGGGTGAGCGGTGGCTCGGGTCGGACGGCCTAGGGCACGACCGCGGGCTCGGATCGGGCCGACGGTCGGAGGCAACTACGGGGAGGTCGTAGGGAGGCGCGGATCCGGACCAGGGTCGGCTCGGGGCGGCAGTCGGCCGGCCGCGGGGAGCACGGCGGCAGGCCGAGCGGAGCTTGGGGGAAGAGGAGGTGACGAGGTGTTGTGTAGATTTGTTTTGAAGGAGGAATAATAAGGTGCGGGTGGTTAAGGTGTTAACATGTGGTGGAGAGATTTAGGAGGGGGAAAAGTTTAGACGTGTATAGAGAAAATAGGGGGTAGTTGAACGGGTGAGAGGAGTGGTGCTGGTGAGTTGGGTCTTCCATTTTTAATTTTTTTATTAGAAGAGGGTTTTACAATTATGGTAATTAACTTTATTATGGGTTACCATATCTTCAACTCCAACATCCACTTTCACCATCCAAACAACTGAACTTCTTTTTTTCCACTTTCAACAATCATCCAAACAACACTCTCATTTTTTCCACTTGCAAGAAAAAAAGTATTATATCCAAACACATTTTGGAAAGTGCCACTTGCTGAAAGTGCACTGCAAGTCATCATAATGTAAGAGCCACTTTCATACTTTCAATGAGTTACTTCTATCCAAACAGTCCCATAGTGAAGTTTTAATCTTCTAATCTCTCACTTTTATTCTACATTGTTCTCATTATCATCTTAACGATCTAGCTAAGTGTTTGGAAAAAACTGGCACGGACCTTCGAGTAGAAAAAATTTGTGTATCGTACGGATCGAAGTGTAGACAAAATACTAAATTTGTAATAAGTAGTATTAGAACGATGGTTGATTGGTGTTATGTTGACATCTTTTAGGCCTCGTTTGGTTCGCGGAATGGAAGGGAAAGGAAATCAATTCCTTGTCATTTTCTTTCCTTTGGGAAACTTTAATTCCTATTGATTTTCCTTTCCGATGTTTGGCAATGCCAAGGAATTTGGAAAGGAAAGTGAATACTTCAATGTGGGAAAGTGATTCCTTCCTTGGATGGATGGAATCACTTTTTCCCCTAATTTCTCTTCCATTGGAAATCACTTTTCTTTCCTCCTCAATTCCTTGGACACCCAAACATAGGAAAGTAATCACTTTCCTTTCCCAACCGAAAGATTCCGCGAACCAAACGAGGCCTAAGGGGATTAGCTGCTCACTTTTTCCAATGAATATAAAAACATGATATGCACATTTTCTTCATTAAAGAAAATAGATCATTGCCCATCTTTCTATGCAAAAGTGGCACTAGGTAGCCTTTGATGGCTTTAAGAGTTGAATATGTTAGATTTTTTTTTTTTTTTTACTATTTTATGATCTTCTGGATAAATATTTCATTATATTATGTATAATATAATGAAATATTCTGCGTTTAGTGAAATTTTGAATCGATAGTTGGCCAAATAGTCGACTCCTAATGGCTCCGTCAACGGCTACTAATCCCATGTACTATATAAATTGAAGGAGCATTGATCTTCTCTATACACTTTACTACTCTCTATAAACTTATCTACATTCAGAAGTTCTCTACAAACTCTTTTACATTGAAAAATTATTCGTTCATAAGCTCTATTCATAAGCTCCCTGTCATCTAAATTTTTTTCATTCAGAAATACATTTACAAGTTTGGAATTTAAAAGCTATACAATATCTATTAAGCTTGATTTTGGTTCAATAGAAATAAAAAACAAAGATAGAATGAGTATATGGTACCTAAATACACTATAGTGTTAAATAAATATTTTAACAGAACTATTGTTTTAGGTGTACTTTTTTTTCGGTTTGATAAATGTCAAGAGACGATTCGAACCTGCATCTTCCGCACTAGACTTCCGCTATTACCACTAGGCCACAACCCATAAACAACAGAACTATTTTGTTAAATAAAATTTATGAATGAATGCATCTTATACGTAAATTTTTGGTAACTGTCAGTTGACAATGACAAAACTGAAAACAAACAGAAAAGGTACAGAATAGATTCATTCACAAACTTTTTCAAGTTATGAATCAATTATTCCATGGTATCCCTGTGATTAGTAAAGTGTTAAAAAGAAAAATATTCTTGTCCATATGACGCCAACGCCAATATGCGTATAATTTATTCACTGACATGTGGCCCGTAAAGGAAAAGACGTACACTGCTCTCCATGCAGCTAGCCTGGTCCATTTGTTAGTGAACGTTTGTGGAACCCTTGGACAGATGTACTGTACGTTGAAGTACTGTAAAAAAAAAGTTCTGATAAAAAGTAGCAGTCCACATAAATTCAATCAAATATCCTATATATCAAATAGACATAAATAAATAAAAAACTATTTGGCCCCTGTGTTGGACCGTAAATCGTAATTGTAGACCATGTATCAGTATCCAATTGGCCTCCAATTTGTCTGGAACCGTCACCGATTGATCTGTCAATAAAATGCTAACACATAACGGACACATGCATGGACGGATTCAAAGGCCGGCTGCACCCCAAAAAATAAATTTCATTCTTATTTTTTCAGCCCTACCCAAAAAATAAATTTTATTCTTTTTTTTCTTATAATTTTTAATTTTTGAATTTTTTTTATATGGATTAGTTCACCTCTAGTCTGTCATAATTTATTGTAGTCTATTTTAGCTTCAATTTTTAGATCCGCCTCAAAAGGGACAGTCCAAAAGTGTGGTCCAAAACAGTGGTCCAAATAGAGCCGTTCTATCAAATGAAGATGGTTGGAACCGAGTATTTGCACCAGCTAACAGTCGGAATCGATCTGACCATTATATATATATGAACATAGAAGGATCGATTGGCAGTACTTCAATTCGCTCTGCACAGTGCACAAGTAATTATGGACCACACGTACGTACGTCAACAATAAGCCATGCATGCATGCAGTTGGACCATTCTCTCGTTCTCGCTCGTCCTCCCCCAACAGTGCCACAAAGGACAACAGCTGCTTCTTCATTCATTCAATTCGACTATATACATCTATGCCCACAAATGCTCCCATCCATGAATTTGTTCATGCACTATAGGTTGTTTGGCATTGTCATCCCATTTATTTTCTCGACAATGCTACGTTGTCCATATTTTTGGAGCGTCACTGGTACACGGGTTTACGTGGTGGCCGCCCATTAACGGTGGTGGACCCAACGCTAAAGAGAGGGGCTGGAGTCAATAGAGGGCAGGTGAGATGGGAGGCTATTGATAGTACCTTTTTTAAGACAAAAAGGCCTTGTTTGTTTCGATATCTGGAAATAACAAAAAATTGAAAAAGAAAATAAATATCTCAAAATTGGAAAATAACATCAAATTATTTTCCTTCTTTTTTTTTCATTGAAAATTATTTTTCTTTTCTCCTCAATTCCATTAACACCCTAATAACTTTTATTTTTCTTTCCAAGTATTTTTTTTTACAGAAAATTGTACTCAAAGCAATCAATTTAATATTTATTATATAAAAGGTATAAAGTTTTTAAATTTTTTAAAAATGAGCATGAAATCGCACTAATTTAGAACATAAATTTGATTGACCAACTAATTTAGGATGTAAGTATGTAAAAAACAAAAAAAACTTCAGCTTAATTTGGCTTAACCCCATTCATAAAGTGAAAAATTAGTATTCGAAGCTTCTTAATATTGTTAATATTTTTTTAAATAATTTTTCTGCTTAATTTAGTATCCGAAGCTTAACACTACCAAAATAAGTCATATCAGCGACGAAATTAGCGACGCCGACTTAAAACGTCGCTAATATTTTTGGATTTAGCGACTCCAAAAGAACGCGTCACAATACGTCGCTGATAGCGACAAACAACGACATATTGCGACTACCTTTAGTGTAATAAAAACCAACGTCGTTGATTTGTCGGAAAACGTCGCCAGTTTTATTAGTTCAGCGACGTTTAGCGTCGCAAAGTTTAAGACGTCGCCGAATATTAAAGGAAGGCCGACGCTTTGTGACGTATTTACGGACATCGCTAACTTCTGCTAAATAGGGTTTCCTCGGTTCGACTTTTCATTTCTCCCTCTCCCCAAATTTTTTGTTTCCGCCCCTCTTTCCAGACCTCGACGACAGCCCGACCCCCTTCCCTCCGGCGCCGCTCATCCTCCTCCTCCACCGCGAGCCCCTTCTCCTCCCTCCGGCGAGCCCCTTCTCCTCCTCCTCCTCCTCCTCCACCGCGAGCCCCTTCTCCTCCTCCACCGCGAGATCCTCCTCCTCCTCCTCCTCCACCACCGCGAGGAGACTGAAGGTAAACCCTAACCCTAATTGATGTGTTTTTCGTGTCCAAAATGGACATGGAGACACATTACGACCATGTATTCACTGATACAGTGTGTTCGTGAGGTTTTGGACACTTTGTGTCCATTTGTTGGACACGTGGACACCCCCAAGCTTGCATATATATGTATTTCACCTCTGTACACTTAATCCCCTCCTCCTCCACCACCGAACTTGTCCTCCTCCTCCTCCTCCACCACCGCGAGGAGACTGAAGGTAAACCCTAACCCTAATTGAGGTGTTTTTCGTGTCCAAAATGGACACGGAGATATATTACGACCATGTGTTCACTGATACAGTGTGTTCGTGAGGTTTTGGACACTTTGTGTCCATTTGTTGGACACGTGGACACCCCCAAGCATGCATATATATGTATTTCACCTCTGTACACTTAATCCCCTACATACACTTGTGTATTTTCGTATTAATTTGGATTTGCATATTGGGTTTAGGTTTCGATATAGTGTTTGATACATTGTTTCACCTTGCAACATTCCTACACTTATTTTAGACAACAAGTATATGAACCAATTAGTCAACATCTATTTGTTGAAGTATGGTACTCCATTCTTCGTAAGTTTTAGCTATATATGTCTCAAGATCCAATATTCGAAAATCCCAAGAAGAAGAAGAAGAAAAGAATAAAATGACATCGCTCAACACCGTATGACAACTCTTTGTAGAATTGTGTTAAAGTGTGAGTTCTACAGTATGAGTTCTACAGTATGGTTCTCTTTGTAGAATAAAATGACATCGCTCAACCATATCGATCCTCCATACAAGTCTTCCTTCATCTATTGTCTTAAAGTGTGAGTTCTACAGTATGGTTCTCTTTATAGAATTGTGTCTTATTTTAGACAACAAGGGTTTCCTATTTTTATAGGTAATATGGCAACATGTGTAAGGGAACATATTGGTGTGTATTTGTGTTTGAAAGGGAGTGTCACAAGAGTAAGGCGTAAGCATGTGTTAGTATTTTGAGCTGTGAGAGTGTTTGTTCTATTGAGGTTAGTACCAACTGAAAAGTTAGGTTAAAAGAACCTGGGAACTATGGTGTGGTTGTATACATCATGTATATGTATGTGTGTGTCTAGTGGGAGAAAGGGGGGAGGGTTAACTAGTACCAGGTATTTGGAGAGAAGGGAGAGTTTATACTAGTATATATAGACTAATATCCTAAAACTTGACTTATACAACTTAGAAATGGCTAGTTTGACCAAGTTGGACTAGTTTAGCTTAGAGTTGACTCGGTTGGACTATACATAATATATAGACTAATATCCTAAAACTTGACTTCTACAACTCAGCCTATATGAAATATTGTAGACACGGGTGATATACCGCCGCGATAATCTCTGACCACCGCACGCACAAACACGCGAAAGAAAAGTTAGCAATGCGAAAAGAAGATGACAGATGTCATGTGTACATATACTGCGAAAAGTGTAGACCGCATGAACTAACAATTGCATATCATTCACTACCTTGATGTATCTATCTTACAGAATTATGGAGCTGAATTACTATCTGCAGAATCGTACTTGGATGTACAACCGTCATCCTGATGACATGTGCGGTGTGCGGGATGAATTCATAAAGGGTGTACACCAGTTCTTGCAGTTTGCCAAGGCGTTCTCTCAGTACATGGACGGTACCAAAATTAAGTGTCTGTGTGTGAGATGTCGCAACTTGAAATATCATCCAGAAGTGGATGTCACGTATCATTTATACTCGAAGGATTTTACGCCAAATTACTATCAATGGAGCGAGCACGGAGAACTTATGTCTTTAGCATCGGAGTACGAGCCTTATGTGGATGTCCACAACAACGCTCCTTACGACGATGGATTGGTGAACATGGTTTTCGACGCGGCCGGGCCTAGTTTCGATCCGGATGATCATGATGCACCTGAGGAGGCACCTAACCCCGATGCTGCACAGTTCATGGAGTTGCTGAAGAATGCAAGGACTCCATTATATCCTGGTTGTGAGGATCATTCACCGTTGGAGGTGGTTACAAGATTGTTGAGCATCAAGTCTAATTTTAACATGTCGCAAGATTGCTACAACCGTCTTACGGAGTTGCTTATAGAAATATTGCCTGAGGGTGCGAAGTTACATAAAGACTTCTACCGGTCTAAGAGGATGGTTAGATCGCTCTGGATGGGATACGAAAAAATCGATGCCTATCATAACGGGTGCATGTTGTACTACAAAGACGACAAGGATGAAGATGCCTGCAGATTTTGTGGTGTCGATCGCTACAAGGCATGTGGTAGAGGAAAGTCTGTCGGTGCCAGGAAGCCTACCTCTTCGATGTACTACTTGTCGTTGACGCCACGGTTGCAGCGGTTGTTTATGGTGAAGGAAACTGCAGAAAACATGAGTTGGCATAAGCGGGAACATACCGAAGGAGTGTTGGATCACCCATCTGATGGAGAAGCATGGAAGCACTTTGATCGAGAGTATCCAGATTTTGCTTCTGATCCGCGTAATGTCAGATTGGGTCTCTGCTTCGATGGTTTTACCCCATTTGGACTTTTGGGATCCCAGTATTCGTGTTGGCCTGTGATCGTCACCCCGTACAATCTACCGCCTTGGATGTGCATGAAGACTCCGTATATGTTTCTCACCGTTATTATCCCAGGTCCAAACAATCCGAAAAGGAACATCGATGTGTATTTACAGCCGTTGATTGATGAGTTGAATCAGTTGTGGGAAGTAGGTTCCAACACGTATGATGTATCTAGAAAATAAAATTTTTGGATGCAGGCAACACTTATGTGGACCATCAACGACTTTCCGGCCTATGGAATGTTATCTGAATGGAGCACGCATGGTCGTCTTTCATGTCTGTATTGCATGGACAGCACTAAGGCTTTCCGTTTGAAACACGGAGGCAAACCGTGCTTCTTCGATTGTCATCGACAATTCCTGCCGAAGGATCATCCGTACTGGAGGAACAGGAATGCTTTTCGTGCTGGCGTTGTGGAGAAGGCTAATCCCCCGCCAAGGTGGACCGGATATACGATATGGGAAGAGGTAAAAGATTTACCAAGAGCTATTGAGCAGCCTGCTACGGGCTACAAGTGTGACGGATTTGGTCGCACTCATAACTGGACGAAGAGGAGTATATTCTGGGATCTTCCATATTGGAGCACCAATCTGATTAGACATAACCTTGATGTCATGCCACTACCAAAATACATGGATTTACCGACGGCCTTATCCGTCGGTAGTCCGTCGCCAAAAATAAAAACCGACGGATTACCGACGGATATTTTGGTAAAACAGCCGTCGGGAATAACCTCGTCGCTAAAACATATCCGTCGCTACTCCGTCGCTCAGCGACGACTTAGCGACGGAATACCGTCGGCGCATTTAAATATATATAGCGACGGATTACCGACTAGCTTTCGTCAAAACATGTATCAGGATATAGGGTTAGCGACGGAAAACTCCGTCGCTAAAGAGTCGGCAAAACCGTATCAGTGATTTTCTGATACGCAATATCCGTCGCTAATCCGTCGTAAATTTGTCGGTAAAAGCGTATCAGAGATTTTTCCATACGGCAGGTCGTCGTTATGCCGTCGCTAATCCGCCGAGGTGTACGACGGATTAGCGTCGTATTAGCGACAAAACATCCGTCGCTAACTGCAAAATTTATGGACATCAAACAGAACCAGGTCGATGGACATTCCGTCGCTAAACCGTCGCTCAATGTAAAATTCTCCAGGTAGCGACGGATATTACGTCGCCAATCCGTCGATACATTAAATTCCTACAGTTAGCGACGGATAGTCCGTCGGGACTTTGTCGCCAGTCCGCCGTAAGTTAGTCGCCAATCCGTCGCGAAAGCTAAAATTTATGGACATCAAACAGCACCAGGTCGACGGATCGTCCGTCGCCAATCCGTTGCTTTATTGAAATGCTCCAGGTAGCGACGGTTTTTACGTCGCCACTCCATCGCTAACCTCAGTTTCTCCAGTTAGCGACGGACTATCCGTCGCTGAGTGGTCGCCAGTCCGTCGCTAACTTCTAATTTTTGAAAAAAAAAATACTGCAAACAGACTCTTTCATGTTTATACAACACATCCAACACAATATCAAACATGCAAAATATCCATATACAACACCATATATCCATATCCAACACGAATATCCAACGTATCCAATATCCAACACCATATATCCATATGCAAAATATCCATATCTGACACCAATATCCAACGTATCCAATATCCAACAAAATATTACCAACACAATATATCCAATATCCAACATTAAATTATCCAAACATAAAAAAAATATCCGAACATACAATGTATCCAAATGTCTACAAAACCAACAACATAAACAAAATCAAACCCCGTCCGTCGGATCGTCTCGTGCTCGTGCCGCCGCATCCGCTTTGCGTATGTACTCCTCCACCGTGTGTACCGGCACTTGGGACAAGACATGGTCTGGAAGCGCGCGTAGCTGCTCTGGCGACAACATGTCAAGGAGCGTCAAGATGGTGTTATCCGATACGATGCGGGCGTCCGCAGAGCGGTTAAACGAAAGCCGTCCGGGGAAAGAAGGACCAGGTCGATCCGAAGCACCGGCAGCAGCAGTAGACGGACCGGGAGCACCACCAGATGAACCGGGAGCACCAGCAGACGGACCGGGAGCAGACAGACCGGGAGCAGACGGACCGGGAGCAGACGGATAGCGCCCCAACACTATCGCCCGCAAATCTGACACCGCAGAGGTCAGAGTCGCAAGCTGCGCCCTCACATCGTCAACCGGGGGCGCTGGGGGAGGCGGAGGCGGTAGATATCTCGGGGACGGCTGCAACGAGGGCGCCATGGAACCTAAGTCGTAGACGCGCCCTTTCCTAACGCCGTCGACGGATTCTACGAACACGTCGTCGTAGCGAGCGGCCATAGAAGAGTGCGTCTGGGTGGGCGTCGTTTCGCCGACATTCTCGGAAGGGGGCTCGATCTCAAGCCGACTAAGTGCCTCACGATACGCAGCCTATCCAATGAATGTGTTTATACTATAAGTTTTTCTAAGTTATAATCTAAATCCTATGTTTCCCTAAGTTATAGTCTGAATCCTAAGTTTATCTAATTAACTTAACAATAATTATATTTTTAACATAAATCTCATAAACGTAAGTACTTACATCAGTCTCCTCGGCCCTCGCGTCGACGAAGCTCCCGTCCTTCCGCCTCTTGTGCGTATGCACGAATACATCGTGAGTGGTGACCGTCTCCGCCTCTTTCCCCTGCTTCACCGCCCGTTGGGCCTGCATACGTAGAATTTAATTAACTTCGTATATTAACAGAACAAAATTAAATAATAGAATGAATTTGAATTTGTGCTATCTCACCAAATCTGCACGCGTCGATGCGTGGGGCCTTGATCCCCCCGTATGCAGACCCGCGGCCTGTCGATTAGCCTTAGCTTTCTCCGATTTCAGCTTGAACTGCGGAGTATCCATCTTCTCCAACATCTGCTCATAGTACTCCGCCCAGATCCAGTCCTTCCTCGTATGCGCCGTACGAAGGTCGTACACCGCATCCCGTATCTTCTTCCCGGCGACGGCTTTGTAGGTCCTGCGGATCGCCTCCTCACGATGGGGGGGCCACCAGAACGTCCTCTGACATACAAATTCAAATATCACGTAATAAAAGATTTAATGATTTAAAGAATAATTAATAATTTACCGACGAATTTATACCCTCATCTCGTCGACCCAGACGTACTTCATGTCCTGAGGCACATCAGAAAAATTGAGGTAGGGGCCATGGTTGTTATCCCGGATAATGCGTCCTAGAATCCGGGCAGCATCCACGGTAAAAACCTATAAAGAAGCAACGACTGGATTATTAACTTGAATAAATGAAACAAATTTAATAAATTAACTTAAATTTACTTACGATTCACCAGCAGACCATAGCTCTCGTCGGAACTCGCCCACCAGCCTCTCTGGTGGCGTCGGGGGATCCGCGGGTCCGCGCATGTACTCCCCGGTAACAGGATGAAACTGAATCCCGGGGTACTCCGAGGCCCACCCTGCAGTAACTGCTGGCCCCCCTGCTGCATCTGCTGCTGCATCCGCTGGTACATCCTGTGGCGGAACAGATCCGCTAGCGGATGGAGTCACAGGCCTCGACGACGATGTCGGTGGCACCGAGGAAGAATGACGGCGGGAAGAGCCTGTGTCCGGGCTCTCCAAGTTGGGATCGGAGGTCACATCCGGGGAATGCGGCTGGCGACCACGACCGCTACCACCACGCCCACGCCCACGCCCACGACCACCACCACCACCGCCGCCGCCGCCGCCACCGCCACGACCACGGCCAGCACCACCAGTACGGGTGCTCGCAACCATGCCCTGTAAATAGAACACATAAACAAAATACCGACAACATAGATTTATAAATGAATATAAAACTAAACATATCCATACCAGCAGCAGGGCGATGAGTGCCGCCCAGACGAGTAGGCCTAGGAGTGCCATCTGCAAAAAGAAACTCATACAATAATACGCAAATATCCCAAACTGAAATAAATATTACAATCAGAAGTGAAGTACGAATAAAAGCTAGATACACAAAATCTGATAAAATCACGCACCAATACAACAAAGTACAATTCTTGTAACTTTTGATGAAAGGGCATCTTGTGTTCCACTAGACTTGTAATTGTAAATCCAAATGTAATAGGGTAATTTAGGATTCGAGACTAGATTTGGGTGCTTCAAGATACAACTGAAATATAGCGATATTTAATCATCGTCATCGTCCTCTTCCTCGGCCTCGGCCTCATCATCATCATCATCCTCATCGTCGAATTCATCTGTATCCTCATCCTCATCCTCATAAAGTTCTTCTTCTTCTTCTTCTTCTTCTTCTTCTTCTTCTTCTTCAGTCTCAATACTTGGGACAAGACGCCTCTTTCTCCCCTGGTTGACATCTAAGTCTTGTATATCAACCTCTTTCTCCCCTCTATTTTCATCAGCAAGAGGTATATCAACCTCTAATTCAACATCCATGTCACAAGACTGTTGTCCCAAGTATTGGGGCTTTTCGATCTGGTCCTCTTGGTATGCTGGGTCTCCAACGTTGAATGTATTTCTAGATTTAATCTTGCATACTGCCCACCAGTCAAAGCGATCTCTACGACGCCTTGGGTAGCTTGTATAGTAGACTTGAATAGCCTGACTTGCTATCGCAAACGTGTCGGACCCTCTATACCTCCTGCGATGATTTATATCGACGAATCCAAATTGTTTATCGATTCTCCAACCGATATTTGGTGTCGTATCGAACCACTCACATTTGAACATAACAATATGCATATCAAATGGGGCACTATATTGTAATTCTACAATATCCCGAAGCACTCCATAATAGTCAAAGTCCGGCTCGTCGTCATAGATTGTGCCTCTTATGCAAACACCAGAATCCTTCGTACTGAAGCCGTCATTGAGAAATTCGGCATTTATAGGATGTTGAGTTGTCTTAAACTTGAAGCCATTAACGACATTGCCGGGCCAAGTCTTTGCATGCTTCTTCAGTCCCAATGACAAATAACGAATGCTCTTATTTGTGAGTGTACTTGGTTCAGCTAATAAAACCTATAAACTTTAAATGTTTTAGTTGCATATATATATTTAAATGGTAGCCGCATAACATATTATCTCAGTTACTTACGTAATCTCGAAACCATGACGGAAAGGTAAATCAACCTCTCTTTGAAGTCCCTCATCGGTAATATCGGGTGTCCTTATTTTGACTTCATCTCTAAATACACTGTTAGAGAGAATAAAAATTAGTGTAGTCACTTACCTCACCAAATTAGAGATTATAACGAGGTGTAGTCACTTACTTCTCCAAATCTCTCACTTCTTGTATGTCACAATTTAACAAGACATATCGGTGAGCGGCATCATACTCATCGTCACTCAACCACCGTTTCTTACTAGCCCCAATAGGCTTGCCCCTTAAATTGAATATACCTCCTTCCTCAACGTCTTCGTCATTCCTTTGAGGTCTATTTTGATTTGTCTCAACATGAGTATCGAAATAAATGGAGCAAAAGTTTGACACCTCCTCGATAAGATATGCTTCGCATATCGAAGCCTCTATATGAGCCTTGTTGCCAACTTTCTTCTTTAGATGATGTAGATACCTAGAGAGACAAATTATCTTGAGAATTAGCAATGAATTGTAAAATCCACTTAAATTATATCGATTTTTATTTACCTTTCAAAGGGGTACATCCATCGATAATGAACAGATGCACCGACACGGACTTCGTATGCTAGATGAATCGGTAGATGCTCCATACTGTCGAAGAAACCCGATGGAAATATTTTCTCTAACTTGCAAATTGTTAAGACAATCTTTTCCTCAAGTTGTATCATATGTTGCACCATGAGCTTAGTTGAACAGATATCCCTGAAGAATGTAGACAGCTCGGCCAACGGAACCCATACAGCAGAAGGCAACAACTCTCTCAACGCAATGGGCAGTAATCTTTCCATAAACACGTGGCAGTCGTGACTCTTCATTCCTGTTAGCTTGCGTTCATTGAGATCAACGCATCTAGACAAATTCGACACATAGCCGTCGAAAATCTTAAAGTAGATATCCACTTGCAGATTATTAATCTATCTTCCTTGCTCAATGCATATGGCGCTATCGGCTTAGTTACTTGTCCACCAGCTCCCCTTTGTATCAAGTTTAGATTATGACGTTTGCATATCTCGGCCATGTCTTGTCTTGCTTTTGGATTGTCCTTCGTCTTTCCTTTAATATCCATAACGGTATTGAAGACATTATCGAACACATTCTTTTCGATATGCATGACATCAAGATTATGCCTAATAAGATTATCTTTCCAATAAGGCAAGTCCTAGAAGATACTCCGTTTGGTCCAGTTATGGCTTTGTCCGAACCCCTCGACACAATTGTTCGATGGATCTTCCATTGCGGTGGGCAATTCCTTTACATCTTCCTAAATATCGTATCCCGACAATCTGGCAGGAGGTTCAGAAAATTTTGTTTTCCATATCTGAACGCGTCCTTGTTCTTTCGCCAAGGATGTCTCGTTGGCAGAAATTGACGGTGACAGTCAAAGAAAGAAGTTTTTCCTCCATGTCTAAGGCGGAACGCCTTACTATTTTCCATACATATCGGACAAGACATGTTGCCGTGCGTACTCCATCCCGACAGCATACCGTATGCTGGAAAATTATTGATTGTCCACATGAGTGAAGCTCTCATCTGAAAGTTTTGTTTTCTGGAAATATCATAGGTCGTGACGCCGATCTCCCACAACTGTTTCAGCTCATCCACCAACGGCTGTAAATATATATCGATGTTCTTTGTCGGATTTTTGGGACCGGGTATGATAGCTGTCAAGAACATATAAGGAGTCTTCATACACATCCATAGTGGCAGATTGTAAGGGATAAGAATGACCGGCCAGCATGAGTATTGAGATCCCGACTGTCCGAAAGGGGCGAAGCCATCAGAACATAGCGCCAGGCGTACATTTCTAGGCTCTGCAGCAAAATTTGGATGACACAAATCAAAATATTTCCACGCCTCCCCATCCGAAGGATGTGACAATTCTCCTTCGTCCTTTATGCGATCTTCATTGTGCCACGTCATGTGTTCTGCTGTATTCAGAGACATATACATCCTCTGTAAGCGCTTCGTGATCGACAAGTAATGCATATACTTGTAAGGACGTCGTTTTCTAGTTGACTTTCCTTTTTCCTGTACTGTCTTGTAACGATCCGCATTACAGAACCAACAACTTTCTAATACGCAATTCTCTTTGTAATACAACATGCATCCGTTGCGACAGCAATCTATCTTCTCATACCCCAGTCCCAGTTGTCGGACCATCATCTTTGACTTGTAGAAGTTTCTTGGGAGCTCTTTTGATTCCTTCGGTAACACCTCATTAGTTAATTGTGTGATCCGATCATAGCAAGCTTGTGGCAAGTTAAAATCAGACTTTATGTTCAACAACCGCATCGTCACTGACAGTGCGGAATGAGTCTCACAACCAGGATATAGAGGAGTATCTGCGTCCTTAAACATATCATAGAACTCCTTTGCCTCGGGATTAGGATCCTCCGGATCAAAATTAGGCCCTGCCGCAGCATACACCATATCTCGTACAAGGTTCTGCATGTCTCCATAATCCACAGAGCATCCGTCGTCTTCGAGGACATCCGTTGCAGCATTATCATCAAAAGCATAAGTACCAGCTTCTGCAGCCTGTCTTTCTGAATATAATTCACCTTGCGATGACCACAGGCCGTAATCACGTACGAAACCCTTACGGGTCAAATGATCTCTCACAGTCATCACTTCTTCGAAACGTCTATTGTGACAATTAACACATGGACACTTGATTTTGTTATCGTCCATGTACTGAGTTTTGCTCATGGCATACTTAAGAAATACTTCCACACCTGCCTGAAAATCGTCACTCACACCAATTCTGCTCTCGTGTTGTCGTTTGTACATCCATGTACGATCAACAAAGTAACGATTCATGCTCGATTTGATGTGAATATCTGTATCGTAAGACAAACTAAACATAAGAATTAATAGCCCGATACCGATACTCATATCGTAAGAAAAACTAAACTTGTGGATAACACGCTAGGCCTACGACGAGGCTACTTAGTATCACAATCTAACATAATTAGTATATAATCATGTAACTGGTGGATCCGCAGCTAGTAAGCCGGATGTACTTAATATCAGAGAGTATCAGATTAGTATCAGTATATAGGTTAGGTAGACCGTATCAAACGCATATCGGAATAGTAGGCCGAATAGGAGGCCGAGATAGTCGAATGAGAAGAAGGGAAGAAAGGAGGAGCAGATGGGTCCAGAGCCATGGTGGAGGAGGAGAAGTAACATGAGAGCAGTTTTCGCCGTAACATCTCCTGGCTCTGCTGGCAACTGAAGTCCAGATGCTACAAAGGACGATCCTTCGCTGAAATCGACTGCAACACCCATCAGTTCAAGTTCATTCCTATATGAGTATATTCCAATGCCATAGAGGAAGGTCAACAAACTGATGGCTTCTATGGCATTGGAATCTACTCATATAGGAATGAACTTGAACTGATGGGTGTTGTAGTCGATTTCAGCGAAGGATCGTCCTTTGTAGCATCTGGACTTCAGTTGCCAGCAGAGCCAGGAGATGTTACGGCGGAAACTGCTCTCATGTTACTTCTCCTCCTCCACCATGGCTCTGGACCCATCTGCTCCTCCCTTCTTCCCTTCTTCTCATTCGACTATCTCGGCCTCCTATTCGGCCTACTATTCCGATACCGATACTTTGAACCTTGATCTTAACCCAAACCTATATACTGATCGATACTAATCCGCTACGCCCGATACTAAGTATATACGGTCGATACTGATAGCGATAGTCTGATACCGATAGCGATAGTCCGATACCGATAGTTCGATCGATACCGATAGTTCGATACCGATAGCGATAGTCCGATACCGATAGCGATAGTTCGATACCGATAGCGATAGTCCGATACAGATACACATGGACCTACATATCTATATATCACTAGTAGCCATACTCCTCTACATACTACTCTACACTAGGATCTAGTAACCATATACTACTCTACACACTAGATACGTAGTCATACTCTAAAATAAGGTAAACTAATTTACCCACACATTAAAACCAACCCAATCAAATCTTAGGCAAACTATTCATATGATATCAATCGAAATACAAATAGGTCAACTAGGCTAGTTCAAGGTCAAATTAGGAGTCCAAGTCAACTCTGTCAAAACTAACCTTAATTAGGCTAAACTTCTACCTTAGCTAATCAAATATATATACTAGACTTCACGACGTGTGTCTGTGTATATATATATATATATATATATTATTAATAAATTACTTAAAATTATGCCTATATATATATATATATATATATATATATATATATATATATATATATATATATATATATATATATATGTCTGTGTGTGTGTGTGTATCCGTGTGTCTGTGTCCGTGTGTGTGTGTGTCTGTGTGTGTGTCCGTGTGTGTGTGTGTCCGTGTGTGTGTGTGTGTGTGTCCGTGTGTGTGTGTGTGTCTGTGGGAGAGGAGGAGGAGGACTCCTGCGCGGGGACTCCAGAGTCCCTCCTACGCCCCCCCTGCCCCGACCCCCCCCAACCCCTGCCAGACCCCCCAACCCCTGCCCGACCCCCTCTCCCACCCCCCTGCCCCCCCTGTCCCGACCCCCCCAACCCCTGCCCGACCCCCCCCAACCCCTGCCCGACCCCCTCTCCCACCCCCCTGCCCCCCCCTGCCCCGACCCCCCCAACCCCCTGCCCGACCCTCCCCAACCCCTGCCCGACCCCCTCTCCCACCCCCCTGCCCAGACCACCCCCACCCCTGCCCGACCCCCTCCCCGACCCCCGCTGCCCCCTCTCCCACCCCACCCTTGCCCCGACCACCCCACCCCCTACCCGAACCCCCCTGCCCAGACCACCCCCCACCCGAACCCCCCTGCCCAGACCACCCCCCACCCCTGCCCGACCCCCTCCCCGACCCCCCTGCCCCCGACCACCCCACTCCACCCTTGCCCCGACCACCCCACCCCGTACCCGAAACCCCCCTGCCCCACACCCTCTCCGACCACTACGACAGCCCCCCAACCCCCCAAATCGTAAAAGAGAGAGAGAGAGAGGGAGATAGAGAGAGAGAGAGGGGGGGGAGAGAGAGCATACCTTAGAGAGAGAGGGAGATCGTCGGTCGGAGAGAGGGAGATCGTCGGAGAGAGGGAGAGGGAAGAGAGAGAGTGTTTTGGGGGGGAATGAAAATTTTCCCCCCGTCGGTTCAATTTAAGTTAGGGTACAGAAATTAGCGACGGAAGTAGCGACGGATTATTCCGTCGCTAAGTCGTCAGTAAATCTCGCGCCAATATTTTAGGCTTTTGCCGCCAAAATATGCGACGTTCTAGCGACGGATATAAAACCGTCGCTACTTGGCCGACGACCTATCGACGGCGTAGCGACGGATATGGACATAAAAAAATAAAAAAAATTGTCCACTGCTTTTCGTCGGTATTCCGTCACAAATTCGTCGGTGATCCGACGGTAATAGCGACGGAAAATTGCCGTCGCTAAATGGCCGTCGCTAAAATACTGTAATTTGGTAGTGTGCATATCGAGAAGAATGTATTTGACAACATAATTAATACTGTAATGGACGTAAAGGGGAAGACGAAAGACAATCCAAAGGCTAGATTGGACTTGGAAGAAATATGTAGACGTCCTGCATTACATTTGATAGAGGACGGAAATGGAAAGTTGAAGCAGCCTAAGGCAATTTTCTCACTGGAAAAGGAGGATAAAGTGAGGCTTTGTAGGTGGATTCAAGGTCTGAAATTTCCAGATGGGTATATTTCGAACTTGAGAAGATGCTTCGACCTCAAGGAGAACAAACTGACAGGTATGAAGAGCCATGATTGTCACGTACTCATGGAGCGGTTAATTCCGATTTCATTTCGGGAATTCTTACCGCAGGCAGTTTGGGATCCATTGACGGAGCTTAGCATATTCTTCAGGGACCTTTGTTCTAAGAAATTGCTCGTTGATCGTCTAGAAAAACAAGAGAAGGACATTGCGGTAACACTGTGCAAGCTAGAGAGGGTGTTCCCTCCTGGATTCTTTGACTCTATGGAGCATTTACCGATTCATCTTTCCTACGATGCACGTGTTGGTGGATCCGTCGAATATCGATGGATGTACCCGTTCGAGCGACATTTGAATCACCTAAAAAGAAAGGTGAAAAATAAGGCTCGGGTCGAGGGTTCTATTTGTGAAGCCTATATTCTCGAGGAGATTACAAATTTCTGCTCCTCCTATTTCAAACCTCATGTTACTACGAATAGAACGAGGGCTCCGAGAAACGACGACGGATATCAAGAATTTAATAATGGAATACTGAAAGTATTCAATGCGTCCGGAAAGCCTTCGGGGAAAATGAAGAAGAGATATTTGAATGACGAAGAGCTAAGGGCTGCTCAGTTGTATGTATTACTCAATTGCGACGAGGATGAAATGGAGAAGCTAGAGGGGTAAGTAACTCAGGATGATGAGTTTACGTCATCTCAATGTAATAGTATAAGCTAATATTATTGTACTAATCGGCGGTTGCTTCGTTGTTTTCCAGCACATATAATGATGAGTTGAGGCTGGTTAGACCCTACCTAACAGACGAAGCATTAGAACAAGAAATGAGACGTCATTTTCCTTCTTGGTTGAGCCAATATGTAAGTAGCTCAGTAATTACTGGCCTCTTCTAATGCAACTGCGCAATAAATAACTTATTATTGCTTCTTTGATATTCAGGTCGATCGTCTAATTTCACCCGAGATTGAATTAATTAGAACTCTTGCCAAGGGACCAATTACTTTTGTTAAAATATGGCCAAGTTACTGTGTCAATGGCTTTCGGTTCAAGTCGACAAATGCTCCGATCAGAGACAGCTTCCTGGATCTTGATTCCACGAAAAACAGTTGTTTGTGTATCAAGTCTTCAAACTACAAAGACGTCGATCCAGGAAATGATTTTTTTGGCATCTTGCGAGAGATTGTGGGGTTGTCATATAATAATGGCAGAGAACCTGCAAAGATCGTATTGTTCAAGTGTGAATGGTTCGATCAGATTGAAAATCAAGGTTGGAAAATTGATAAGCATGGTCTTCTGGATATAAACTACAAGCGTAGATATCAAGGCTACGAACCGTTTGTCCTAGCAACTCAGGCTCAGCTCGTGTACTTCACAGCTTATCCGAGACGGGAAGCAACGAAGTCTGACTGGTGGGCAGTATTCAAGACTAAAGCCAGAGATACTTTTGATGTTGACGAAAAAGCTTACCAGGAGGACGAGCTACCTCTTGTAACCAATATTGTCGATGTAGACTCCATGGAAGTTACGCATTACATGACACATAATGTAGAAGATGTAGAATTATCCGAAGAGGAAGACGAAGCCGACGAAGGCGAAGATAAAAGTGAAGATGAGGAGGAAGAGGAAGATGAGGTCGAGGAAGACGAACAAGATGATTATTCTGAAGATGATTGAGAGAGATATACTTATCTGAACTTAGATATTTCTTCTAGAATATATTATCTGGACTTAGATGTTTATTGTAGAATGTATCATTATATGTTGTCTTGGTTATTATCTTGTCTTTGTTGTACTTTTATATTTCTAGTCTATTATTTGTTGTACTTTCATATTTCTAGTCTCTATTATTTGTTGTACTATCATATGCTGTTATCAGGTATGGCAGGTCGTCGCGGAGCATTCCGAGGGAGACAACGAGGTCACTCTCCTCCGGTAATTCCTACAGGTACCGCTAGAGGACGGAGTTTTCCTTCGGTACCTCATTCTGGTATCGGCTCTGGATCTTCGTCGCCGATTACTCCTCCATATCGGACAACAGATGGGCCTGCTGGGACGACGTCACATGGCATATCTCCTGGGACGAGTAGTTCCAGGCCTGTTGAGAGTGCTCGCCCGTCTAGCGTTCCTACTGCTGATACAACGATGGAGACGGATGAGCAGATGGCGGAGGCTGCGGCGACGGCCGAGGCGACGATGCCGACGGTCGACCAGCATCATGCAGATGATGCGTGCGCACCTCCGGAGGAGAGGAGGACGGAGATCTGGGCCGACGGTACAAAGTAGGTGTTTTGGTTTATAATTTTTTTCTTTCTGTTTTTATCATAAATTAACTTTTTTCATGAATATAATATGTTTGTATAGATATCGTCCCCCAGAGGTACAGAGACGTCTAGGCCACATGCTGAGGCATAATTATGGTGGTGCTTGGATTAACTACTCTGATGCTCCGGACGAGAGGAAGGCCTTCTGGTTTGCACGCTTCAAAGTTAAAATATATTTGCTTTTAACATGAATCATATAATTTTATATATTATATATAACTGATAAATATTTGGTTTACGCTCTTCTACGATATGTTTTTCTATCCACCGCACCGGGCCGAGCAGATCGAAGGAATGTTTTCTGCCGTCGCTGCCAAGCTGATCCGCGACTCTATCAATGATCAGAAGGATCGTGATCGTGCCGGAAAGCCGATCCAAGGTTGGATCACCCCTGATCAATGGAATACGATGAAGGCTCGATTCGAGGAGCAAAGGTACAAGGAGAAGTCGGAGAAGGCTAAGGCGGCTAGGCAACATGCCTCGAAGTGGTGCGGTGGGTCGATTCCGATGACGAAATATTTCCGTCGTCTGGTATGTCTTCCTCTTTTACAAATATCATTTTAATGCAAAACCGATAAATTATTACTAAGATAATATATTTAATTACAGGTAAGGAAGGTCGGTAACGCCGACATGGTGACCGTCTTCCTGGCCATCCATCGTCGCGGCGGTGACCTTATTGACGAGAAGGCCGAGCAGACTTATGTAAGTATTACAATACGTTATCTTAATTTAATACTTCGTGTCAATTTTAATATAACTTAGTAAATATGATGCAAATAAATATTCATGTAGTTAGTAATAATAAGTACATTAATTAGAAATTAAAAATAATAAGTTCATTAATTAGAAATTAGTAATAATAAGTACATTAATTAGAAATTAGAAATTAGAAGTTAGTAATAATAAGTACTTTCTATGCCGAGTATCAGAGCCTGCAGGAACGGGCGGCTGCTAGTGCACCTGATGCAGGAGAGGCCGGTACTTCCTCGCAGCGCACTCAAGCTCCGTCGGCGGATGAGCTATGGATGGCCGCCGCTGGTGGACTCCGTAGGGGTACGTACTACGGTACGGGATCCTATGGCGCCCTAGTTGTGACCCAGTCCTCTAGGACATCTCCTGCTAGTGTGCATGGTCTACAGCCGTCCCGGAAGTCTGCCCGAGTCCACCAGATGATGGAGTCTCTCCGTGATGACCTGCTACGACGGATCGAGGAGCAGTCTCAGCACCCTACGAAGGATCCTGCGCTGCTAGCACGATTGGATGCACTCGACCGTGGCATTATGGACCTCAGGAAGACGACTGAGAGGACAGAGCGCACCGTTGGAGGGTTAGAGCGCACGGTGACGGAGCTGCAGACAGGACAGGTGACCATGGCCGAGAGGATGAGATTGGCGCAGGAGTCGATGGTCCAGAGCAGTGATAAAATGTTATCTATTATGGATTCATACCACCAGCGACTTACAGCGTTGGAGCGTGCTGGTCCTTCGTGTCACGACCCGCACCCACTGTGAGGGTACGAGAACGTAACAACGCCCAGCCTACGCCGCAGTGTCGACAGTAGAACGCTGTTCTAGGTCATAAACTATAACTAGCATAATAAGAATACTCTCCATAAGGAGGCCAACACAGAGGTATAACTCAATCATAATCTAAGGTAGAATGTAGCACGATGAAATAGATAAAAAATCCTCAAATGAGGTACAACAGAAAAGAAATACAAGTCTTATCATCTCTAAAATATACAACTCTGAAAATAAAGACAACAGCTAAGCATGAAAAGAAGGAACAATCTAAGCTATCTACACTATACAAGGTATCATCCTGAGCAGCTGCCTGAACCTCCCCAGGGGTCCAGGTCGCGAGTGTCAACTAGGTAAGCTCCAAGTGAGGGTGCAGGGTTCCTCATCATCCTCTGTAAAATTTTTAACAGGTCCAGTCAGGACGGGAGCGAGCACAAAATATCTCACGCAGTTCATATCATGTTAGGAAATTTAAAGCATGCAATAGAGTAAGGTACATGAAACGCTGAAAGAAAGAAGTATATAAAAAACAGTAGAGATTTGATAACAAAAATATTTAAATATGATAAATAAGAACTATAAGCCTATTGTGATTTAGAGTACAATATGGTTATGTAAACGGGTTAGGTTGTACAATAAAATGGGATTCCTTTGTACGTGAGTGTACAATGGACATATATAATTTCTTATACAATAGGATTGATCACATAACCACTTCTACTCTTCCTTCCCAATCAATACACAAGGATCCAATTCAGTTACGTTACCTTATACAATGGCTTGTACAATGGCTTGTACAATGGCTTATACAATAGCTCAATATGATAATGATAGTACAATATGCACAACGAGTGTACAATGATAAAGGTATTCAATAAATACAATATGTAAGTGAAACGCACATCACAATATATATTTAGTGAATACAAGGAGATAACATCTCAGAAGAAGATCCGTATAGTACCAATCCGTGATAATGATCGTGTCAGCATCAAGTACAGTAATCTAAAGCAAGAATATAAATCCAGACAAGTATGAAACGGTCAGAGAATGTACTCGCCTCGTATCTGAATGTCTGAAGTAAATGTACAATCCGAGATGAGATACCTGACTCCTAGTTAGAGCAACACAAGTCAAGATGTATACAGGGGATGATAATAGTAATCTACAATGTATCTGCATGCTGTCTAGGTCAAACTAGACCAAAGTCAACTCTCGGTCAACTATAGTCAACTAGACTAGTCAAACTAGGTCAAGTCCTAGCCCAACAAGTCTAATAAGTCTCACTAGGCCTAACCAAGCCTAGTCTAGCAACCACACACCAATCACAAGGATATACAAGCCAACTCAAGCCTACAATTTCATACTACATTATTCATACACATAGTGTATTACCTATTTTACATATCATACCAGCCTATATTCATGGTATTCTATATTGTATCACCCATATATATTAAGTACATATAAATATCACATTCACTAATCATATATATATGCATAAAATATATGGAAACTATATATGTGAACTTACATATGTGTGCATATAGAATGGGAGAAAGAGGGGTGTGTATGGATGAATGGAGATGGACTGGTTTAGGCTACTTGATGGTGGTTATAGTGGGCTGGACTAAGGCTGATATAGGGGCTGAATATATAGGCTAACAAGGGGCTAATTATGGCTGATACATGGTGTCCATGTGGGGCTGATTTGGGAGGAAATGGGGACAGGTTTTAGGGACTGTACAAGGCTGTCATGAAGGCTGATTTGTGGGCAACAATGGACAAGTTTGTGACAGCTACATGGCTACTAGTAGGCTTGGTTTAGGGGCTGCTAATGGGTTGAACATAGATGGGTTTATATGGAGTGATGTTATGAGGAGTGACCAATGTGTATAACAATGAGGGGAGTGACAATGTGTGTCAATAGGAATATAGAGTGTTGATGCTGTGTGTGGTTGTGTTGAGCTCATGGGAACATTGTGTGTTAGAGTGCTAAGAAGGAACCTGTGTGTTCCAGTGAAAGGATGTTCATAAAACAATGTGTGTGAGCACAATATCAATGACAGTGATGTGTAATAGCACTACAAAAAAATGCATTTTCAGCAACATAAGCAATATGTTGCGAAACGTTATATTTATGTCGCCAAAGGGTTTCTGCGACATATTTGGCTATGTCGCACATATGTCGCGGTAGCCTTGTCTGGGAAAGTCTTTGGCGACATGAAATCAACATGTCGCAGAATGTAGTACCTTTTGGCGACATAACATATTTCAGATTTTAAAAAACCTTTGGCGACATGTGCCTTGTGTGTCGCGGAAAGGTCATACATTGGCAACATGACACATGTCGCCAAAAGCCTAATTTATTATTTTACTTATTATAGAAAATACTTTCTGCTACACAATTTGATGTCGCGAAAGCTAATGTAGCCAAATACAAATACACTTCTGGCTACACAATTTGATGTCGCAAAAGCTAATGTAGCCAAATATAAATACGCTTTTTGCTGTACATTTTGATTTCACAAAAGCTAATTCATATTTTTTACATTAATTTTTATTTTCGCTTATTTTCCAAGATAAATTTAAAGAAATTGTTTTGAAAATAACTTTAAAACATTAAAAAATTATTCAAAGAACTTGAGAACAAAGAGCAACAAGTTACGTGAACAAAACATGAATCTAATATAATGTCTTTAAACATCTTTTTACAAAATAATCCATAATGCAATATTTTAACAACTTCAAGTGGCCCATATAGTAAAAAAAATGTATTTCACAAACGTACTATATTCAAATTAGACAATTATAATGTAGACATAACACATGAATATTTGATTGACTTCCCAAAAAATAGCCTAGCTACAATAGATCTGATGATATGAATGCCTTCCACCAAAATTAGTTTTTGTCAATGTGTCTATTTGATCCTGCAAACAAAACAAAAAACAAAAAAAATGTAAGTAAAATAATATATATATATATATATATACACCAAAAGAAAGTAATTTTATGCCCATAACTGATTCAGTCTATTTCAAACTCAAAATAACTATAGTTAATCAACCTGCGTCCAAGGGTTCCAAGTTTTGCCATGACTTTTCAACTCTGGAATTACAATGATAGAGACTTGCAATTGGGAAGTAATCCACATTGTTCAGAAAGTTCATAATTGGTATCTTTAACAAAACATGTTGACCTTCATTGACAAGCAACAGACAATAGCAGAAACCTGAAGTTAAATAAAATAAAGATTAATAAAACAAGGTGCTCTAGACAAAAAAACTAATCATAACAGATATATATCTCAAAGAAGTTTTTCACCATATCTTATGCCAAATAGAGTATCAGATAAGAAATAGCACATTTGAAGAGTAAGGAAATTGCATATGGATTGAAAAGTAAGGTAACTGTATCTGGATTGAAGAGTAAGACAATGGTTTAATTACCATTGAAGCAAGCAGGGTGAAGGAGTATCAGATATTATTTGACACAAACATCGGGTGTTTGACAAGGCAACTCTTAGATATCTAAACACAAAGACATAGTTATATAGTATATATCTGCTTTTCATAAGATATGTAGAAGCAGCGTATACAAGCTGTACTATACCCAGCCTTATAAGGGAGAAGGGATTTTGAGACATACATGTTACTGGAAGGTGATCCAAACTTTAATGCCCATAGGTGGTAAATACACAAAGGTGTGGTTGTAATGGAGTGGAAGTTGGGCCATTGCCGATCACAATCGGATGGCATAAATGGTGGGATTCCTGGAAGGTGATCCAAACTTTAATGGATCGAACTATAGTTTTTCAATGAGTTTACTGACTTACAGTAAGAAAATTATAAAGTGAAACCCTTCATATCTCTGATTCTCTATGTCGTCTTCATCAAAATGAGTGAAAATTGTATTTGGAAATAAATAATAGAGCAACAGTCAAGTCTTTTGTTGAAGACATAGAAGAAGATGCATTATGAAGATAGAATAGCAACCACGCTAGGTAAGAGCCAAGAGAGGCTCAAGGTAGATTCTGTTCTCTTTATGGTTTGAGGGTATCTTTGCATTTAATGAGATTTTCATAAACTGGGCAAATATTTTCAGAAGAATACAGTGGGTTCAAAAAAGTTCTAAATGCAAGCAAAATCGGTTGCCAAAATCTGTTATTAGACACGTGGGACTTGGCTGCCAATAATGTATGATATTGAACTTGTTATGCACATAATGCTATATTGAGGATTTCCCAGAGGTACTGCATTCTGAAGACAGAATAGCAACCACGCTAGGTAAGAGCCAAGAGAGGCTCAAGGTAGATTCTGTTCTCTTTATGGTTTGAGAGTATTTTTGCATTTAGTGAGATTTTCATAAACTGGGCAAATATTTTCAGAAGAATACAGTGGGTTCAAACACATATGAACTTGTTTAAACTTGTTTAAACACATAATACAGTGGGCAAATATTTTCAGAAGATTTTCTTGGCATGAAACAAATCTCATCTGTGTTTGAACTTGTTTAAACACATATGAACTTGTCGACTTTAATGAATTGTGTAATATTTACGAGATTAAAAGTACTATGCTCTTATTTAGCAACTGTTAGAAGATATCAATACATTTGCCCGGTTTCTTATCTGCTAAGTTACTTAATATACAGAGTATGAACGAAAACCCAAACACGGATAACCATTCATCTAATAATATGTATATTAACAACAATACAGATATATACAATATAGCTATGTCTTTGTGTTTAGATATCTAAGAGTTGCCTTGTCAAACACCCGATGTTTGTGTCAAAGGCGAGTATCAGATATCAGATATTATTTCACATGGTGGTTGCAACAAAAGTCCCAATATCACAAGCTGACGAAAGTAAAAGAGATGAATTAAGTTTGATAGGAATGACTCACCTAGGATCCCTCGGGTGAATCCTCCCCACATTGATCTGACGAAAGTAATCCAGATCTCAACAACACCGCCTGGAACTTCTCAAGTTTCTCGTTTTGCGCCTTAATTTGTTGTTGTTGTTGTATCACAAGCTGTTCATTTTGTGCCTCAAGTTGTTGTTGTTGAGTTTCATTACGTTCCTTAAGTGATGATAACTCCTCTCTTAGGATTATCACTTCCTCGCCATTCTCCCATGATTTTGTACTAGTATTAGAGGGCTTACGACCCACTCCATATCCTCTCAAGTAACCCGATTTTTTTCCAAGCACTGCTACCGACATTTCTTCTTGTGACATTGGGATTGCATCGGGCTGAGAACACAAAGTTAGCAAATTCTCAAGCTCACCCTGACATTTTAAGGAACATAAGTAATTAGTTGCAATGTAAATCAAAACTTAAATACTTAATGTTAACTTCTTTTCTATTTTAACTAATTGTTACACAACATAACATATGATAGACTTACGTGTTTCTCCATACACTTATGATCCAACCAATCATCCTTCTTCTTACTCCAATGAGATTCCTTAAAGAAATCTACAAAGTGAGGTATCTCCGCCTAATTTCATGGAAATAACAATTAGATTATCTATATGGATAAGTAAATAATATATAATAATTAAATTTAAAGCGTGAAGCAAACCCAAAGCATATAATTTCTTTTGGTTACTAGCAATATTTTCATTTCTTTGCTTTTCATATGCTGACGTCATTTGGGCTGCTTGTCCTGGTCTTAAGTATACTCTGCTCTTTGACTTTTCCATCTACGACAATAAGGAAACAAATTAACACATAGCAATAAACACACAGTAGATGTTATTGTAGACATTTCAATGCAATAATTAAGTAGACTAAAGATTGAGTATTGCAGAAAAACATAAAGAAATAAAGAAATAAAAATTTCGATACCATAAGGATATTTGAAAATTCCTTCAAAGCTCTGATGTTCCTCTGTTTAGCATTCATGAAGATGAGACATATTCAGAAAATAACTTGAATATGTTCAACAGGAAATATTATAATGTGAATGATAGAGCAAGAAGAACTTGTATAGATGCAAAAGACTAGGAAGCAAAATGTGGACACAGGAGATAAAGAGAGTTCAACTACAGAAAGTAATATGTAATGCCTGTACAAATGTTTATAAGCATAGGAAGCATATCAGGTGCCACATAATTCAGGTGCCACATAAAGACTAGGAAGCATATCAGGTGCCACATAATTCATGGAATGCCTGTACAAATGGTGAAATCTCTGAATATAGACAAAAGTGATGACATGAGACATTAGGAAACAAACTTTTATACATTAATCATTAAGTGACGAATATAGACAAAGGTGATGAATTCTGAACAAATATTGTTCTAGCTGAAGCATATCCAGTTCTTTTCATTGACTTATACTGATCTCTGAAACTTAGAGTTGGCTGTAATTTTTTCAGGTACATAAGCAGGGCATTGCTCTTGGCAGATCTGTGGACCTTGCAAGATTCAATGGCTATAATGAATTTATTGCAGAGTTAGATCGGATGTTTGAGTTTGAGGGTGAATTGACGTCCCCAAACAAAAGTTGGATGGTTGTTTATACCGATAGCGAGGGAGATATGATGCTTGTTGGAGTGATCCCTGGCAGTGAGTATACTCTAACTTGCTGAATATTTCAACTTTTTAGTAGTTCTATGGTTTTGTTTCCCGCTAGTTCTATTAACAGACATAAACTTCCATAAACTGATGAAATTATTTCATATTTTTATAAGAGAATTCTGTAGCATGGTACGCAAAATTTATATATATACAAAGGATGAGGTACAAAAGATGAATCCTGGAACACTCAGTCCAAGATCTAAGCAAGTGTCGACTTTTAGAGAAGAAAAAGTGACTGAAAAGGAAACAAATGGCACCTCGCATATATCAGAGGCTAATCCAGAGAACAGCTAGCAACATTGGTGAGTTGCTTACTACTAATATGGTTGTTTACTCTGAAAATGAACATAGTAACCAAGTGTCCTATTTATTCAAAGAGATTTGTTCAGTAGAAAATATAACTTTGTATTTCTTAAGTCCATATGATAAACCAATTGAGAGTTTTTAACCAAACGAAAGAAGCAATTTACTTGATTGTGAAAGCTGTTATCTTTTAACTCTTGAAGATATGCTACATACATTCCCTATATACAAGCTTCTGAATCTTGAAGCATTAACAAGAAAGCTGTTCTCTGGATTACCCCACAGTTTATTTCTATTTTTATACTTGTATTGTGTTTTAACCAGAACCATTTATTTGCATGGACTAAGTTCACATTTTATAGTTTAGTACTATGAAGTTATGAGGAGTTTGTCTTACTGATACCTGTTTCATTAACCTGTTAAATGAGAGTGGTTATTTCCCCATTTCAATACTTAACCAGTTATGCAAGTATAATTGTACCTTGTATGATTTATTACCAAGTTTCTTTCCATGGAGAAGTTTGTGCTTGTACACCCCTTTTGTATATGGATCCATTATACCAAGTATAGGTTCCACTTTTAATTTCAAAAATATTCCGTCCATATTTGTATCTGACATCTGAGATCTTCTAATTGGAGCTCATTCTGACTGCTCTATGTAAGCTCTTCTAATTGGAGCTCATTCTTTACCGGTACTTTTAGATTCATGCTTCTTTGTACTTTTGCTTGTTTGATCATTGCTAGTTGAGTTTAATCACTACCTATATTAAACATATAGTGCTTATGTTTCTTAGTATGTATATGCTACAAGTAGAAGGCTTAGAGACATGTATGATTTTGTTAGATACCAAACTGATAGATGATGGTCATATATCACCCTGAAGTTTGGTCTCAAACTCCTGAAAAGCCATAGATGTTACAACACTATATGGTTATATGGAATAGAAAACATCAACAACTTATATTTGCATATCCGGTCTCAACTACAGGAATCCTTCTCTCTTCAGTTTGTTTTTAAGTTTCAGTGTCATCTTTCGGACTCCTTACGTTCCACGACATTTAACTTGTGCAGGTAGCAGCATACATGGAAATGCTTCAAGATTCAGAAGCTGTGTCCTGAAGCAATTTACTTGATTGTGAAAGCTGTTATCTTTTAACTCTTGAAGATATGCTACATACATTCCCTATACTCTTGAAGATATGCTACAACCTAATTTTCAGCCTTAAAGCAGCCCCTATACATTACATGATGGGCAACAAGCACAGAACCAAAAATTCGACTTGGGGTGGACTGGAGTAGGCTATGGTGGGTTAGACGTGGACTGACTGATATGAAAAAACAAACAAAAATATATATGAAAAAATAATTTTGAGGTGAGCTGTAGCCCACCCTATCTCCTACGTGGTTCCGTCCATGATGGGCAAGGAAGGAAGGAGAGAGAGACCCCTGATAGAGACCTAACTGTTGTTTTTTGGGGCTGCTCTTCGTACACGAAAACTTGTACATATCAATTCCAATGTCAGGTTCACAGAAAGTTGAATGACCATCTGAGTTTGGATAAAAATGTTTACCTCTAGATGGAGTGGTTTTGAAGTTTCGAACCACTGTTAGGTTGTGAGCTATAATGTATATGACCTGACGTAACTCAAATTACATCGATAGCATCTATGTTATAAGCCAACCCTGATATTTTCTTATTATTGCGAGACGGAAATTCGAACCCAATCCTCTCCAATCACCCTCACCATCCCCTACCACTGGATCTCCCCCTCCCCTCTCTTGTTGCAGCCCTACTATTATTGGTGTTCACATTATGTCCATCTTTGATAATGGCTTTGATGATTGATCTGTGCACTAATATTCAGCCGTAACAAGTGAGTACCAATAATGTGATGGAAAGGCCAAGTGACTAAGAATTCCTATGAGCTGTACGGTAGAAAGCACAGATGTTAAGGGACACAATAATCAGTCTCATTCAAAGGTGGATACATATTGTGTCGCATCGTGTCTGTGTCCATGCATAATTGGTGCACCCCTATTTATACTACTATACCACAATATTTTTTCTTAGATGTGAAAGAAGAATAGATGAACTTGGTTTCAGAGTTGATCTTTAGAATTCAGTGCAAAAGTTACTTCAGTAACAGTCCTACTCTTCGAGCCGTGGCAATATATTTGAGTTTCATGGTTCCTAATTTATTTCTATTTTTATTTTAGTTAGCACTAACAAGAAACAATGTCGTAACATTTAACAAAAGGTCGATTCTGATTGTTAGTCTTACAGTAACACAGCAATAGCAGAGCCTCTTATCCCAAAAAAAATCGGAGTGTGCCAAATGAATCCTTTAGTTTTGCACTATTTGAAACATAGTTTGCAGTATTGGCCAATATTTGGTACGACCGATACCAATGCAGTTTGGTATGTCCGAATTCGATACCGTGCGATATATCCGATAATAACCGATACTGACATTGGGGGTCTCTTTTTCGGTCAATTCGAAAGAAAAAAAATTGAATGAAAAAGATAAATCAATAAGAATGTAAAATCATAGTAAGATTGTAAAAACATGTAAAAGTACAAAATTTGTCTATAGCATGTAAATCAATCGACAAGGACGACTACTATTTCATCCAATTTCAAAACAATGTGTCAAGCACGGAAACAACAATTAGGAATGTATGTCAACTGCCTTTCATTCCATACTAAGAAAACAACACAGAACTAACACAATACCCAACATTCATATAATTAACTTCAATATCTATGTCTATGTATGATGACTTTGAAAAGGAAACAACTTACATGGTTGGGTGGAATGTGCTTCCCACTAAGAAGGTCAAGTAAGAGGGTGCCAAAAATGTACACCAAACTCTCTGTTGTCACTCACCCTGCCAAACAGGTTCGATGAGAAGTCAGTTTGTTTCAGAAACTTAGGTGCTATAATTTTCAATATAAAGCACATTGCATAATGGAGGGGAAATTTCTTGACAAATTGCCATGCATTGCATCACCTATAGATAGACAATTGTCGAGAAATTACAAATGATACTGATAAAATATAAATAAATACTTTCAGAATAGGTTTCGAGCCAGTTGAACTGTGATGCTATCCAACAAAGTTAATCATCTTTTTGTAGTGCATCTTACGCCATTAATGTTTTGGATAAGATATTTGAATCAGAATCACACATCTGGTTGCAAATTGCAATAATTACCTGATTTCTGAATGTTGTAGGAGAGTCCAACTGACTGAAACTAGCGCCAATGTTTAGAAAGTAAATTAAAGTATTGTTCCAAAATACACAATGTTCATATTCAAAACTCAACATAACAACTACATATCAAATTCTATATCAGGGTCAATATCAGAATCATAAAGCATTTGTCTGTCATCCTTTGCATCCTCTCTATTATGGACCATTGTTTCATCCTCATTATCACTGAGATGAAAAACCATATCACTTGGAATAATCTCGGGATCAACACCATCCCTATGATATTGAACATTAGTATCTTCAATGATAATTGGAATTCCAGTGCTTTTGTCTTTTTGGAATGCATCAATAGGATCTGAAACTTCTATTGAGTAGGTTGAACGAGTACTCCTCCACAGGAAAATAACCGTGTTGTATCAGTTTTGGACATATCCAATATGATACTTCTAACCATGTTGTATTATTTTCGACATATCCAACATGATACTTCCTCAATGCTCGTGTCATATAAGGGAATAATATGCATAATGGTAGAATTCGCGAAACGTGAATACTTTGGCAAATAGGTAATTGACTACATATATACTCGAATACTTGGCAAATATTGTAACTAGTGTCGGTTCATATCGTTCCAATGCACATATAGTGTGAAGCATTCAATTAGAAGATGAATGTAACAAAACATGTTATTGGTTGACATATCCATGCACAAAGCAAATAGCAAAGAAATGTATGATGGATGACCCCTCATTTCACTATTGTCATCCAATGGAGAGTCACCTATCTAATTTCAATCACAGTTAAACTAATAGATGGAAGGATTAGCACTGTGATCCCATGAAGGTATGGTCAATGTGGTACCCAAAAAATTCAAAAAATAGATCGGCAATGAGAGTCACCTATCTAACCCCCAGCTATTGTAAAAACTACCACTGCTGCAAAAACTCTAAAAAGCGAGCTTAAGGCGAGTCCAGGTGTAATAGAAAGGGTGTCTATTGCAATGTTAAAAACCTGCCCACTCACATGTCATCATATTTTACCACTTATTCTATTACTAAAAACATGCTAATCAAAATGTGACAAACAAAATTACTGAAGTATATTAAACAGATTATTCAGTAAAAATGACAAGCATAACTTTGGTGATGCCAGACAAGTGGCATGGCAGTTCAGTTAAGACGACAGCAACTTCTGGTCTTCAGCAGGGTTGGATATTGCTTATTTGACACCAAAATTGATGGCTGAGTCCATGTCTCAGTACCCATATAAAACGTGTGAAATAAATCAAAAAATTAACTTGTCTTATGCCATGAATAAGAAACATTGCTAGAATAACATTTTTTCATTGTTGGAATTCTTGTGTGTTGTTTGACTCATATTTCTTGCAATACTATTGGTATAGCCATTATAATGTATACATGATCTAGGAAGCACTGATAGACATTGATGCTTTACCTGTGCGCGCACGTATCAGACATGGCATTTACACCCCAAAATAATGGCATGCCAAAATTAATGTCATGACCATATCATGGTGTTTGTCTACCATATACATCAACACGGAATATCCAGTTAACAAGTGCTTCCTGGGTATAAGCCAGAGTATGTGTATGCCTAGCTAATTGGATATATGTGGTATGTTCACAAATGCCAAAGGATTAACGTTATGAGTTTTTAAGCATTCCCAATCTTGTGTTAGAAATATATATTTGTGCTAAGTTTTAAGAACTCATCTGAGTAACCATGTGGATTTTTGAAACTATCTTATTGTTAGTTCTTTATACCAATTACTATATGCCTGAATAATAGTGCAACCATCCTTACAAGAATATAATTTTTCTTTTACAGAACTCAGCTGAGTAACCATGTGGGTTTCTCTCTTTGTATTGACACGGACACAGATACTTAATAAATATAAAAATATATTTACAGAAAATAGAAAGGAAAATAAAACCAAAAATCATGCCATCGATATATACATAAATCTGAAAATCAAACCCTAATCTATCAACAAACATGATATCCAAATCAAACCCTAACAAAATTGATTGAGAGAGAAAAACCCTAAAAAAATCAAACCTAACAAAATTGAAGTAGAGAGAATCATTTCCATATATATATATATAAAATACATGTCGATCATATTCTCAACCCTATGGAAATTAACATACTAAGAATATTAGGGAAGAACTCACCACCACCAACGGGAAGGATCTCGAATATTGGATGAAGGAGGGAGTGTGCGCAAGAGGAACGATGGAGAGAGAACCCAGGGAGGGTCGCGGGAGAGGAGTCCCTGGGAACGCCACGGAAGAGAGAACCCAGGGAGTGTCGTACTTTTGCTTCTTCTTTTTTTTAGTTTGTTTTTTTTCTTTTTGAAGGGTTATGTTTGACAGTTGTTATTAAGTTGCGGTTCAATTAAAAAAATTATGTGTATTTCCCTACATAACTTTATGTCGCGGAACCTAAATATCTTTCCGCGACAGAGGGATGTTTGTTGCTGAAGATATGTTACCTTTCTGCGACATGAGGACGTATGTTGCTGAACATATGTTACCTTTCTGCGACACGTGTATGTCGCAATATGTAGAACAAACTTGGCGGGTCTAATTTTTTGTTTCCCTCCAATTAATTTTGTGTGGATTTCGCGACATACTGATATGCATGTCGCCAATACATGTAAAAAAAATAGCTTTTGGAGACATAATAGCCCCTATGTCGCTAAAACATGTTGCTAAAAAAGTAATTTCTTGTAGTGTAGGTTAGGAGATGTGTGTATATGGTGTTGACAGAATTCCAAAAGTGTCACATGTGAAATCAGTGAAGTGTGGCATGGTGTTGAACTGAAATCAAAGAGTGTCACATGGTGTGAATCATGGAACATAAATCTCAGATTTAGGGGATATGTGTGTGTGTGAACATTGTGTGCCAAAAACAGTGCTAACATATCAGACCCTAAACTAATTGAATCCCAATTTAACATGTAACAAACTAACAGTGAACTAGCATAAAGTAATTGAATTAAACTTGGAAATAGCATCCAAATTTAGTTTAAAAACTGGAAAAGAAAATTCAGAATTCATAAAACAGGAAATATGTATCAATGACAGTTAACACATTGAACTCAAGACCAATTAAAACAGTCCAACAGTCCCCTAAATGAATTTCCCAGTTTACACACAAACCCAGATATCAAAATTTGAATCTAAACAGTTCAAAAATATTCAGAAATCAGTTCGAACAGTCCCTAGACTGACATTCCAGATTTTGAATCAAAACCACATCCAAATCAGTCCAATTTCAACATACAATTAGAATCCACATATCTGCACATAATAGAGGTTTAATTACAAGTAATTAACAGTGTTAAAAGGGTTTAATTGATGGCTAAAAACCAAATTTGCAAACTGGAAAATCAGGAAAAATGGACAGATACACATGGTTTCAGAAATTTGGGGAAACTGAGATTTAACAATCAAAATCAATTTAAAATAATAAAACAGTGGTTGGTAAATAAAATATACATGTATATGAGTCATACAGGGTGTTTGTGTCCAAACAAAATGGACACAAACGTGTCCAATCGAGTAAAACCCAAACAGTGCAAAACTGGCACTGTTCAGTGCACTGAGTCGTGCATGTGTACACGCGTGTCGTGCACACGACACAGTCCAACCTAGGACTCGTGCACACCAACCTAGGTAGACCACCTATAGGGCTACCCCATAGGCTAGCTAACCCGTGTCCAAGTCGTGTCAGTGAGTGACACGAAACCCGTATCAGTGTCTAAAAATCACGTGCACTGTGTCAGTGTGAACCCAGTGCGGGCCCCATAACGTGTCCGACACAAATCGTGATGCTATGAAATTTTGGGGGAGTGTGCGCAGACACTGCCCCCGTGTCCATGCCAAATTTGGCGTGTCCTAGTGCCGTGTGCAAGGAGCTAAGGCCCCCGAGTGGCAGGACAGCGTGCACAGCCTGCACGCGCGCGTGCACCCGCGTGTGTACGTGTCGAATCCGACTCGACACGACACAATGACACCCCCAGCCCAAAAGGAAAATGTAAGCGACATCAAAACAGAAATTTCCAATCAAATAGTTTGCACAAACGAAATCGAAATGCCCCAAAGGGCATTTCGACAAACACCTTAAGGTCGACTCTGATACGTGTCCAAACGGACACGAAACTCATGAAACCTGACACGACTCCAATGCAGACACTTAGGGGACCCCTAGGGCTTCCTAAATATGAAGACAAATCGAAATTTCATGGAGAAATGAGAAAGTTACCTATTGTTGAACTTTCAAGAAAATCTCCAATCAATAGCTCTTCTCTTGATGTCCCAATCCACTCAAATCACATCAAACTGAGATGAAACCTTAACAACAACAAGAATAGGTATATTAGAACCTAATGGAAAAGATTAGAATGAAAAAGAAAGAGGAATGGAGTTCTAGGGATTAAAATACAATATGAAACTAACCTTCTAAAACTTGAGCCTTCCTAAGAAAGAGGCAACCCTAATTTTAGGAGAGCATTTATAGGGTGATGATCCCAATGATGATATGGTGGCTGGCCACTTAGTCTAGGGCTTAGGGTTTTGGAATTTGTCTTGGGCTTTGGGCCAACTTACAAGGCTATGAGTTAAATGATTAATTAAAGGTGCTAAATCATAAGCCATGACTTATGACTTTCTAATTCCTATTGCTAATTAGAGTCTAATGACCAAACCAAGGATTAGGCTATGTTAGACTAGGGTCATATAACCTAACCAAGTCCATACTAACTAGGGTTAGCTCCTAGGTTGGTCTACAAGGGTCAAAACTAGTCAAAGTCAACCTAGTCCAAACAATTCTAAAATAATTCCTAAAAATTCCCATAAATTCAAATAAATTATAATAAATCCAAAAGATCCTAAAAATGTCAAAAATACCCTAATCACATGGCTAGGCTCTAGGGTAGGTAGTCTCTACTGTAAAATAGCAAAACACCAAAAATCATAAGTCATGAATTTAAATAGTTTAAAAAAATAATTAAAAATCACTAAAAATCATAATATGAAATAAATACCATTAAATAATAATTATAATTACAAAATTTCAAAATTACCCTCTTCTGGAAAACTGGGTGTTACACTTCGGGTGCGCCTTCATCGTCGTCGACTCCGCCGCCTCCACCGCCTTCTTCTTCGACACCGACTCCACCGACGTCACTGCCTCCTCCATCGGTATCGATTTCACTTGAGGAGTATGAGTTGTTCTTATCCCTTCGTCGTGGCGGTGCCCCTCCTGTACCAGATTTCTAGTTGGCCTAGTTAGGACTGTTTCTTTGTGTTTGTTTCATTCTTTATTTGTGACTTGGATATTTGTTGGTTGTGTAGATTTGGATGTTTGGATCCTATTCTATTTGTTGGTTGTGTGTAGACTTTGGTTATTTGGTTGTAGACTTTGTTATTTGGTGTAGAATTGGTTATTTGGATACTTGGTTATTTGGATATTTGGTTATTTGGTTAGTTGTTGTGTGATTGTTGTAAACTTGCTTATAGGGACTGAAATCTGTGTACAGTGAGAAATGGACATTCTAAGAACTGTACATTGTGCGATTGTTGTAGACTTGGTTATAGGGACTGAAACCTGTGTACAGTGAGAAATGGACATTCTGTGATTGTTTGGATCCTATTCTACAGTGAGAAATGGTTAGCTTTTTAAACTGCAGGGAGAAATGGACATTCTGTATTTTATTTTATTATTTTTTTTGCAGATTTAGCGACGTTTACCGACGTCCTCCGACGTAATTTTGCGTCGGTAAACGTCGGTAGATAAGCGATATTATCCAGGTTACCGACGTTTAGTGACGTCAATATATGTCGGAGGACGTCGGTAAATGTCGGTAATCATCCCCAGTAATTCCCAGGATTTACCGAAGTTTAGCGACTTTGAACATGTCACTAAACCACCGACGACTCGACGGTAATTCGTCAGTAAATTTACCGACGCGTAGCGACACGATGTATTGCGTCGCAAAGCCACCGACGACACGACGGTAGACATCGGCATTATACCGACGTATAAATACGTCGGCAAATGTCGGTAATTGCGACGTTTGGCGACGTTTAGAAGATTAGCGACTTACATTTCAGCGACTATTACAAAACATCGGTAATTTCGTCGCTAAATATTTTTAGCGACGAATATTGTCGTTTTAGCGACGTCTTTAGGCGTCGCTAAAATGACTTATTCTGGTAGTGTAATTTGTTATTTCAGACTAAACCCAAAACAAGTATAAACCAAGATTAGTAACGTATGTCCTAAAAAAGGGCGTAAGTTTGGTTTGGACAGAAGTTTGAATTTCTTTTGACCATCCATCCTTCTTTGATCGTCCTTTTTTCACATCATTTTTGACCGGACAGATGGTTGGTTTTGACCGAACAGTTGGATGGTGGGGGGGCTGGTTCAATAAATAAAAATTAAATTGGAAGGATGCGGTTATATATAGAAGGGTGAGAAATAAAAAAAATTCCAATCAGTAAGAAAGTTCTTCAAAATTGGGGAGGATGATATGGTTAATATGGTTAATTTACTAATAAGGTTACTCTTGCAAACTAAGCGCCAAAAAATTTACTAAAGAGATAGTCCCAAAATAAAAAAAATCAAACTTACGTCCTTTTCTGGGACGTAAGATACAAATACGGTTAATTTGTTAACCCCGTTATTTTTAACCAAAGTAAGTGGTCAAAAAAATTTCTTAAACAACTATTAACAACATCCACCAACTTATGCCTTAAATTAGGACGTCACTCAAACTTACGTCCTAAATTAAGACAATTTTATGCTCAGTTTAAATTTTTTACAAATTATATGTCTTTTATATAATAAACACAACTTATAGGCTTTCAGTACAATTTTCTGTTTTTTTACTCATCTGGTCCCATGGCATGCCAAAGCTCTAGTTTTTGCAATAACACCCGGAACGTACATCATGTTTGAAGGGAAACTAGAATTGTAGAATAGTATATTTCTTCTTCTCATTTCATCATATGGCAAGGGCCATATATATAGGTATAAGGGGCAATCCAAGGGTCATGAGTTACATAACCCAAGGGTCATGAGTTACATGATCCCAAGGGTCACGTGTAACTCGTGACATAATGGTGAATAGATAAGGGTTTCGTAACACTCTTCCTTATTCATCCATTTCCTTGGATCCACTTATGAAATACTTCAGGATTCAATAAGCTAATGGGGTGGATACTGCTGGATCCAGAGTAAACTTAGTTTGCCTCATTAAAATCTTGGCTGTGGAAAACCCACTGGAAAAAACCATCAGTCCTAAGGAAAAAGAGTACAATCCTATAGTTTTACTCCCCCTGATCTATACAAGCTTCAGGCTTGCAGGTCTTTTAGTTGCCTCATCCCTATTCCTCTTACAAGCTTTACAAAAGTACATCGTGGCAGTATTTTGGTAAACAAATCTGCTAAGTTATTACAAAATTGAATTTGTTGTATTTTGACTTGTTCCTTTTCTTGAAGGTCGTGCGTCTAGAAGAATTTGGGGGATATGTGCTTCGTCTTGTCATTCTTTATGTATCCTTTCTGAAGTTGAGCTACGCATGCTGCATTATCTTCAAAAAGGGTAGTAGGCTCAAGTTCACCAGTCTTTAGGCCAGTAGATGCCAAAATGTGCTGAATGACGGAGCGAAGCCAAACACACTCCTTGCTTGTTTCATGGATTGCCAGGAGTTCAGAATGGTTGGATGAGATAGCCACACTGGTCTGTTTGACGGACCTCCAGGAGATAGTCGTACCACCGAAAGTAAATACAAATCCAGTTTGTGATTTCTCTGTGTGGGGATCTGATCTATAACTTGCATCTGAATAACAAAGTTAAGTGGAAGACCCACTATTCGGGTAATATAGTCCTAGGTCTATAGACCCTTGGAGGTAGCACAGAAGATGCTTCACTCCATTCCAGTGGCACTTTGTGGGCGCTGCACTGTATCTGGCTAATAAGTTAACTGAAAACGTTATATCAGGACGCATACAGTTAGCCAGATATAGTAGTGCCCCAATGGCACTTAGGTATGGTACTTCAGGACCTAATGATTCCTCTCCCTCTTCCAGTGGACTGAAAGGGTCCTTCTTTACGTCCAATGATCGAACGACCATTGGTGTACTAAGGGGATGGCATTTATCCATGTGGAATTGTTTAAGTAATCTTCGTGTATATGTAGATTGGTGTAACAGGATACCACCCTTTAGGTGTTCGATCTGTAAGCCAAGATAATACTTTGTTTTGCCTAGGTCTTTCATTTCAAAAGTTGTCTTAAGGCTTTCAGATATCTCAGTGATCTCTGCAGGAGATCCAATAAGATTTAAGTCGTCGACATAAACGGCGACTATAACAAATCTTGTTCCTGATCTTTTATAAAGATACACGGGCAGACTTTATCATTAGTAAATCCTTGCGTAGCAAGAAACTCACTTAGTCTGTTATACCACATTTTTCTGATTGTTTAAGATCGTACAATGATCTTTGTAACCTTACAGAATAGGTGTCCCGAGGTCTATCTGTTTTCTCTGGTAAAATTTTATATCCTTCAGGGAGTTTCATATAGATATCTTTATCTATATTTCCATAAAGATATGCAGTCACAACGTCCATGAGCTGCATTTCTAGGCTTTTCAGAGAAGAGAGGCTGATCAGGAATCTGAAGGTATTCCCATCCATGACCGGAGAATATGTTTCTTCATAATCTATTCCCGATTTCTGGGAGAAACCTTGTGCTACAAGGCGTGCTTTGTAGCGCACAACTATGTTGTGTTCATTTCTTTTTCTTGTGAAGATCCATTTATATCCCACAGGTTTTACACCTTCAGGTGTTTGGACTACTGGTCCAAAGACTTCGCGTTTCAAGAGTGAGTCCAGCTCTACTCCTATTGCCTCGTTCCACTTTGGCCAATCGCCTCTGCGTTTACATTCTGCTAGAGACCGTAGATCGATGTCATCGTCATTTTCAGTGACGTGAACAGCAATATTGAACGAAAAATCGTCGTCGACGACTGTGCTTTTTCTGTTCAGTACCTCTCCAGTACGTACATAATTTAATGATATTTCTTCTGTTTGTTCATCTTCAGGGGAAACTAGAAGGGGAGAGGTAGCTGATCTGAGCTCAGCATATTGTGTTGGGATCTTCTTAATTTCTCCAGGATTTTTTCTTTTACGAGGGACTTTGTCTCTCGAACCTGGTAGGCGTCCTCTTTTTAATTGAGGTATTGCCATTTCTGCTGCCGGCGGATTGCATCCATCTTTGGGAATGTCAATCCTAGCTGGCGTGTTGGCAGCAGGGACGTGTGATCTGACAATCTTCTGGTTGTCAGTAAATGTATCCGAAAGTAGATGTACAGTGTTCTGAAGATGTAATATCTTCAGGATCTCATCTTCACATTGACTTGTACGCGGATCAAAATGAGACAAAGTTTTTGTGTCCCAAGAAATTGTCTTAGAAGCTTCTGGCTTCTTAGACTGTGTGCCCAGTTTAGGAAATAATCCTTCATCAAACTCACAGTCATCAAGACGTGCCTTAAATACGTCACCCGTCAGGGGTTCTAGGTATCTAATTATAGAGGGTGAGTCAAACCCAACATAGATACCTAATCGACGTTGTGGACCCATTTTGGTCCTCTGTGGGAGAGCAATGGGGACGTAAACAGCACAACCAAAAACTCTCAAATGAGAGATATTTGGAGGTGAACCATAAGCGAGCTGCATCGGAGATAGAATATGACCTCCAGAAGGCCGTATTCTAATAAGTGATGCGGCATGCAATATAGCATGACCCCAAGCTTCCACAGTTAACTGTGACTGCATCAACAATGGACGAGCAATCCATTATAATCTCTTAATAAGAGATTCTGCTAACCCGTTCTGGGTGTGAACATGAGCTACAGGATGTTCAACTTCGATGCCAGTTGCTTGGCAATAGTCTTGAAAAACCTGTGAAGTAAATTCACCCGCATTATCAAGTCTTAATTTTTTGATATGGTTATCGAGGAAATGAGCCCGCAACTTAATTATTTGTGCCAATAGCTTAGAAAAAGCTAAGTTACGGGTGGACAAAAGGCACACATAAGACCATTTAGTAGATGCATCGATAAGTACCATAAAGTACCTAAATGGACCATTTGCAGGGTGAATAGGTCCGCAAATGTCTCCATGAATTCTCTCTAAGAAGCTAGGAGACTCTAGTCCTACTTTCAAAAGGGATGGTCTCGTTATAATTTTGCCTTGAAAACAAGGTAGATACGAGTAATCATACATCTGAAGAATCTTCAGATTCTGCAGGTTGTGTCCACTGGATTGGCTTATGATTCGTTTCATCATAGCTGATCCTGGGTGACCCAGTCTATTATGCCAAAGTTTAAATTTTGGCGATGAATGACACTTCTGGTGCACAATCATGTTAGCTTCTGTTGATTGAATATGAGTATGATAGAGACCCGACGGGAGTCCCTTGAATCGTTCTAAGATAGTTTTTGAACTATCTTTTAGACGAGTAACATACAGATATTCTGCCTCATTTATTTCATTTGTTTCTAAGTGATATCCGTTTAAACGAATGTCCTTGAAACTTATGAGGTTCCTATTTGATTTAGGAGAGAATAGTGCATCTTTTATTATTAGTCTTGTTTTATTTGGGAGCAATATAATTGCTTCACCAGATCCTTCTATTATGTTTGATAGTCCTGATATCGTAATAACGGGACCGTCATAATCATTTAAGCTATAAAAATAGCTTTTTTTCGAAGGATTGTGTGCGTCGAGGCGCTGTCCACAAGGCATTCACACTTCATCTATAGATCTATGAAAAAACAACAACAAACCATCGTAATTAAAACAACGGTTTTGAAATACAATTTTTGTTTAAAAAAAAATTCTCTTATATCGATAGACGGGCCGATATAGAGAGGTCAATAATTTGCTTGCAAAAATGCATAATTATAAATACAATTTGAGCAAAAAATAATAATAATATTCGGTCAACCCCTTTCAGTAGCTCTACGTGAATATGACCAGGCGGGAAAATGAGGGAGGACGGTCACCGGGGACCTCTTAAGAACCAATCCCCAAGTTCTTTCTGACATCATACCCAAATAGGTAAGCCTATTCGGAGAGACTTCGTAAAATTTTCTTTGTCAAATGTAAGAATAAATATCATTTTTCAAGAAATTCATTTATCAAGAAATTGACACTACCAGTGGCCGGAGCCGATGGGAGAGGAGTTGAAATGGTGGCTAATAAGTCCTGGGCACGTAAATGGAACTTCAGGTCCACGTGCCAGCTCAAATTTTTTTTTTTCGTTTTATCTTTAGATCAATCATGCCAAAAAAAAAATATTGAGTTAATTTTCTTAAACTTTTCCTTTCCATTAATCAATGGAACTTTAAAGTTTAAAACAAGATATACTTGTAGCAAGAGATTTAAAGTTTAGTCTCATTTATGCAATTATGTCCTTATCCATTCCAGGAGATAGCCGACCCTGCTGGACTCAAAATGCTACTGTAATGAACACTATGAAAGTTGGAAAGAAGAAGAAGCTAAGAGCATTACTATTTAGTATCCTTGACAGATATCTACTATTTAGTACCAACATGCATATATGCATGCTTGAAAGTCTCAGAATTAGATTGTAAGTTGGAAATAACATCCAATCTTTTCCATGAATTGATCCATCTTTCTTTGGTGTAAAAAAAAAAATGCCTACCCAACATAAAGCACTACTGTTGCAAGTTGTGTGGTCCACCCTCCATTAATGGTGGACGGCTTCAAAAGAATTTGTTGGTCCTTTGTCTATTATATATGTTACACAAAACCACATAAACTGAAATACAATATTTCAAAATGATTACTGTAACATATTGCAATATTTCAAAATGCAGTCAAGTGGAGTCCTTCTAAATTGGACAGTCATTCGACTAATGGATTAAACCACTTGATCAGAATTAAGTGATTTGACGGTTCTCAAGAGATAACACGATTTGTTGAAAATATAAGATCCCAACTATGAATATAAAGCTATAAACTGCAAACCATTTGTTGAAAATCTAAACATGTCCAGACACACCACATGAATATGCCGATTTATGAGCTCTATTAATTATAGCATATGGAAATGGGTTTTATCATTTCTCTAGAGTATCGTACTCTCGAATGAAATTTTAGATATCATCTAGAAAACTATCCAATTGAATATTGTATCATGAGCAAGCACTTACATGATTCAGAAAGTAGTACATCTCATGAATAAGATGAATTTTTTCAAAAATAAATTTACCTTTCTTACCGTACGGTGGAAGAAGGTAAAAAAATTAACGGTATGTCGGATCGGCTAGAGAAGGAGGAAGGATGACGTCGATTCTCCTTGCTTCAGCAATCGTGCTGATAACGTGTTTGAAGGAAAACTAGAATTGTAGAATAGTATATTTCTTCTTCTCATTTCATCATATGGCAAGGGCCATATATATAGGTATAAGGGGCAACCCAAGGGTCATGAGTTACATAACCCAAGGGTCATGAGTTACATGATCCCAAGGGTCATGTGTAACTCGTGACATAATAGTGAATAGATAAGGGTTTCATAACACATCACCTATATTTTACGATTTGAGAATTGAGATGACAGTCTCTTTTACAAAAGCTACAGAACATTTATTTATTAGATTTTTTTTTATAATTATAATATAATTCAAGTTTAAAATTTAGCATAAATCCACAATGTTTTGTTTTTATTGCATCAAAAGAACACAGAAAGAGAAGATTAACACTTGAAGCAAATATATATATATTTAATTCAGTCCGTTAATCATAGCTCTTGGTTCTCATTAAACTTGGCCGGCCTGCAGCTTCTTCTTCAGCTTTGCCAGCTCAAGGTCACGGCTCATCTTCCTCCTGTACATCTCCGCGAACGTGATGGGCTCATCCAGCGCCGGCGTCTCCCCCTCCCTGGCCTCCACCAACGGGCGCACTGCTGCGTCCGGCGCGGGGTTATGGAACGTTGCGATCGACAGTCGGCTGGTGTTCGAGTTCACCACTGCCCGATGGTCCGCACTCTTGAACCTACCGTTGCTTAACAACTGCATAAAAGAGAGATTGAACAAAAACAATTACTTACTTCATGGGATTTAAATTTCCTAATTTAAATTTTTGGTAGTGCCAGAAATATTCAAAAATTATTGTTTGGGTCCTTTAGATGTCCAATTATTGTTCGCGTGGCATACAAAATCTGATAATAACAGACTTTTCATGGTCAACACGGATCAAACCCTAAGCTGGACATGTTCAGACTTCAGATTCCGAATGTTTCTGGGACCCAAAGTCTAATTAATTAACCCGGTAGGTAGGTACGTACACGACCATGGTCTCCGAGGATAACGACGAACGCTCCTTGGACCGGGCGAACGGTGATCCACGTCTCCCCGGCGTCATTGGTGGCCTGGAGGCCGCCGACCTGGTCCTGGAGTAGGAGGGTGATGGTGCCGGGGTCGGTGTGGCGCTTGAGGCCGAGGGTGAGGTCGGGCCGGGGACACTTGGGGTAGAAGTTGACCACCACCTTCTGATCCATGTCGACGCAGGCCTCAGCGATGGCTTCCGTCTCGAGGCCCAGCGCTTCCGAGAGGACCCCGAGGAGCTTGCGGGCCAGCTCCATCAGCTTCTGGCTGTACTTCTCGGTCACCGACCTCCACTCCTCCGGCTTCTCCGGCCACCTCGAGTAGTCCCGGGACTTTATCGGGAACGAGAAGTAGGTGACGATCTCCCTCCAGTCTTGGACTACTTCTCCCTGCATGCTCACCGCACGCAACTTAACGAAATAAGTAATACGTAATAACAAATTAATTAACACGAAACTCGAACTAACAAAAATGTTAACGGGTAGCTTCATTCAGCCCACCCCAACTCGAATTTATGATTCCGTTTTTGAATTTGGACAAATCAGAGGATTGACTCAAGAAACCTCGGATCTCATATTTTAGCAAATGTTTCCATTCAAAATGTAGATCCTAACACGTCTCCACTACTAAAAAAATTAGCAAATGTCTCCTTCCTTGTACTCAGCATTTAAAATTTTAAGCTAACTTTCACTTTTTAAACGAAAATTTGTGCGTTTCACATGGAATAGGAGTATCAAGTATATATGCTAGCTAGTCTTCTTCTTTTTTTAAGTAGAGGTATATGCTACTTTATACATTTTGAATATGGATATTTGCTAAAATATTTCTAATATTAAATGCATGGTGGAATTTCAGAAGTTTTTTTTTAGATGTCCGACGATACGCACGAAATTTTGTACATGCTGTATTTATGTCTTTTGGGCTCACTGTCTCCCAACACCCACCATTATTATAAATAGAATGAATAATATGTTTCTATGGCTAAATTCACTGATAATGACATCATTATAAAATTGATGGTAATGATATTATAACTATTATTTTTTTTGTCAAGCTAGCCAGTTTGGTTGAGACTTCAATTTCACATAACAAATGTCAATTAGAGTGAATTTTATAGGGTGGAAAAGACTCGATGAGTATTGTTAACAAAGGTTTTTTTTTTTTTACCGTTTTGGTCAAGAAGTCCATAATAACATCTAAGCATATAATCCATAATTAGGTTAGCAATATATATTATATTTTCATTTATATATTAATTTAGGGTTTGCTTTGAAGTGTATATTGCATATAGTTATATATATTGGGGTAAAATCTGATATTTTCCTTTCTCTTTCCAATGAATCGCCCAAGGATATAAGAGCATCTCCAACCCTATTGTCTTGTTTTGTGTTGTAAATCCTATGTGACATGAGGCACAAAATAATGTCTTTCCTATGTGGCAAGATGATATGATAATATTCACACAAGACAATGAGATAAAAATGTGTTCTCCAATACAAAAGTTTGAGAAGACAATAAAATTACTTTTTTTTCAACTTCCAAGACAACTTTTTCACTTCTTCTTTTTATATATATTTTTATTCATAATTGATGATGTGGACATAAAGTCATTGTGAAGTGCATTGTCTAGATCTAGACAACCAACTTCACATTCTCCTTGCCATGTCAACTTCACAATTTATTTCACATTTGCATTGGAGAAGTACTTTTGAAAAAAAAAATGCTTGTCATTCTTGTGTGACATCTATTTTTTCCAAACTCACAGTAGGGTTCGAGATGCTCTTAGGAAATAATGTAATCTATAACTGGTCTAATGTCACATACTCATAGTAATGTTCCATCTCTTCGCCACAGAACATGTTGGACACCTCAATATGCAAGGGCTAATTTTACAATTAAGAGTTATTACGAATTTATAAGTTGTTATCATAAAAATTGATAACTTATTATATAAACTACTATAATTATCAAAAAAATACTGGAAACTTTTTTAAATTTGCAAGTTACAACCTTTATGTAGTTAATCATGGTACCTTTCATATTTTTATATTTTATACAGGTACTCTATCTTATTTACTGACATAGCTAGAGTAGCAACTAGCAAGTTATAAATAGATAAAATTTAAAATATTTAGTTGTTAATTATAATAATTTAAAGTAACACAAGTTTAATTTTAATAGTTTAGATTAATAATTTAGAAAATAAAAAATTAAAATATCTGATTACAAAGTAGCCATAAACAATTAAGTTATACCAAAAATATTAATTTTATAACAAACTTGAGAAGAGAAGCCTTCCTTGTTATGTGATAACTATCAGTATCAGGCGAAGGTCATAATTAATTTTGGTGGGTGAATGTGCATTAATCAGCATCCCTTAGTCGGTTTCTAATTATTATAAGACAACAACAAATATCGGTTTGGAACGCATGACAATAATCTGCTCAAATATTCACACACATCATTAATGTTTGGAGCTTGACTTTTTTTTTTTTTTTTTTTTTTTTAGGTGTTCTTTTTCTAAGTCAGATCGTGACTCTATAAGCCACTCAGTTGTTCAAAGGAGGATTCGAATTCAAGATCCATGTTTAGACGACCTCCGCACTACCACTAGACTAATGCCTTATGAACAGCTAGACTTGTTCAAAGCGATCTTCTTCTTTATTGATTCTACTATGCCTATTTGGTGGCAATATAATTAGCAATTGCGACCCATAGTCCAAAACTCCGAAGATTCACAAATTGTTGTGCACGTTCCTGCATGTGTTCTTAATTTGATACAGAGTTTGTTATCAAATGGACACGCTGAGTATAAGGTTTGTATAGCTTTAGAAAAGTACTACACTAATTGGACCCCAGTTTTATCCCATAATTTTGGACCGTGCTTCACGTATCAGCGTCTCATTGACAGATTAATTAATAACAAATTCAAACAAATAGAGAGGTAATAGAATGCTGACAAGTGATCCGTGGTCCGATTTGTGGACGAAGACTGCAGACTAAATAACTTTTTCCTTTAGAAAAATATTAACGACAAGTGTGTACCCGAAATTATTTTTATTAACAATTTTTACTTTTTTTAATTATGTTTCTAATATGATATTGTTGAAAAGAACTCTTGTAAAATGATAACACTAAGAAAAATAATATTTTGTCTGCGGTTTGTGATCGCAGACGTGATCGCAGGCCAACGTGAGAGCCAATCATTGTCCCCTCCCTCTGGACTATCATCGGACTCCACCCCTTTAAAACTCGGACTATGAGGCCAATAAAAGACCGTTACGTGGCATGCGGTCACGTCTGCGATCACCAACCACAGGCAAAATAGCAACTTAAGTCAAATCTGGCACGGAACGGATCCACCTTAGGTTAGGTCCGGGAGACTTCTTCCTTAAGTTTAATTCTGGTTACTTTCTACATATTTTCTCCCGTATTTTAGAGAAAAGAGAGTATAAAAGCTTTTTTTTTAATATATTTTAGAGAGAAAATGGTCCCAAAAATAGTATGGTGTAGCCGTAATAATCGCGGTATTTTAAGGCAAGTAATTAAAGAGCTACTTAAAAAGGGAAATTTAAAGAACTAAATAAAATATTAATGAGTATCTATTATTAAATTATAAGAATAGTTTACTTAAAGACTAATAAAAAAAGTAATGCTATGGAGAGACTTTTTTTAACACACTAATTGTCGTACTAATGCAGCAGTGCATTATTAAATGTCAAAAAAGCCTTAAAATGAAGATAATAATTAACATCCAATAATGCACTGCCACATCAGTGTGACTATGAAATATATCAAAAAAAAGTGTCCCCGTGACATTATTGAATAAAAAATTATAAGGTAAGTACTAGTAAAAGCACGTGCATTGCACGTAAAATAAAAAAAATTCTAATCTTATTAAAATATAATTTAAATATTTAGATTTAGATTAAGATTTGTTATATACACATTTATATTTTAATTAAGATTTATAGAAACTTATTAAATTTAATTATAATTTGTTATGGATATATGTGAATAAAGAGAGGGTATTCGGTTATGCGAAAGAAGAAAAAAAAAAGAGGGCATTCAATTATGCGGAAGAAAAGGAAAGAAAGTTTAAAATTATAATCTCCCATAATATTTTTAAAATAAAATGGTTAATGATATACATACGGCTTAGATGGCTTAATTTTGAGCCATTTTGAATCCCTCTTATATTAGTAGAGATAAAGATAAGTTGAGAGGTGTTTACATTAATATGAAAGAAATTTGAAGTACATATAGCTCATTTGTAATATATATATATATATATATATATATATATATATATATATATATATATATATATATATATATATATATATATATAATGCACTGTATATCTAAGTTTTTTGAAATCCCCCCCTCCTCCCCCCCCCCCCCCCCTCCACCCACCCACCCACACCACACACACACACAATTGGGGGACTCAGTCTTGTCGGGCCTTCCGGATGTCCGCTCTAATATCACTAGAGTAAGAGCTCGGACCACTACATATCTAAGTTGATATTATTTTCTTCAATAGCACCTCTTCTTCTTTTTTTATGACTGGCAAGTTTGATTAGAATTATAGAAGAATAACAAGAAAATTGTTATGTTTAAATCATAAAGTTCAAAAAACTTGGCATCGGTACAGGCTAGCAGACTCTCTTGTCGAGTATTTAGTATCGACATGTTTCTTCGTTTCTTCACTTGCGCACTGGAGTATTCGGATATCAAGTTTGACACTCCAGAAAAATAAAATATTTTTCTTGGATTTTATTAAAAATTGAATACTAAAATGTCAAAATAAACATAATTTAGAATTTATTTGTGTAAGTATTTATTATTTTTAGTGAATATTAATCATGGTTGCATCATTTCAATAAAAGTATAACATGGTAGTTTCATGATTCAATGTGTGATTTATCATGTTACTTGAAAAATAACTTTTTTAACACTTGAAAATAAGTTAATAACCAAAATTTGTAAGACGTGAAATAAATTGTATCTTGAGTTGCTATAAATTTTTTAATTAAACTGTGTAATTTTTCTTCTTTGTTTTCAATATGTTATTATTTTGATTATTTATAATATATAGTACGTATCATATATAATTTCTATTGTCCGAGCTCTCTAGCCTAGTGGTATTAGAGCGGACACCCGGAGGGGCCGGCAAGGTTCGAGCCCCCCAATTGTGTGTGTGAGTGTGATTTCAAAAAAAAAAAAAAAAAATTCTATCTTTCAAAAGTGTTTAAGTTGAAAAAAGAAAAATCAACCTCCATTTCAGGATTGTTTAGGTGTTATTGTTTTTCTAGAACCGGCCTAATTATGCCCACATACAATTAGTAAAGTCATATCGAACTCGAATGAGCTTTATGGTTAACGGATAGAGACATAAGAGTATATGACTGAATGACGAAAGATCGATGAATCGAGTTACGGAGATGATATTATTTTTATTTATAAAAAATGGTATAAATCGAGTACAATGGATACAAAAATCATGCAATACAAACAAAATTATTATAAAGTTGGTAGCCAATGTTTTTTCATGCAACTCGATCGTATACCTGGAGATGGCTGGAGACGATGAACCCTCCCCTCTTCCCCCGGACATGTCGAACCTCAGCTTCTCCTCCGGCGGCAGCGCGAAGAACTCCGCCGCGAGCCTCGTCATGTCCCCGACGAGCCCCGCATCGACCCCGTGGTCGACCACCTGGAAGATGCCCCAGTCCTCGCACGACGCAGCAATCTCCTTGCGTATTTCCTCCCTCCTCCCGCTTGCCGCCTCGTCGACCCCTTGAGCGATATCACCGGTATCTCGTCGCTGAAGGCGTCGTAGGCCACCTTCGGCCTCTCGTCCTCGTCGCGGATGAAGGTGGCACGGAGCGTGGTCTCGTCGGAGGTGGTAGGAAGAAATGGAGTTGCTGCACCCGTAGCCATTCTCAATCACAGTTATCTCTGGTTAGTGAAAGTATGTATGTATACTGATGTTCTCTTTGTTGGTAGCGAGTGACTCCGAATGAAGCGTGAGCTTTATAATTGCACAACGGGGGTGATATGGTTGAGATGTTTATGTTTACAATTATGCTATTTTGCCCAAATATCTGGGTGATGTCATCTCCTATTACGTGTTATTGACATGGTAGATAACGTAACAGCTGACATGGCAATTTTTAACCAAAAAAATTGATTACCCAAATTTTTTTAATGTTAATGTTAATATTAATGTTAATATTAATTAATGTTAATATTAATATTAATATTAATATTAATTAATGTTAATTTAATATTAAATTATTTATTTACTATTAATTTTAATTTTAATATTAATTTTATTGTTAAATTTTGTCATGTCAGCAACCATGTCATATACCACATAATGGAAGATGGTATCACCCAAATTTTTTGGGAGCCAAATAGCATTTTTGTTATGTTTACAATTAAGTTATTTGGCTCCCAAAAAAATTTGGGTGATACTATCTTTGATTATGCCATCTGATATAACAACTGACATGACAACTAATATGTCATAATTTAATCCAAAAATTAATTACCTAAATTTTTTTTACTATTAATGTTAATGCTAATTTTAATTTAATGTTAATGCTAATCTTAAATTTAATGTTAATGTTAAAATTAATGTTAATGTTAATTAATGTTAATATTAATATTAATATTAATATTCATGTTATTGATATTAATTATTAAATGTTAATGCAAATTTTATTTTAATGTTAACATTAAAAAAATGTTAATGTTAAAGTTAAAGTTAATATTAATGTTAATGTCAATTTTAAGATTAATGTTCATTTTAATTTGATATTAATTTTAATTTTAATTTTATATTAACATTAATGTTTAATTTTGTCATGTCAGCTATCATGTCATCTGCTATGTCATATGCCATATGGAAGATGACATCACCCAAAAATTTTGGAGCCAAATAGTATTTTTGTTATGTTTATGTTTTTATTTTATTTTTGCTTTTTTCGAAAATGATGTTTTATCCGTCGTGTGACGTGTTCGTGCCTACGTTGAAGCGGCCCATTGATCTATCAGTTTCTACTAGCGATCTTTCTACTAGCACCGGAATTCATCTCCTTAAAATTCGAACCAAGGCCCAATGGATGGCCATCACATGATGCGAGCCAGCGTTTGTCGCGTCAAAAGGACGGACCAACAGCAGCATTTTTCTCTCTCCAAAAATAGCTCGGATAAGATAATCCAACTCCATGTCTGCCAGAATCCTTAACATGCACATCCCGTACAGTTACGTGGTTATTGTAAAATCTTCACTCGCGCCGGTTATGAATTCTTTTAGCGATGGTCAGTCAATCTAGATTTCAGTAGATGTGTCTTTAAAATAGGAAAATACTTTATGTAGCTCCAAAACTCCATCCCTCTGTGTCTCTCCGCCACATGGCCCTTTTCTATTCGCTCATGTCTTTCACCAACCTCCCTCCTATTTGCTTCAGGCAATAAGGAAGTGCCACGTGACGGAGGAATATGGAAGGATGAGATTTTTGGAGGTATATATAACATCTCTTAAAATATGGTGTTAGCTAGTCATTGTGATTTGAGAGAGAGAGAGAGAGAGAGAGAGAGAGATTAAAAAATCACATGTTAGTATAAAAAAAAAATTGGACGATTTTGGTATCACCTCTCTCATTATTTGTCACTTTCTTTTGCAATCAGGATCTAACCAACTATTAGGAATTGAAATAATTTCTCATGGAAAAAAGAAATCCAATTGCCTATTAGAGCATCTCGAACCCTATTGTCTTATTGTGTTGAGAATCTTAGGTGGCTTGGGACACAAGACAATGTCTTGTATAGGTGGCAAGATTACATTCACAAATGACAATGAGTTTAAAAAGATCTCTCAATGCAAAATATTAAGAAAACAATACAAAGTAATTTTTTACAACTTATAAGACAACTTTTACTATTCTACTTCTTTTTATAAACATTTTTACTCACAATTGATGATGTTGACATAAAGACATTGTAAAGTGCATTGTCTAAATCTAGACAATCAACTTCACATTGTCATTGTCATTGTCATTGTCATGTCAACTTTATACTTTATTTCACATTTGTATTGGAGATATACTTTTAAAAAAATAGTTGTCATTCCTACGTGGTAACCATTTTTTTTTTCAAACTCACAATAGGGTTGGAGATGCTCTTAGCAAGAACCCAAGCACTTTTGCTTTTGAACAATCCATGAGGACATTAATCTCAAGCTTTTTTCTTTTTTTTTTTAGAAATTGGAAATGGACACACACAATATACGTCTCGCTCCTCATCGTAAAAGAGCTTGATCAACCTACAACATTTACCTAACACTTGCAGAGCCTGAATCCTCTTGGACTGTGTCTACAAATTGTGTCGATCTCAAAACTCAAGAATAGCCCTTTGTGTCAAACTCCAAAACAAACCAAAACTAAATTATATAAAATAAAATAAAAATTAGCACAATGAATATGATTCCATGGGAACTCCAATTTAGCACAAGACCAATCTAAATTATGACAAAAATTAACTCCAACTCCGCTGCAGAGGCTCTGCCTTGTGGGAGATTACAGCAGGAGGGAAGTGAGAGTTTTTTTTGACAAATTTAGTAAGAACAAAATGAAGCTAGGGTAGGTGACGGGTTAGCGACGTACCAGGACGTTGTTAGATTGTCGAAAGAGTTTTTGCGGTTAACCACACAAAATATCGGCATATGTACTGACAATAATGCTAAGTTTACTACCAAATTCTTACAACCTCACTCACCCATCCCTTACATATGGGTCCCACCGGGTCCCACCACCTCTCACATCCCTCTGCTATATGGGCTCCACCCGACCCCACCACTTACTCCCCTCCTCCAATCGAAGCCCGACACGTGGCAGATTGTAGGAGGGTTGTAAGTATTGGTTGTAGGCATAGCAAAGCTCTATGTACTGATGACTTAGCGACGTACTTATATCTCGTATGAGAAGTGTCGCTTATTAGTCGTCAATTAGTCATTGATGAGCGACATACCCTGTCAATCTCCCATGGTACGTCACTGATTAGCTGTTTTTTTTTTGTAGTGGTATTTCTTTTCCAGTATTTTGTAAAAAAATTATTCATACAATCTTTTGGTCGGAGAACTTCATTGGCGGTGATGACTGTCAAGTGTTTGTGGCTTTGCCATACATGTGGAATTGGTGTTAGCAGGATACTTTGCAACCATTTGATGGAATTTTTGAACTCTATTAATGTATGAAATATAAATTCTAGTTGTAATATCTTGGTTTCTATAATAATTGATGCTGTATAGTTAGTTGTGGTATCTAGAAAACTAATTATATTAGTAACTTACGTTAAAAAAAATCAGAGTAATAACAATAATTGTATTGTAACAATTTTTTTAATTATATATAGCATAAATTAGTTTGAATTACCTCGTTTAATTAGTGTTAAAACCAAAATATAAAAAACAACTTGGTTTTTGAATTGTGATCTTTAACATGATCTGAGTACAGTTTCGCAATCACAATCACAAGCATTGATTTCAATTTATTTTGATTGAAATTACGTAGATTGTGATTTGAAAGCACAACCAACATAGTTGGTTTTGCAAACAGAAATTTTCATCCAGAGTAATGATGAAATTTCACTAAATTGTAAGAAAGAGGAGAAGTTTAGAAAAATTGTAAACGGGATAACGATGCATCAATTGAATTGGCGTGTTGTAGCTACAAGAAGGCAGGTGGAACGAAGAGCCAACTGAGTTGGCGCGCGCGGGAGGGAGGGGGGGCAACTCAGTTGGCGCGCGCAAGCTCCTAGAGTGAGAGAGAGAGACATGACAGTGTGTGTGTGTGGAGAGTTGTCAGAGTGAGAGAGAGACATGACTGTGTGTGTGAGAGAGAGATGTCAGAGTGAGAGAGAGAGATGTCAGAGTGAGAGAGAGAGAGAGAGATGTCAGAGTGAGAGAGAGAGAGAGAGAGAGAGAGAGAGAGATCATAGTGGGAGAGAGAGAGATGACAGAGTGAGAGACACGTAGAGAGAGGGAAGGGGAAGGCGAGTGAGTTGACACGTAGGGGCGCCAACTCACTTGGCGCACGCTGGGCCCCGATCACAGAGAGACAGAAAGAGTCACGAGAGAGGCAGAGAGAGACAGAGAGAGTCACGAGAGAGGCAAAGAGAGTCACGAGAGAGACAGAGAGAAGAGAGGGTGGGAGAGAATATCTCGATGACCACCCGTGTTGGAGACCCCCCATCTTGGAGACCCCCCGAATTCCCCCCCCCCCCCCCCCCCCCCCCCCCCTCTTCTCTCTCCCTACACAAACACTCTCCCTCTGACACCCTCTCTTCTCTCTCCCTACACAAACACTCTCCCTCTGACACCCTCTCTTCTCTCTCTGACACCCTCTCTCTCTCTCCCTACACAAACACTCTCCCTCTGACACCCTCTCTTCTCTCTCCCTACACACTCTGACACACACACTCCCTACACACACCCACACAACACACTCTGACACACATACTAACACAACACGCAGCCATGGTGCGCCAAGTGAGTTGGCGCCCCCACCACCGCGTGTCAACTCTCTTGGCGCGCCCCCACCTCTCTCTCTCTCCACGTGCGCACGTCAACTCTCTTGGCGCATCCCTCCCTCTCTCCTCTCCCAACTGCTGCGCGCGCCAACGGAGTTGCCCTCACCCCCCCCCCCCCCCTAGCCCCGCGTGCCAACTCAGTTGGCTCTCCGTTCCTCACTCCTCCTTCGGCTACATCATGCCAATTCAATTGACACGACGTTACCCCGTTTACAATTTTCCTAAACTTCTCATCTTTCTTACAATTTAGTGAAATTTCATTACTCTATATGAAAATTTCTGTTTTGAAAATTAATATTTGACTAACCCCGTTCAAGTACACGTTTTGACTTTGAAGCCATGCAAGCTGAATAGGTTGTTAGCATAATACATGACATCACGCACAGGAGTCGAGAGAATATTTGGACTTCTCCAACATTGTATGAATTATAACTTCTAATTATATGTGGAGGTCAACATTTTCACCAATGTTTATAGGGGTAACTCCTACATTACTAACAACCAAATTTGCATACATAGTAGGCCTGTCAATGGTAGCTTATTGGTCGGATATTGACATTACCATATCCGAACCATTAACTATCGGATATATCCGATAACTATCCGATATCCGATCGGATAGAAGTTTTGGCTACCGTATCCGTTACCGATAATTTTAACGGATATCGGATATCCGAACCAATAAGATTACTAAAAAAATATTTTAAAAGGGAATAAAAAATCAAAACCAACAGATTTTGTCGAGAAATAACAGATTTTCACATTGAAACGACAAATTGTCTAAAAACAACATATTTCCACATTGAAATATCAGAAGCAGCAGATTTTCACATCGGAACAGCAGATTTTGTCAGATATATGTGCAGATTTTCACATTGAAATATCACGAGCAGCAGATTTTCATGCACACATTGAATACATTAGCACCAAAAAATTCTCCACACAAGCACATATAACTAATAGTCCCATGCATACATTGAATATATTTTAAATTTATTAAATAATTTAAACATTATTGGTTCGGATATTATTGGTCCGGATATGACACTTACCGTATCCGCATCCGATATCCGATAAATATCCAATATGATATCCGAATCCGTATCCGTATCCGAAATTTCGGATATTTTCGGTTCGAATACGGATCGGATACGGATTTTCGGTCTACCATTGACAGGCCTAATACATAGTCCCGTATACATGGCTTAATTTGGGCGTCAATAGAATGTTTGGAGTGTATTAAACAAAAACACAATTATCTTATGGTTTCCTTGTGATTGGTAAGTATTCATATTTTTTTTAAGCATATATATATATATATATATATATATATATATATATAATATATATATATATATATATAAAGAGTAGTGCAAATGGTGGTATATTTTTCAGAAATGATATTTAATCATGTTTTGTTAAAGAATGTCAACGTACACTACAACTGATTGGTCAAAAAATGGAGATCAAAAAGGAAAGAACATTACACCAAAACAGTCCATTGCCAATGGTTTTACTGTGACAAATAATTTCCGTCATGGTAATAACTATGACAAATTGGTCATGACTAATTTTTGCAAGAATTTCCGTAACGGTAACAACCATTACAAAATAAAATTCCGTCATGGTGATAATAGTGACAAAATTGAACTTAGTAATAGTTATAACCATTGCAAAAATACCTCTTCCGGTACTTATTTTTTTTCACTTTTGTAACGGTTAACCATTACAAAAAGTCTTCTTAAAACACCACACACACACACACACACACACACACACACCACATATATATATATATATATATATATATATATATATATATATATATAATTTGAATATATTTGCCATGCAATTATATTCAGCCAGCTTTCCAGTGAGTAATTAAATCAGTCCAATTAACATTTATAATTTACAAAATAAATTTTTATTGATCAAAATACAGCATTTTACTTATTCTACTGAGTTTAACAAAATAAAACAAGTTTTTTTTTTTTGAACCGGCAAAATAAAACAAGTTAAAATGTATAGTATTGACGTCCCATCTAAGAGCTCTTCCTTGAAGAACAATTACTTAGGCACAGCCAGCTTTTCCACAGCCATTCACTCAACATACTCCCAAACTCCATGCCTCTACAAATGGCAAGAGCAACCATGGAGTCGATACAATCAAAGGTAACATACAGTGAGCCCTTCCGATGTCTCCTTCAATAATTTCGACAATTTTATAGCTACCTGCTGCCCATCTGAAAGGCATCACCTGTAAACTTGACTAGACCCTCCTTTTCCCATCAATTTCTCTGTTTTTTTTCCCCATCAAAAATGACAATGAGAATGCCATCTAAATATAACATGTACTAATCTATAAATTAACACTAATTCGAACCTGAAGAGAATTGGTCAGTTGAGCTCTGTACGTAGTTCCTCACTTTGAAACCATTTGCAAGTACTAGAATTCTTTTCAAGAATAACCTCTATTTCCTTTAACTAAATCATTAGGAACTGACTGAAAGGAATGATGCAGATCTATCCGGCAGGTTCATGACCCACTGGACAAGGGACAAAGTTCCCATGTTTAGCTTCACTGCTAGGAACAATGGCTTTGGTATCCTTTCCGACACGGATGCAACAAATTTCAGATACTTGGCTACAGTTCTTCTCCTATTCGGCGAAAAATAGTTCTTCGGTATCTAAGAATGAAAGCATTGAAGTACATGATTTGCTAACAAAGATCAGAACATATGATCACACCTGAAGGTGGTTTGGTGGGTCGCCTCTCGTAGACTGACTTTGCCATTTTGTATTGCAATCAGAGCTGTACTGACACAGTTTCTTCATGCAGTACTTGACCACTGGAAGAAATCATAGCAGAAAAAGAACCAGGTTATAAATTTGGTCAAGAAAATATTAGATAAACAAACTTTTTCCTAATTATTCCTACCCAAGAGAGCAATTCTTGTTCAGTCCTACCACTGTCTCGGCAGCGCAGTTCTCTGACTCCTTCACCAAAGTTTTCCTAATGGAAGTCCTGCGAGAGACCCGGCCTACAAGAGATACCTGAAATCAAACCATAAAATGTCAAACAACTAACTTGTAATAACCATAACAGAGCTGACGATGTAAGTGACCCTAATAGGAAAACTGCCCAGATAGGGTCTGTAGAATGTGTCAAGATACAATTCTAGTGGGAAGCAGAGCTGCTGGAAGAAGTCTGTTTTGACATCGACGGGGCACCACAGTTTTGGAAGGTATCAAATCAAGTTAACCATGGAAGTTCAAAAAGAAAAGTCAGATGAAGTCACGTCTAAGATATGATATGCCATTGTTCTACCACTAAATTGGAAAGTTGAGCAAAACCATTACAGACAAATGACCAAAAAAATTCAACTGTAGTATCAGGCTAGTTTAACTGATTTGAACCAGCCTAAACACATTGTAAAATCATGCAGTCCCAATCATACTCATCTCCTGAAGATCCCAATCATTTAAAAGTGAGCCTTTACATGCTGTTGTGCTGTAACCATATATATGATACTAGTCAAAGTTAGTTAGAATAATTAAATAGTTTATTGTCGAAGGATTATAAGAAAAAGTTCACACAGATTCATGACAGGAAATTTTAGATCACAGGAAAAAAAAAAGTTATGAGGCTGCATAGCAAGAAAACCTCACTGACGAAAATTGCAATATTAGGCACGGTGCATTGAGAATAGGAAAGATCTTCAGAAATGGTTCTAGAAGGAAAAGGAGAATTAACCTTTTGTATGTCATCTTGGTTTTGCAATTAACCTTTGTTGTTCATTCACCTTCACGGTTAGTTCAGCAATCTTCCCTTCAGCTGTTTCTAGCATACTTGTTTTCTTTGAGATTTTAACCTTTACAATAAGCAAATACTTGATAAGAAACAATGAGCAAACCGCCGACCAGTAAATTAATCAACAACTGGAAAGAACTAACGTCGTGTACAAAGACTAAAAGGCACTATAAAAGGAAATTATTCACTAGTGTTGAGCTTAAGGTAATTTCAACCAACATAGAGATCGCCTATCCTTGGTTACAGTTTTATTACACATGATACGCCAAGGTTTCATATGCACCCGGAATTGTATCAAACAAGTTCCAATCTAATACTTGTTATAGAGGAGGAAAGAAAAAAAAAAAAGATAGGCATGCGTTTGCTTCACTACAGAAATACCGATACAAAATCCTGAATGATAATGATCAATGTTTTATTAACTTTAAAGAAGCAAATAATTTCAATGTGAAACTACTGCCCACTATTAATGGTGATACCTTAGCTAATTTATGAACCATGGAACGCTGGTATCTAGGCAGAAACTGCTAAGTTGTTTAAGGTAGTGTAAATATACCTATCATTAATTGCCATGGCAATAGTTTGATTCACTTCAGCTTCCTTTCACATGGGTATAACCTACACTGTCATGGTTTGTGAATGCAAGAATTCAGAACCCTAACACCTAGTAATATTCAAAGAGGATTATCCATCAGTCAGTGGAACATGTCCAGGCATAATAAAATGACCAGCTAGAAAAACAATATAAACTTGCACAAATTGGAATCAGGGAACATATACAGGCATTACTCAAACTAGAGAGAATTGCAGTCTGACAAGACAATTAACGTATACATGACTAACAACATCAACTTTTTAACTTCTAAATTTAAATACCTTTTCAAAAAAAGATCAATTCTGGAGATCTTCTGCACTCTTGGATGTGTCTGATACATGTCTAACATGACACGAGTCACGACCCAGATTTAATCTTGTGACTGAGCGCTATTTATTTAATGAAAGAAGATATCCTATAAAAGCATTGGCATTTGAGAATGCACACCTATAAGAAAGATCTGCAAACAAGCTCATCATGTGTATTATGAGAATACCATTATAATGACTGAACAGTACACAAAATGCACCATTACCTTGGACCTTAGAATGGAACTTCTATAGATAAACTATGTAATATGTACTTACCAAGTGCAATTGCATCTGAATCTTTCATGAGTCCGAGCCTCCTACAAGTTTCAGTGACCATACAGCAATAAACAAAACATATGATCCAAGTCAAAGAGGGGTAATCATACAAGACAATTTATATACAATGACACAAGGAACAAAACACAATGAGATGACAAAATTGAAGGGAAAAAGTAACAATGCTACCAGGTAAATGATGAAACAATAACATAAAGAAGAAAATGAAAAGAAAAGGACTAATTATAAAAGTGCAGGTATTGAGCTTTTATGGCCACTATGAGGTGCTTGCTTCAACCATGTAAGTGTTAATATCTCCCTGACCTTTTGTAATGCCTGTGGTTCGTATTACGTATATCGGTATACGTGTACGTATTTAGACTCGTATTTGCATGTTTTTCTGCTTGATTTATTGGACATTTCTTTGCTTGGTTCATCTTGGTTCGGTTTGACTTGTTGGCTTGGTTCGGTTTTGTTGGAGAACCAACCAACCTACCTACCACACCATCACCATTTATTAACTCCCACTCTCTCTCCTCATTAATTCTTTTCCATACTTCTTCTTCTTCACCATTACTTCTCGGCTAAATTACAACTTGATACCCTCAACTATCTAAAATGTTCAACTTGATACTCTCAACTTTGATAGGTACTAACTTAATACCCTCAACTATATAATAATTTTATATTGATACCCAAAATTTTAAAAATGATAAAATTACCCCTCCCTCCTTCCCCGCGAGCCCCCTCCCCCCCGGCGTCGCCCCCGTGCACCCCTCTCCGTGGCCGTGGCCCCGTCCCCCCCCCCCCCCGCCTCCGGCTGCTTCCCAAGCGCGCGATCCCGCCGCCTCGCGTAACTCCGGGCAGGCCAAGCGGGGTGGGGGGAGGGGAGTTCGCGAGCTGGAGGGGGAGGGGAGGTCGCCGACGGAGGGGGGGTGGGGAAGGTCACTGGTGGGAGCGAGGGGGGTTTGGGTGGAGGGGGGGAAGGTCGCCGGCGTGGGGGAGGGGGTCGCGGCGGAGGCAGGAGGGGGGGTGAAGTTCGCCGACGGGAGGAGGGGTGGGGGGAAGGGAGGGGGGGGAGGTCGTCGACCGGGGGCAGGAGGGGGGGGGGCGCGTTGGAGGGGAGGGACAATTTTGTCAAAAAAATTTCAGGGTATCAAGTTAGTACCTATCAAAGTTGAGGGTATCAAGTTGAAAAACTGAAATAGTTGAGGGTATTAAGTTGTAATTTAGCCTTACTTCTCCACCAACCTGAGAGAGTGGAGAGAGCTTAGGCAAGTGCATCTTGCTTCATGGAGGAACCCCATTTTATTGTTCCACTGTCTTCCTCATGTGTTTCTAATCCACTTTAGTACTTAGCACTTTTCATTTCTGTGGTTAATTTCTTGTAGATCTAGTTTTATGGTATTTTCGGTTTCCATAAATTTTGATCTATCAAACATGCATATTTTTGCTAGTTGATGGGTCCATGTTGTAGAGAATTCCATTTTGTCCAAATTTGACCTACGGGAGTCTGGATTTGGGTTCCTATTGTTGTTTGGAGGAGCATGGAGGCCATGGTATTTTCCATGGACATGTTCTCTGTGGGAGCCATTAATTTCACTTCTGGCCGCATGAGCATTATTTATTGCATGGCCCTTTTATTTTAGTTGCTTGCAAGCTTGCATGCAACTTGCCTGGGCCGCATAGGCCATTGGGCAATTCCTGGCCGCATGGCCATAATAATTTTGGCCACGTAGGCCAATGCCAATCTTGGCCGCATGGCCTTGCAAGCATTGCTTGCAAGCTTGCATGCATTATTTAACGGAAATTTTACTGTACCGATATAAAATTAATAAAATTGACGAAAACGATAAAACTTATGGAATTTAGCGTCCACGATAGCATCCGACATTGCGTGTGTCGGAAAATTGGTCAAGCCCAATTTCCGACACCGTTTGTCGGAAATTGTACTACGTCCAATTTACGACAAACAGTGTGTCGGAAATTTGGCATGACCAATATTTCCGACACACGCAATGTCGGAAATTCGTTGGCTTGGTTTTTTTCCTGCGTTGGTTCGGTTTTGTGTCGTTGGGTTGGTTCAGGAGTGAAAGTAAGTGCGGGTGGTTGGGGTGGTGGAGGAGAGTAAAGTAGATCTGAGAAAAGGAGTAGGAGAAGTAGAAGAGAACAAAGAGAGAAGAAGAAGAAGAAGAAGAAGAAGAGAGAGGAGAAGAAGAAGAAGAAGAAGAAGAAGAGAGAAGAAGAAGAAGAAGAAGAAGAAGAAGAAGAAGTCTTGGTTAGTAAATCTAATCTAGCATTTTATATATCTTTTGTTAGCATTTTATATTATGATACTTTTAGCATTTTATATTAACCCTAATGCTAACATCTAACCTAAGACAAATCTAAACCTAATCTAGATCCCAATCATAACCATTAAGACTAATCTAGACCACAATCCTAACCCTTAAGACTAATCTACATCCAATCCTAACCCTTAAGACTAATCTACACCTAATTTAGACCCTAATTCTAACCCTTTAGACTAATCTACATCTAATCTAGACCCAACCCTAACCTAAGCTAAATCTTTAACCTAACATTAACCCTAACATAATCCAAACCAATTTCCTAAGCTAAATCTTTAACCTAAGATAAATCTTTAACCCTTTGACAACCATCTCCCTAACCCGTAACTAAACCCTAACCTAAGCTAAATCTTTAACCTAACATTAACCTTAACCCTAACCCGTAAACTAAACCATTAACCTTATCCAAACCATTTTCCTAACCCTAACCCTAATCTCAACCCGAACTTAACCCTAACATAATCCAAACCCTAATCATATATAAACCGAAACTCTAATCTATCATGCTCTTACATATGCGTTTTGACAACCATCTTTTTACAGATGGCTAGCCAAAACGACGGTTGTATACCGGGGGGACCAACTACAGATTTGATTAAGCAGCAACGTGAGTCGCACATATGTAGTCTGATATTTTCTGGAGAGGTATATTAAATTTTAATTGTGTTAGTCAATAAATTTTTCATTTTATATGTTTAGTAATAATATAGTTTGTATGTTTTATATATAGCTATGTGATTATAAAAAGGAAGTGCGGTGTCGAGAACACAACACATGGCGCTATGAGGGCAAACTTGGTTTCTGGAAATTGACTAGTGACCAAGAACTTTATTGCACGTATTTGGTTTTCATTACCTTGATCAAATACGTTTTCTACGTCACGATAGAGACTTGATTCTGAGTCTAGTGGAGCGCTGGTGGCCCGGACGAAATACGTTCCAGCTACCTTTTGGAGAAATGTCTATTGTGCTTAAAGATGTTGCAAATATTTTAGGTCTACCTATCACAGGTGAACCTATAATATTTGATGAGCAATTTTCTGCTGAGACAGCGATCACGACCTACCTAGGTGTGGAGGCACCAAAATTGAAAGGCAAAGGCCTAGTGTCGTATACATGGCTCCGGCAGAATTTTATGCACATAGATCGTATCGGTGACCAAGAAATATCAGTTGATGAGGAAAGGGTAAGTATTACATTTGTGGTTAATATTTGTGCACATAGATTATATATCAATTTAGTTTAGCTAATATATGTTTGTCATATTCTGTTCAGGTCATTGCATGCACTAGAGCCTATTTACTAGGCCTTATTAATGCTTTTTTGTTTCCCGACGCATCGGATATGGTAAATTTACGGTTTCTATTATTTCTGAATGATTTGACGGAACCGACGAGTCATGCGTGGGGAGCGTCAATGCTGGCATATGTATACAGTGCTATGTCAGACTTTGTGCAGTTCCATTCGAAGGACAAATTGATGAAAAATTTAAATGGATGTGCTACATTGATTCAGGTACGAAAATTGTTTGAATTTGGTATATATAAAATTTGTTATATATTTAAAATTTGTACACTTATATCATATATTTTTTAGGTTTGGTCCTACGAGCATTTTTCTATCGGTAGGCCACTTTCCCTTATCAGTAGCGACGCACATGTATTTCCGTTCGCTTTACGGTGGACTACTGATGCGGTAGATCCCGCACACTGTGTTTACTCGGTTGCCCGATATATCGGGGCCAATTTGATTCACTACAGATTTCAGAGGTATATAAATGTCACCATTCTATATCTATTTAGTATATTATGTTTTATTTCCTTATAATTATTTGTCAAAAAACAGGTTCAAATGGTGCATTATTCTATTAATCCTTATCCTTCTGAGATAGAACGAACATCATATGAATTAAGTCTCCATAGGTTTTACATAATATACCATGGAGACATAATGTATCATCCAGCTGATCGGGTTATGCGGCAATTCGGTATGAAACAACATATACCCGAAGACCCGCCTCACTACAATCGTGGTAGAGGAATGCAACCGTAAGAGCCCGCAAATTAATTCCTGCTTGGAATTCCAGACTAGAGACGCATAACATCTCACATTTGTCTCAGAACATAGCTACTATGGAGGACTGTAAGTTTTTTAAAGTTAATATTTTTGCCACATTTTTCAAAATACATCTCACATATTTCGTATATGCAACAGTATACGGGATTTTGCATATAGATCTTGGTGGGGATCTCCAGTATAAGCAACAGACGCTACATATATCAGGAGCCTCGATTCGAGCATAGAGCTATAGATGATTCTAGTCTGCGTGGATTTTATCAACATATAATGAGAACTGATGTAAGTAATTATTTTTAGTTTACAATATTTTGGATTACAATGTTTTAGCTTGCATAAGAACTAAAATAAAGTGTTATTATTTTAGGTTCCAGCTTTGGAGCAAGCATATGATAACCCAGATCCTGAAGTCTTGAGAACAACAGTAAGAAACTTTCTGGATTGGGTGAAAGCGGATCCGGAGCCTCCGAACCCTACGCTACATATTCCGCAAGATTATCCTGTAGGCATTATTAGCAACGTAACGCCTTCCCGCAGGCCAAGGCACCATGTCACCCAACCGTTCCCCGATAGTCCGCCCCAGCAAGCTGACGAGATCCCGCCTCAGCAAGCTGGCGAGATTCCACCTCAGCAAGCTGACGAGGAGTGGGCTGGCCAGGGGACTTCCCAGTGGGCTGGCCAGGGTTTTCGCAGTGGGCTGGCCAGGGTTCTTCCCAGTGGGCTGGCCAGGAGACTTCCCAGTGGGCCGGCCAGGGGACTTCCCAGTGGGCTGGCCAGGAGACTTCGCAGTGGGCTGGCCAGGGACTTCCCAGTGGGCTGGCCAGGGTTCTTCCCAGTGGGCTGGCCAGAGTTCTTCCCAGGGGGCTGGCCAGGAGACTACCCAGGGGACTTCGCTGTGGCCCGGAGTGACAGATTGGTTCCAAGGCTATGGTTTGGATGGAGATTATTATACACAGATACTAACGACTCCATCAGCACCAGCACCAGCACCCACGCAAGACGAAGGTGGTGATGCGTCCCAGGAGGATACGATGCGGAGGAGAGCCCGACTCAATCTCAGAGAAGTTGATCGTCCAGACTATTGGAATTAGACAGACAAGGAAGATAGATGTAAATTTTGAACTTGTATGATGTTTTGTTCATTTATATAAAAGTCACCTTTCTTTGACAAAATATTACAGATACTTCACATGATGTTTCTTATTCATTCTCTTGGTTGATTTGTACAACTCCTTCTATTGTGTCCTAAACCATTGCAATTACTGCATCGGAGATCTCTTGAAGATTGATCCTTCGCCACAGTACGGTTCTTCTTTGGTCTTCCGGCTTTGCGTCGTACATCTGGTACTCCAATGTCGCCTCTAACCAATGCACTTTGAATGTTGTAAGGGACTGGAATTGGCTCCAAGTGCGGCTCGTAGACACTTTTTAATGCTTCCTTTGAAAATATAGCTGGATAATAATGCTCAATCCTGATATTGCAACAATTACAAGCATAACATGCATGTACACATGGAAGAAAAGTATGATACCACTTTAAACATGAACAATAGTTTTCATTTAAACGAACAACATATGTCCTATTTGTTTGACGATCTAATATCTCAAACAAATGACCCACTATCCGTAACATTTCCAGCTGATGGATTTCTTTTGTGATACGAGCCATCGTTTTTAACATCTTCGGACAAAAATTTGTTTCAAGATTTTCGGCTTGTTGTCTGTTTTTGTCCTGAAGTGTTATAATCTTGGCTCGAATACCATCAAGTAGTGTCGTTATTGGTTTATCACGAAGATTTTTAATCCAGTTATTGAAAGATTCAGCAAGATTTGACGTGTTAATATCTAGTCTTGGACAAGGAGAATACGCTGTAATCCAGTGTGAGAAAACACGATTTTCATCATTTACTCCAACGAGCCAATTGTAAACATCAACATTTTCAGCTTTAATCATCTCCAAGCAATTATTTGCATCTGTTTCATTATAACATCTTGCAAGAGAGTCCAAGCTACGTTGAAAATGCTTTGATCTACATACTGATTTCAAATTTGCTTTAAAATGTTGAATACAAAAAAATGAGGCGATTCCGGAAAAATAGCACGCATGGCATTTATCAATCCTTTCTGTTTATCCGATATAAAAGAAATTGTATTCCAGGCATCAAAAAATCTTTCAAAAGATATTCTTAAACCGTTTAAAAACCAATTCCAAGAATCAGTGTTTTCACTCTCAGCAACAGCATATGCAATAGGATATAGTTGATAGTTAGGATCATGAGCACAAGCAATAAATAAAATACCTCTATATTTAGAGGAAAGAAAAGTAGCATCAATACTAATCACAGGTAAGCATCCCTTAGAAATCCATCAATGCATGCCTTGAAACAAATAAAAATTCTTTCAAACCTATTATTTTCTGTAATCTTCATAAAACATTGACTACCTGGATTTGTCTCAATAATTCTAAGACCATACTCTTCGAGACTACTATATGCATCAATATAACTACCATTTATTTCGGATAGAGCAAGTTCTCTAGCTTTCCAAGCCTTACAGTATTTAATATGTATTCGATGTTCCCTAAATATATCTTTTACAACACAAGATGGACTATACGACTGATTATCTCGAATTTTATCAATAATCTGATTTTTAACCCATACAGTGGTAGCTAATGGATGAGAACCAGTTGTAAGTCCACCTAAACAAGAATGAATATTTTCTAGCGTTGCAATAGAAAATCTTTCGCCTCCGCCTATGGCTTTAGCGTATACCCTCCAATGACAATTTGAACTATTACATTTATATATAATTCCAGTAGCATTATTTAAAGTAGCTGAACAAGTAAAATTACGTCTAATTGCTATATCACTAAAAAACTTCTAAATTTAGAACGATTCTCAAATTGTTTTCCAATAAATAATTCAGGAGTGCTAAGGCTATCAACAGAATCATCAAATTCATCATCTAAATTTTCAATTAGATCATCACTATTTTCATCATCGTTATTAACATCTACTACATGTTCTTCTTCAGTAAATGGAATAACTTGATGAGAAGGAGAAGAACTAAGACCAGCGTTAAAAGTATTACAAGCAGGTATATGTACTAAATAAATTCGTAGTCGATAGAATATTGATAAATAATTAGATTATGTAAACTAAGAAATGAAATATTCGATCAACTAAAAGAACTTGGGTTAAACCCCCTTGATACGCTAATCCATTTAGTACACCTCCAAGCGAGCATAGTATTGTTAGATTTTCATCCATGTTGACAACAAGATGAATTTTCTGTAGGAAGAGAGGAGCTTCAGCTTTCAACGAAATAGACTTGCCAAACTTCCTACTGAATGAGAGAGGTTGTGAAGTGAATGAGAGAGATGTGGTGAAGTGAATGAGAGAGATGCTGTGAATTGGTTTGATACTTATAGATGGTGGTGGTTCAATATAGCCGTTGGAATTAGAACGTTACAATTGTAACGTTGAGAATTGTAACGTTAGAAACCAAGATAACCCATCTCAACCCAAAAAAAACAACCAAACCCACCCAACCCAACTCCAACTCCAACAAAAGATAACCAACAAAAAAAAAACCAAACCCACCCAACCCCCAACAAAAATAACCAACCCAACCCAAAAAAAAAAAAAACCAAACCCAAACTAACCCACCATCCAACTCAAACCGTAAACAATTTAAACCAAAGCCACCCAAAAAACCTAAATGCCCTATTTCAAGCCAAACCGACTGTCGAAATTTGAGCTGATGCTCATTTTTCGACAGTCTGTCTGTCGGATTTTAAACATATCCATTTTCCGACAGCCAGTCTGTCGGATTGTATTGTTTGACCCAATTTCCTAAACAACTATCGTTTAAACAAATATTATTATCGCTACAGTAAATTTTCTGATTATTTAATGCCTTTGTTAGCAAGCACCAGCTTGCATGCTTAAATAGTAACTTGGCCGCATATGTATTAGTATTTAATGCATGTACATTTAATGCATTTGTAAGCTGGCCGCATGGGGAGCTAAAGCTCAGCCGCATATGGCAACTCAACTAATGGGCCGCATGCATTTTGCTACGTAAGAAGTTGCATTTGCATGCTTTAGTTGCATGCTTTTGCATGCATAGAAAATATTGATATATTAATAACCATTAGCATTAATTAAACTGCATGCAACCAATAATTTGCTTTGACCATTTAAACTAAATGGCATAAGCTTGCATGCATGTAGCAGCTTGCATGCTCATTTTCATTTAGTAGTCGCATGACCATTTCTAATAAGTTGGCCGCATGTTGCTTGCTAATATTCCATGGCCGCATGTTGCTTGCTAATATTCCATGGCCGCATGTCATGTATATTTAATGCAGCATAAATATTCTTTAGGCCATTTGGCCATTGCTTGCTAATATTTAATGCATGCTGCCATGCATAAATATTCCTTAGGCCATATGGCCATTGCTTGCTAATATTAATTGTATGCGGCCATGCATGAATATTCTTTAGGCCGCATGGCCATTTCAAGCAGTTGCTTGCATGTAAATATATTCTTATGGCCTAGCATTTGATTGTGGCTGCATATGGCCTTTGCATGTATATTTAATGCATGCAAATTGCATGCAATGCAAGCATGTGCTTGCTTGCATTAATTGCATGGTCTTTTATTTGCTTGCATACAGTAGCATATTTGCATGGCCAATTGTAATGTTAGCCGCATATGGCCATTGCCAATTGTAGCCGCATATGGCCCAATCAACTTGCTGGCCGCATATGCAATCTGATTGCATGGCCGCTTGCATGCACGTGCATTAACTTTAATTGCTTGCTTGCATGGCCTTGCATGCATTTGCTTGCAAGCTTATTAACATTAAATTAATTAATTGTATTTATTTGCATGCAACTTGCTGGCCGCATATGACCTATTATTTGCTGGCCGCATACGGCCTATTATTTTTCTGAGCCGCATGAGTCCTCCACGGCTCTTGCTCCTGCTAATATTTAATTACCACTTGTATGCTTGTACCATTAATTGTTCCCTGACATGATGGTGACCCGTTGTAGTGCACTTTTTGACAAACGATTTGACATGATAGTGGCCTGACGTGGCGCACTCCTGACAAGTAAACTTGACATGATAAGCATGACATGATAGTGGCCCGACGTGGCGTACTCCTGACAGTGAACCTGACATGATATTTCTCGAAATGTTGTTGCGACGGCTAACCTGACATGACAAGAATGAATGACCTGGACACCGTGGACGATTGTGCTTGTACAAATGAACCCGTCTTGTCTTGCATCATGTCTAGGACAGGGACCCCTGAGTACCACGGTCAGGGGTACCTACTGTAAATGGCTAAGGCTAATAACTAAAATAATCCAGTAGTCATGGAGAGATTTCCCCAGCTACAGGCAATCTCGTTATCTGGGCGCCCCACTTGGGATCTGTAGCCTGCCGTCGAGTAGGACACATTTCCAGTACACTGTCATGTGTTGCACCCTTATTGTACTAATATTCGACCTGGATAACCTGGATGGTCTGCAGGGCTTGTGGCTGTAGAACATCTTATTGCATCTTGCTAGTAACTAGGTCTGTGATAACCCTAGTTAGTTAAAGTATCAAGTCGTACTTATTGCTTGGCCGTGAATGTTGGATGGAGTTCATCAGTCTAGTCTAGTCTTGTCTTGATCCTGTCTAAATGGTGGAAGAACAAAGTTCTGTTCAGACGAAGGGTTACAACCCCGGTCCTTGTTTGGTTTACGGGTTGTAACCTGGTTATCTGAATAGTCCCATGGTTATCTCATCGTATATCACCTGTCATGCTTTTCCTTAATTACTGTCTTTTATTATGTAATTATATTCTTGTGCTAATTACTGGTTTTAGTTCCTAAGTGAAGCTTCCTTTGTGGCACTTGCTCTTTCTTGGGTCTGATCCAGCTGGTTTTGTATGGCCAGATTTCGGAGCAGTTCCAGAGGATCTACCGACTTTTCAGCCAGATGGTGACCACTAGAAGGAATCCTGGCAACGAGTGGATTTATTTTGACTCTCCCACTATATTGTAAAAATATTCTTTTGAGGCGTTTAGCCGACGAGCACGTGTTTAGCTCGATTGCACCTTTATTTATTGTCTGCCTACGGGCTGTAACATGATTGGCAAATCCTAGAGTTGATCATGTATTGACTAAAACTCCTGCTAGTCCTCACATTTTGTAACGACTAGCTTCATGATCAGCTGAATATGTAATGTTTGGGACGCCTTACTATTGTATATTTGGTGATCTTACATCTTGTAACATTTATTTGCTTGCTTGTGATTGAGACACTAGGCTTGTTCTTGACCATAAGAGACTGATGGCTTGTAATTAAACCCTCATATATCTAGACAGCCATGACCGTATAATGAGGTAGATTCCATTTCATTATACGTAGCTGGTTATGTCTGCCCCCGCTCTCCAGTATTCTGGTTCTGGGACGTGACACCTTTTTCTTTAAGGCAGGATCTTCATCTTAGGATCTACCATGCATTTTTCATATCAGAATGTAGGTACCTTCATTCCAATGTAGGTTGTCCATATCAGAATGTAGGTACCACTTCTCCAATTAAATCAAAAAAACTTCTTGAAGCCCTTAGTTATGAACTATTAAATGAAGAGTTAATCCAATGCCACGTAATCCAACGTCTTCAAAGAAGGCCTGAGATGCAAAACTTCTCCAACATCCCCACATTGATGACAAGGTTTCCTTCTAACCACGGAAGATCGAGATCCATAAGCTCAAAATTGTACTCTTTGGTCGGATTGTCTTCTGTTCCTGCGTTTGATTCATGGTCATGGTCCGAGTTACTTGGTACTTCTTCCCACTCCATATGTCCCCCTGAGAAAGAATTAGACTTGGATACAAATCATGTAAGAGTATATCATAGATCCACGTCAACAGAACATAACCAGAATAGATTAAGATACCTCTGAAACCAGTATGGTTACAGTTATGCTTTACAAGAGTACGTGTCATGAATCCAAAGAAGAGTCATGGCAAGCCAAAATATTTGAGATTTTAGTAGGAAATTCCAATGTAGACATAATGAATATTTTGCATGCTTTGGGAACCATGGTTCCTGTCAATACATTTTTATTTGGTTCTAGTTTAGTAATCCTGTAAATCAGTCCAACTGTGAAGCAAAGTTAAGGAGTGCAAAATGTTGAAATACAAGTGTAGAGAGAAGATTAACACAACAAAGCAAAATGCAAAATGCAAAAAAAAAAAAAAAAAAAGGTATGTACAATATACATCTAAAAAAAATGGTATGTACACTATACCTACGGTATACCTAGGACCTTGGATACTTATCCATCTCAGAAAATGGTATGCATAATATACATCTCAAATGAAGAAGAAGAAGAAAAATCGCTGTAGATAAACCTCGTCACCAAGCTAAGGAGAACAGAATACGAGTTAAATGCTTGCATAATGCACAATATTACCTCTCAAAAGCATTAGTGTCCAAGTCACTAGCCAAATTGCCTTGCAAAACTGCCACAACATCTGAACTCTTGACACTTTCAACCTACTTCAGCTAAAAGGCAGATAAGGTACACCTTGTGCAGGGTGTCAGGCTCGGGATCATATAACAAGCTTCATCCACAAAGCCATACTGGTTACTTCCAAGTCCTTGCTCAATCGAGTTCAACAATCCAGTAATAGCAGGAGCAACAGCACTAGTAGTATGGTTGTCAAGAGAAGAGTCATATCTCAAGGATATACGACAATGAAACAGTCATATATCCATCCCATAAATGAACAATCCTCGAAAGGTCACAAGAAATATACATATTTGTTGTCACTGCCATAGCAATTTCTTGAAGATCCCTTATCAAATCAATAATGCATCTTTCACAGTATCAGTAAAAATACAGCATGTGTTGTTGCTTCCAACTTCAGCATGACCTGTGATACACATGATACATAAATTGATGACTTTCCAGAAAGAGAGAATATTAAGGAACAGAGGATCTACACCTGACAAACAGACTATTAAAGTGATATATTTGTAACGACAATAATTTAAAACACCAATGCTTACCAAATTGGAGTACACATAATACATAAGAAATGACAAAGATGTAAAAAAACATTATGTTAATATTCAAGTGAAAACCTAACGTATGGACGTAAATAAAATTTGATAGCTATCAAAAGATGAAATGATCAACAAGGCTATCCTCCATAGAAATCAAGTAGCCAAGAGTATAGTATGATGTTCTTCTACACAAGCACCTATGTTCTTCTAAAAGAGGTAGGACCTAAGCAGCTAAGCTACTTCATGATACACATAAAAGAATCGGTTTCAAACCCGCACGAGTATCGGTATCGACGGTTTCGGCAATTTCAGATGGGAGTTTAGGAGTTCTTGCTTTCGGAAAGTCAAATAACAATAACTTTATATATATATATATATAATATATATATATATATATCTATATATATATATATAAGTATTTGATACATTTAAACACAATTTATACAATATTTTGTTTTCTGTTAATTGTGAATAAAATAATATTCAATACATGTTAAATGATCCACCTGCAATAGATATTGTTATTTACTTACTTGCTTTGAGACAAAAGTACACCCACAATAGATAATTTTGAATGGAACAATTTTAAGATGAATGAATGTTGTGAATTTATAAGTATAGATCATCTACAAATGGTAATATTGACATGACATTGCATATCGAGCTTCAACATAACCGAATCATTGTGCTGACATTGATTTTTCATGTACTTCTCTACTTTCTTTAATTTTCCTTTGGTGATTTGACCATGAAACAGAGCACCTGATGTCTTCTGTATTGGCAAGTTTTGGTGGGGTCAGGTATCGGGCAGGGACATGTCTAAAAGATATGATACGACCGATATGTATTTGTATCAGCTGATATTGTGAACCTTGAAAAGAACATAACAGGGACTGTGTACAATGTGACGCCCAATGATCAATTTTACTATTTCCAACTTAAGCAGTCGTTTCCAGATAAAAGGACATAATAGGGACTGGGAAGTGCACCAGTTCCTAAAGTGATAACATCATGTTTTAACTTATGCAAAACATGCAACCCGTGACTTTCTCCCTTGCTTCTTAAAATCAATCATGGAAAAATATATAGTTAGATTAGCAATTTGTTTTCATGACACAAATCTTAGCTAGAAACATATATACAGCACAACTACAGTATCAGAAAGATCCGGGTATTATGCTGCCCAAGCAGAGGCGGACCTCCATAGGCTTCTATAGTACTTGCTTATATTATTGGTTACCTTGTTTTCTTTATAAACATAGCAACCAAACAAAAGTCTAGCTGGTAAATCTCAAGTTAAAACCATCCTCTTATACAGTAAAAGTGACAAGAGTATTGATGGTAGGAATGAGAGAAACATACTTGCTTCTTTGCAAATTGGTCTTCTAAGTTCTCTGGTATGCTTTGCCATGAAGAAAACTATTGTCCTGGATCAAGAAACTACAAATTTGTAGTTTGATGTATAAAAATACAGTTAGCCACAATAATTTAGTCAACACTAGATGCAGCATTGCATACCTCATGGCCCTTTGATTATGATGTAGGACTTCATTGAGAGTCATGACAAAATGTTGAAGGACGCATTAGGCAAGTTTAGGAAATTGGAAATGTATGATCCATTTTTGCTGAAGCAAGCTTGTAAAAATGTAGTTGAAGAGAAAATCTTTGAACTGCCACCAAAAAATCAAATTAAACCTCAAAGAGCTCACATGTTATATCTCATTTGTTGCCTCCAATTAGGCAATGGTTATTAGTGTTATATCATAGGAGTTAGCGTCCAATTTGAAGCAAGATTCTCACTCATCAAGAGACGAGTCTACCTCCTTTTTCTCCAAACCATACTTTCCTTGACAAGTAATTTTACGGCATTCAGACTGTAGGTTGAAGCAACGCCTGGAATACTCCGATTTTAGACATTCTCAAACTGAACAATCAATTGTGTATCTACTGTTCTTTCATCTGATCTACCAATATATCAAGCATTCTGTACATCTCTTCTTTCCGATAATATGACTTGTCACCTGCTTCGAATACATGCTTCACGCTTCTCACTTCAATCCAGCTGCACCCTACCTCCTTCCTCAACCCCTTCCCCTTCATAACCACCCTTACTCTTCTTGACTCATCCCACTTCCCTGCTGCAGCATAAATATTAGACAAGGTCACATATCTTGCGCCGTTCTCAGGCTCCAAAGCAAACAATGAGTCTGCTGCTTTCTTCCCAAGTTCCAAATCTCCATGTACTCTGCACGCGCCCAAGAGTGCACCCCATGTTCCCACACTACTAGAAGGCAAGCTTTCTATCAATTCTGCTGCTTCTGAAAGATGTTGCTTTCTCCCCAGAGTGTCAACAAAGGCAGCATAGTGCTCAGGGGTTGGACAAATGCCAAACTCCTTCTCCATTGTATTCAAGAACCGGCGTCCCTCAGAGACAAATCCTGTATGGTTGCAAGCTGAGATCACACCTAGAAAGGTAACTCTGGTCGGCCTAACCCCTGCTTTGATCATTCTCTCAAAAAAGGTCAATGACTGCTCGCCGAGCCCATTTTGTGCATACCCAGTAACCATCGAGTTCCATGAAACTACATCCCGTTCGTTCATCAATTCGAACACCGACAAAGCAGATCCCATGTCCCCACATTTCGAGTACATGTCAACTAGCACGTTGTATGTGAAGATATTGAACATAAATCTCCTAAGAACATAACTATGCACCTGCTTCCCTCTCCCAATCAGCCCTAACCTCGCGCAAGAGCTCAAAACAGACACCAATGTGGAAGCAGTCGGTTCGACTTCCTCCACCACCATCTTCTCAAACAACTCAATCGCCTTCTCCTCCTCCCCGTTCTGCTCATGCCCGGAGATCAACGCCGTCCAAGATACTTCATTCTTTACCGGCATCCTATCAAATACTCTTCTCGCCTCATCCGTCTGTCCAGCCCTCGTGTAACCTCCTACCAACGATGTCCATGACACGACGTCTCTCTCCTCCATCTTGTCAAACACGCACCGTGACGAACCCATGTCTCCGCACTTCCCATACCCGTCGACCAACACATTCTGCATTATCATATTCATATTCACTCTGTTCGAGACTGCCGCTCCGTGAAGCTGCCGCAGCGGTCCAAGAGCCCCTAGGCCGGTGCACGCGGTCGCGACGCCGACGAAGGTGAAGGTGTCGTAGGTGAAGAGCTCGCTCTGCATGTGGGCAAAGATATGGAGCGATTCGTCGTAGCGGCCATGATGGGCTAGGGAGGAGATGAGAGTGTTGTAGGTGACGATGTTCCGGTGGGGCATTTCGTGGAACAGGTTGATGGCAGAGGGGAGGGAGCCCAGTTGGGAGTAGGTTTTGATGAGGCGGTTGAAGAGGACTGTGTGGGAAGAAGAGATGGCAGTTTTGAGAAGGAGGGAGTGGAGGAGCTGGGCATGGGTGAGGCTTCGGGTGGTGGTGATGCATAGATCGATTTGGGAGAGGAAGTGTTCGACGAAATACTTGGTGGGTGTGGACATTGTTGTTTGTTTTTTGTGTATGATAACGATAGAGTTCAACCCTTATTTTACCTCATCTCTCATTGCTTCTTCTTTCTGTCCAAATGGAAAGAGATTCCAATGTCTTGAAGAGCTGCATAACGTAAAATATGAGGAAAAAAATTGTTGGTGGCAGTAAAACATATTTTCAGCTATCCTATAAAATTATTTACCTATTTTTACAGTATATATATATATATATATATATATATATATATATATATATATATATATATATATATATATATATATATATTACAGTCGGGAGATGGGGTCGCGGTCAGAAAGCTCGTCGGAGATCGGGAAGATGATGGCGAGGCGGGCGGAGAAGAGCGGGTGCTCGGTGACCTGCGGGCGCTCAGGTGATGGAGAGGAGGGGGGCGGCGGAGGCCGACTGTACTGACTCCGACGGCCAGTAGGCGCGCAGGCGGCCAGACGGAGAGGTGGCGGACCCTGGTCGGGGTCGTTCGCTGCGCTCCTGCTGCTGAGGAGGAGCAGGGGGTGCCGAGGCGGCGCTCAGGGTCGCCGGAGCCAGATGACTGGTCGGGGCTGCTCGGAGCGGTCGCGCAGGCGGAGCGGGAGCTGCTGGAGGAGGCGGGGCCGCCTGCGTCGGGTCTGCAAGAGGAAAAGAGGAAAAGAGGTGAGAGTGCGGAGATGGACCGATGGTGGTCGCGATGAAAAATAAGGTACTATTTGGGAAGGGGTGGAAATGGGAGGAAAGAAAAAAGGGGTGCGCCACACCCCCACTAGTTACTAAGCACACACCAATTTTTTTTTTTTTTTTTCTACTCTATCCCTCCCCACTTAGCACACCCCTCCTTCCCCTCCTCCCGACCACTTCGACTTCGCCGCCGCCTTCACCGGTCCCGCCTCCCTCCCGCCTCCACCGGCCCCGCCTCCCCTCCTCCTCCTCCTCCTCCCATCGACCGGAACGCTGCCGCCGCCGCCACCACCTCCCGCCTCTCCCCTCCTCCTCCTGCCTCTCCCTCCTCTGGCGAGGACGAGGCCCCCCGCGGAGGAGCAGGACGACCTCGGACGCGCATGGGTGGGAGTGGAGGGGACGAGGCCGTGCGGGGCGAGGGAGAGGAAGGGTCGGCGGAAGAAGGAGGAGGAGGGATCGGCGGGAGGAGGAGGAGAGGTGGGGCCGGTGGAGGCGGGAGGAGGAGGAGGAGGGGAGGCGACGGAAAAGTCGAAGGGGTCGAAAGAAGGAAGGGGGGTGTGCTAAGTGGGGAGGGGTAGAATAGGAAAAAAAAAGGATGTGTTTAGTAACTGGTGGGGTACAGATAGCTGCACCCAAGAAAAAATTGTGAGAAATGACAGAAAAATTAAAAGTGGCGGTGTTTGAAAATGAAAAAAAGAAAAAATAAAGATAAAATGGGAGAGGGAATTTAAGAAAAAAAATATTTAGTAAAATATTTTCCTCCAAAAGTGGGAAGAGAAAATATATATAGGGAGAAAATTTTGAAATAGTTTCCCTAACTTTTATATATATATATATATATATATATATATATATATATATATATATATATATATATATATATACTCTCATTAGGAATCGAAAGTAAGACTCCATGTAGAGGACATGTATCATATTTTTTTAGATTGAATTTGCATAAACTTGAGATTGAATTTGCATAAACTTGATAAACTTTTAGGCTCGATAGCTTAAAAAATTAGAACAATTAACAATGTTTACAGCAAAAAAATATTCAATCATTACCATGAAGATGTCCTTTGCTAACTTATTTTATTTTTGTAAAGAAATGTAGAAATTATAAATGAATCCAAAACAAATATTTACAAAAATTCAAACCAGGTACTGTGATGTGAACAGTAACCAACGATACTGTTCGCCGACTACGAGCCGCCGCCAACGAACTTTTCCGGCGACCCTCGTTCTCCGCGTCCTGACCTCGTCGCCGACCGCCGAGACCACCGTCTAGTCGAGCTCGACGAGATAGACACAGCCGTCCTGACCGATCGAAAACCTAGGTACAAACTTGTTCTTCCCCCAATTCCCTGTTAATTCATCAATTTTAGACCACGAACGTGTTTGTCTCCTCGAGACGAATCGTTTGCCACTAGTCTCGACCCACCACGACACCTGTAGACCTAGAAATCACAAACCCTAGATCTAGAGTTTTGGACACGACACGAATTCGTGTTGTGATGACACTAATGTGTCGAGAACGACACGACGAATACGACAGTACCCTTCGACACGAAAATTCGTGTCTGGAAACCCCCCGACACGAACTGGACACGTTTCTACATGTCCAAACATCCCTGACACGAAGAAGATGACCCGCAGCAAGCCGAAACCCGATTATTGAGTTTGATTTACTATTGTGTGGCATGTCCCCTTTACCAGTGCCTGATTTGGACCTACTGGTCTAAGGCAACACGCCTTAGGGATCCCCCTTTGTTGTGAAGTTTGGGGTTCGAAACCTCCAGGCTCTGTTTGTTAGTTTATATATATATATATATATATATATATATATATATATATATATATATATATACTGTATTTGAATATATATACAAATGGGCGATCTGCACTTCCGGCCGTACAAAGCTTCATACGGTGCCATTTGGATGCTGGACTGATAGCTATTGTCATATGCAAACTCGGCCAACGGTAGATGGACGTCCCAACTTGACTTCAAGTCGATCGCACAGAGTCGTAATATGTCTTCGAGAATCTGGTTCACCCGCTCTGATACCATTATGTCACGCCCCGATTCCGTAGAGTCGATAGTCGTCCCCCGGGCGTGATGCCGTACGAACCTAAGTTGTGATCGCACAAGGCGTAGTCATAAGGTTATCCGAAACACAACATCAAGTTAGAGTACGCAGAGAAATTGATCGACACATTTAAAATAGAAGTAGACTTTTTCATTGATAATAAAACTATCTTTACATTGACTCCATTACAATCATTGCCGCGCGGACTACAACATGACTCGACTTATAAAATGAACGCTGATGAGATAGTCGTTCCATACATTACATCCCTTTTTTTACAAGCAAAATAGTTACACTTTCCACCTGCGATCGAGGGAAGCCGAGTCGCCATCTATTCTTCTTTGTACTGAGTGCAGAGTCTTCAAAAGGATTTCAGAACACAAGCCTTCACACACGGACGAGGCTTCAAAAGGGTTCACGCCGCCTTGAGCTTTAAGTGGCACGCCCTTCGTGGTTCGGGGGTACCTGCGTGGAGAGCGAGGATCAGTACATTACACTTTGTACTGGTGCGTGGCTATTTAAGTTCCACGCTCTCACTTGATTTAAGAGTTTATATGACTTAGCTTGTGAATGTTTCTAACCATCCTAATGAATTTCAAACAAGCATATGACAAGCATAATGTAAAATACGTTGGAACTTACCCACGGCGGACCGCGCCGTGCCTTATGAAACTTACCATGTTCTTCCCTGTCAATTGTTATTATTTTCATACCAAGTGCAATATTACGTGTGATTGGTCACTGGCATAACAAGCCATCCTGGACTCTATAGCTTTTGTTAGCCGGGGCCCTTGCAGCGCAAGTAGCGAGCCCCGCTGCAAGTCTCCGCTTAACCCGTGCTATCATCCATCATAGCTATACACCGTGTTTCCTTCTTGGCCGAAACGGTCCCATGGCCTTGGGTTGCCGTTACGAAAAAACTCTACATTGTCGACAAGTTATCCAATGACCGAGTTGAGACAATATTTAGTTATTAAGGTCTAGCCTACATTCTCTTTGAAACTTGATCATTTTACCGTGTCCGTGCCCTTGCATTCATTCTTTCATCCGCAATAACACTATCGATTTACCTAAGAAGGGGTCGAGAAGAGAAGGGTCAGCCACTCACCTTGAGTTTACTTCAGGCGAGAGAACTTGTTGGTCGCGCTAGACGTCGCCTACGCGATTACCTGAAATTGCACAAGAAACCGATTAGAACACTGTATTATTCAAGAAGTTCGATAGAAAATACGAGTTCGAAATGCAAGCCATAAAAAACCATCGAAAATATTCACGAAAACGCATTCAGAAAATAAAGCCAAAACCAACACAAGCGGCGTAAAAAGCAGAGCAACGGGAGGTCTCTCCCGACCCAGCCGCAGAGCCAATCCTTGAGGCGCAACCCGATGAATATGGGACTTGGTTCCGAAGAAGCCATTCCATAACGGGGAATGGATCTTAATTCAACCGTTCCCGTTCGATCGATTCGATCGATCCCGACCTATCGGTCCCGATCGAGTCGATAGCGACAGTGTTCCTTTCTCGCGCACTCTGTGGACAGAAAACGGGACACGATGTAGGGATGGGGTACTACACCATAACCAATTAAGAAAAAATTTCGTCCTTGAAACTTAAAAATAGAACCTACCTCTACGAGAACAATGAAGAGAATTTTTTCTTCATTTCTGACTCAAGCTCCCACGTCGACTCCTCGACCGAATGGTTTTCTTCTGAGGACGCGGACGAGAGGAATAGCACGGTTGCGGAGAAGTTTATCCTTGCGCTCCAAGATTTGCACCGGATCTTCGACATATGATAAGTCCGCCTTCAAATCCAGCTTACCCAAATCCACCACATGGCTCGGATCGTACACGTTCTTCTGCAATTATGAGACGTAGAAGACTTCATGTACTTCCGACAATGCAGGCGGCAAAGCGATTTGGTAAGCTACCGGGGCGACTCGCTTCAATATTTCAAACGGACCCAACAAATCATGGGCTCAATTTTCCCTTTGCACCGAACCTGGAAACTCCACGCAAAGGCATGACTTTCAAGAATACATGGTCGCCTTCCGAGAACTCCAGGGGGCGTTGGTGTGTGTCGGTATAGCTCTTCTGCCGGCTTTGTGCTATCTTCAATCTCTTCCGTATTAACTTGACCTTCTGTACGGTCTGCTCCACCAGCTCCGGACCAAGTATCTGCCGTTCCCCGACTTCATCCCAGCAAATGGGCGATCTGTACTTCCGGCCGTACAAAGCTTCATATGGTGCCATTTGGATGCTGGACTGATAGCTATTGTTGTATGCAAACTCGGCCAACGGTAGATGGACGTTCCAACTTGACTTCAAGTCGATCGCACAGAGTCGTAACATGTCTTCGAGAATCTGGTTCATCCACTCTGTTTGGCCGTCAGTCTGAGGATGATAAGCTGAGCTAAACTTCAACTTGGTCCCTAACGCTGAATGTAGACTACTCCAGAAGCGCGCTACGAACCGTCCATCCCGATCAGAGACGATAGACACTGGGACCTCGTGCAGCCGAACTATTTCATCAAAGTATATCTGAGCAAGGCGGTCGACACTCCAAGTAACTTTGATGGCGATAAAGTGCGCTGACTTGGTTAGTCGATCGACGATGACCCAGATGGCGTCGTTTCCCCGCAGCGTCCTCGGCAAGCCAACAACGAAGTCCATAGTGACATGATCCTATTTCCACTCTGGAATGACAAGGTTCTGTATCTTCCCGCCCGGTCGCTGGTGCTCGACTTTGACTTGCTGACAGGCCATACACTTTGACACAAAGAGCGCTACGTCCCTCTTCATGCCGTGCCACCAAAAGACAACGCGGAGGTCCTTATACATCTTGGTGCTACCAGGATGCAAAGAATATTTTGCATAATGCGCCTCCGACATTATCTCCTTTCTAAGTTCTGCGTCATCCGGAACGCATAGCCGTCCCTTCACTCGCATCACTCCCGACTCGTCCTCTGCAAAGTCGGACACTTTTCCTGTCGATATCAGCTTCCGCATCTTCTCCAGGTATGGGTCGTCCTTCTGTGCAGACTTGATCCTCTCCAGTAGGCTCGGTTTAACCCGCAGTTGTGCCATTTTCACGTCTCTGAAACAAACTCGGAGTTCAATGCCCATTCCTTCCAAGTCACGCAGCAGTCGATCGTTGATGCATAACGAAGCTAAGTACTTCCGGCTCAGCACATCTGCTATAATTTTTCCCTTGCCCGGCGTGTAGTCGATTGATAAGTCATAGTCTTTGATCAGTTCGAGCCATCGCCTCTGTTGCAAATTTAGTTCTTTCTGGGTGAAAAGATACTTGAGGCTTTTGTGGTCCGTATAAATCTTGCACGCCACGCCATAGAGATAGTGACGCCACAGCTTTAATGCAAACACAATCGTCGCTAATTCTAGGTCGTACGTGGGGTAGTTCTTCTCGTGCGGCTTCAACTGCCGGAAAGCAAAAGATATCATCTTATCCCGCTGCATGAGCACACACCCCAAGCCCTGGCCAGAAGCATCGCTGAAGATTTGAAATCCTTCCATCCCTTCAGGAAGAGCAAGTCGGGGCCGAAACGAGCCGTTGTTTGAGCTCCTGGAAGGAAGCTTCACAGTAGTCTGACCACTTGAATGCGACTCCTTTCTGGGTGAGGCGAGTCAACGGCAATGCAATCTTCGCGAAGTCCTTCACGAAGCGTCGGTAGTATCCCGCCAAGCCTAGAAAGCTTCGAATTTCGATAACTAATGCGGGCCGTTTCCAATCAGCAACTGCCTCGACTTTCTTCGGATCGACTGCAATTCCCGCGGCGGAGATGATGTGCCCAAGGAATGAAACGCTGTTCAGCCAGAATTTGCACTTGCTCATCTTTGCGTACAACTGATTCTCTCGAAGGGTTTGGAGTACCGTCTGCAGATGCTCTGCATGTCGTCGATGAAGACTACTACGAATTTGTCAACGAATGGACGGAACACCCGATTCATTAGATCCATGAAGACGGCAGGGACGTTTGTCAGATCGAACGACATTACCAAGAACTCATAGTGGCCGTAGCGAGTACGGAAGGCAGACTTCGGCACGTCATCTGGCTTGACCTTGAGTTGGTGATAACCCGATCACAGATCAATCTTCGAAAACACCGTTGCACCTTGGCTGGTCAAACAAGTCGTCGATATGGGACAGGGGATATTTGTTCCGGACGGTGGCTTTATTCAATTCTTGATAGTCGATGCAGAGCCATATCAATCCATCCTTCTGCTTCACGAATAGCACCGGCGCACCCCACGGCGAGACACTCGGACGGATGAACCCTTTGTCAAGTAATTCCTATAGTTTGTCTTTAGTTCTTTCAATTCTGCAGGGGCCATCCTGTATGGAGCTTTCGAGATCGGCCGGGTGTTAGAGAATATGTCGATGGTGAACTCTATCTCCCTCGGCGGCATGCCAGGTAGCTCGTCCGGAAACACGTCTGGAAATTCTGCCACAACGTCGGTCTGACCCACGTTTGTACCATCCTGTCTCATGTCACGAACGGACGCCAAGTAGGCTTCGCATCCGGAGTGAAGCAGCTTCCGAGCAGAAATCGTCGAGATCACCATGCAGGACGGCGATGCTTCACCATATATACACATATACATATACATATACATATATACATATATATATACTGTATATATATATATATATAATATATATATATATATTATATATATATATATACATATATATATAATATATTATATATTATATTATATATATATATATTTTACAGTGATATATATATATAAATTATATATATATATATAATATATATATATAATATAATATATACATATATATTATAGTATATATTAATTATATTATATTATATATATATATATATATATATATATATGTATATATATATATATATATATATATATAAATATATATTATATATTATATATATATATTATATATAATATATATATATATATAAAATAATATATATATATATATTATATTATATATATATATATATATATATATATATATATATATAATATATATATATATCTATATATATATATATAATATTACTGTAATATATATGTATATATATATATTATATTATATATAATATATATATATATAATATATATAATATATATACTGTAATATATATGTATACTGTAATATATAGTATATATCACTGTAATATATGTATATATATATACTGTAATATATATGTATATATATACTATATATATATATAATAAATAATATATATTATATATACATTATATATATATATATTATATATTATATAAATATATATCTATATCTATATAATATTATATATATATATATATATCTATATTATATATAATATATATATATATATATAATATATATATATTTGAAAAATATATTTATATATATTATATTATATATATATATACTGTAATAATTTAATACATATATATATATGTATATATATATAATGAGGAAGTCGAGGGGGCTTCGGTCTCCTCCGGCGGGAGCCCCTCTCCTCGCCGTCCCCCCCATCCCCTCATAGGCCGTTGGATCCTATTCCTCGGCCCGGCCGTGTCTCTCTTTGGATTTCCCGGTTGGCCGGCATCTGCCTACCCCTCCACCGTCTCCTCCACCTGTGGGGGGTTCCCCCCTTCCAAGCCGGCTTCCCCCCGCCGAGCGGCCCCACACACCTCCCTCGGAGACGTCGTCGTCGGTCCCGACATCCCCGCCGCCACCGCGCTCGGAGCAGGCTGCCTCTTCCTGCCTCTCAGGCCCCTTCCCTCCTCGGCCCCCAGCCAGGACCGACCTCTGCTCCGCGTGCCGTGCCCCCCTCTGGCCCGGCGCCCCACTCTTCCGTCGCTCCCTCCGCAGCGCCACCCCCCCTGCGGTGCCTCCACCCTCCGCGGCTGTGCCCGCTTTCTTTTTCCTGTCTTTCTCTACCCACCCGGCCCCCGCCGCTGCCCCCGGTGGCCCAGGAGCGTCCCCATTCCCCCTCTTCCCCGCCTCCATCTCGGGTCCCCCCAGGACTCCTTCCCCTCCTCCTGCGACGGTTCTCCCCCTGGCGATCCCGTCGCCGGAACTCCCCTCCATCCCCGCGAGTGGCCACCCCGCCCGGTGGTCTCGCCCCTCCTCGTCGGCTATGCTCTCTCCCTCGTGGGCCCTCGTGGCTGCGCTGCAGCCCCCGGCGCGCCCGTCGGCATCGGTCCTCCTCCCCCCAGCGGCGCCGTCACACCCCCCATCCCTCCGTTGGCCTCGGTGGAGACGCCGCCTTCTGGCCTGCGCCGCTCCCTTCGCTGCCCCCGTCCCATCCCCCTCTCTTTCATCCACTTCTTCCGGTAGACGCCCTCGTCCCCTCCCGACGGCCCCAGCCTCGGATCGCTCGCCGTCCCCGCCCTCCCTCCCCTCTCGCCCCCCGTCCTCCGTCTCCCTTGTCCTCACCCTCGGCGGGATGGCCTCCCTCGCCGGAGCACACGCTCCCCTTCTGGCCCCTCTCGCCGGCCCCGGTGGCAGATCCGCGACCCGGCGGTCTCCTCCGCGCTCGCCCCTTCCTTCCGGCCACCGTAGCCGGCCCTTGGCTTCTGGCTGAGCAGCCCCCACCACCCCACCCATCCCTCCCCGGGTTCCGTGCCTTCCTCACGCATCGTTCCCCCTCGGGGGTAGCGCACCCCTCGGGCAGCGCAAACCGCCTACCCCCCTTGGGCCCCGTGCCCCACCTACCACTTCTTTTGATTTTGAATTTCAAACTCCCCCGAGTTTGATTGATGAGCAACAGTCTTCCAAAAAAAATAAAAAATAAACTACTTTATGTATTATCTTATTTATATATATATATATAGATATTATTTAACTATATATATATATATATATATATATATATATATATATATATATATATATATATATATATATATATATATATATTTCTCTAATGCTGGTTAATGTCGGTCTTTAGTTAGGACTTTTGCAAAGGGTTCCACCCTCATCTTGTAGGAACTTGGGCTATCTCCCGGTTCCAACCTCCTACTTTTCCATTTCAATGAAGGCTTTAGCCATTGTTTAAATTATATATATATGTATATATATATATATATATATATATATATATATATATATATATATATATATATATATATATATATATATATATATATATATATATACATATATATATATATATATATATATATATATATATATATATATATATATATATATATATATATTTGTGTATATATGTATAATAATTATACTTACTGTCGTATTTATAAAATAGTAAGTATAATTATATACATATATACATCTATATATATACACAAATATATATATATATATATATATATATATATATATATATATATATATATATATATATATATATATATATATAAACTAACAAACAGAGCGTGGGGTTTCAAACCCCAAACTTCACAACAAAGGGGGATCCCTAAGGCGTGTTGCCTTAGACCAGTAGGCCCAAATCAGGCACTGGTAAAGGGGACATGCCACACAATAATAAATCAAACCCAATAATCGGGTTTCACGAGGAGAGATCATGTGGGTGCACCCAGACTTAGTGTACGAAGTTACCCAGGCGGTGTCATCTCCAGCCAACAAGAAGAAGGGCAGGAAGTCCAGATCCTGCCATACAATTTCAGCCGAAGCTGGGGAAGCGACGGCCGTTGTTACCCGGTCTGGGGCATAAGTCCAGCCCACTCCGGGTGGTTCATTTGAAGACCCTCAGCTAGCAACGCTGCCGGCAACTGATATTTTGGGGCCATCTCAGCCTCCACCGGCGGACAGGTCCAAGCCGAAAGAAACCCGCTTCGACAGGCCGCTCCGTAAGGATGCACCTCAGGGGTTGGAGAGACCTTACAACTTTGACATATTAGCACAATTGGCTAATACGCCGACAAAGTTGTCATTATACGAGCTCCTAAGGCTCTCCAAGGATTTTCGTGTCGCATTGAGCGAAGCGCTCCTGTCACGCCCCAGAACCAGAATACTGGAGAGCGGGGGCAGACATAGCCAGCTACGTGTATTGAAATGAATCCATTTCGCTATATGGTCACGGCTGTCTAGATACATGAGGGTTTACTACAAGCCAACAGTCTCCTATGGTCATGAACAAGCCTAGTGTCTCAATCATAAACAAGTAAGTAAATGTTACAAGATGTATGATCATTAAATATACAATAGTAAGACATCCCAAATATTACATATTCAGCTGATCATGAAGCTAGTCAAAATGTTAGGACTAGCAAGAGTTTTAGTCATACATGATCAATCCTAGGATCTGTCAATCATGTTACAGCCCGTAGGCGGACAGTAAGTAAATGCAATCGAGCTAAACAGGTGCTCGTCGGCTAAACGCCTCAAAAAAATATTTTTACAATAGAGTGGGAGAGCCAAAATAACCGACTCGTTGCCCTGGTTACGCCTGGTGTTCACCATCGGACTGGAAAGGCGGTAGATCCTCTGGTGCTGCTCCAAAATCTGGCCATACAAAACCAGCTGGGTCAGATCCCAGAAAGAGCAAGTGCCACAAAGGAAGCTTCACTTAGGAACTAAAACCAGCAATCAGCACAAGAATATGAATAAAAGTAAGAACTGGAAATAAAGAAAATACATCAGGGTGATATACGACGAGATAACCATGGAACTATTCAGATAACCTGGTTACAACCCGTAAACCAAACAAGGACCGGGGTTGTAACCCTTCGTCTGAATAGAACTTGGAATCCTCACCATTTATCGATAAAATAAATACAGGCATTCTGGTCATGCAGTAATCTGGAACAGAATCAGGACAAGACTAGACAGGTTAGACTCCATTCAATCATTTCACGGCCAAGTAAGAATTACGGCTTGATACTTTAACTAACTAGGGTTATCACAGACCTAATTACTAGCAAGATGCAGTGAGAATCTTCCACAACCACAAGCCCTGCAGACCATCCAGGTTACCCGGGTTAAAAGATTAGGGTTGAATTTAGGTGGGTACATCATCCAGGAAACGAATGTACCCTTAGGTAGCTTGAAGGGTGCAACACATGACAGTGTGCTGGAAATGTGCCCTACTCGAGGCAGGCTACAGATCCCAAGGCGTGCCCAGGTAACGGGATTGCCTGTATCTGGAAGATCTCTTTATGACTAATGTATTAATCTAGTTATTAGCCTTAGTCCATTTCAATGGATACTCCTGACCGTGGTACTCAGGAGTCCCCTCCTAGACATGATGCAAGACAGGACTGAATTATTTGTACAAGCACAATCGCCCACGGTGTCCAAGTTAATTATACAGGTCATGTCATGTCAGGTAGCCGTCGCAACAGCCTATCAGGTATATCATGTCAGGTTTTCATGTCAAGTGTACTGGTCAAGAGTGCGCCACGACGGACCACTATCAGGTCATGTCATGTTTACTTGTCAGGAGTGCACCACTACGGGTCACTGTCGTGTCATGCTAGTTCCTTGCCACACCATGTCATGTACAATTGTTATCTCAATCATATCAATCAAGTTCAGGACAAAAGGCGTAAGGATATAAAATGGGCATAAAAATATACCATAAAGGGGTTACACGACATGGGCAAATAATAAAAACACAGGACTATAGGGAGCCATGCGGTTCAGGAATATGCGGCTAGGAATGATCTCATGCGGTTGGGAAGAGAACAGCCCATGCGGCTCAATAGGGTCAGGCGCATGCGGCCAAGGAGAGAATCCATGCGGCAACAGCTCATGCGGCTGAGGGTCCAAAGCTCATGCAGCTGAAATGAATTGGGTCCATGCGGCTGAGAGAAGGGCAAGCTCATGTGGCAGGAGAAGAACAGTCCATGCGGCTACGGAAAAAGGAAGCGCATGCGGCTGAGGCAACACTCCATACGGCAGGGTCAGGAGCGGAGCCATGCGCTTATGCGGTTAGCGGGGTCAGGCGCCTATGCGGCTACAAGTGGACCAAGTTCATGCAGCTCGGAAAAAAGTTCTCATGCGGCTGGGTCCAGTAAAGTCCCATACGGCCAGCGGGAAGAGAGGGCGCATGAGACTAAGTCAGAGCATTCATGCGGCTGGAAGGAGCGGGGTCCTCATGCGGCCTGGGAGGGCGCATGCGGCTGAACGGGTAACGTCTCATGCGGCTCAAGAAGTGCAGAGTATATGCGGCTGGGGATTGAGCGAGTTATACGGCTAGATGAGTTCGGCCCTCATGCGGCTCAAGTACTTCCAGTCATGCGGCTGAATAGAACACTTGCCGCATAAAATATCCATGCGGTCAAGTCAGCACAGTTCATCTTCTCCAAAATTTCAGAGAAGAAGAACACCATGAGAGCCAAGTCCTCATGCTTCATAACTCCATCATCCGGAGCCCAAATCCGAACTTCTATAGGTCAAAATGGGGTAGAACAAAAGCCTCTACAACATGGAACCATCAAAACTCAAAAATAACAAGATTAAGTAGATCAAAACCCAGAAATATGCGAAAATAAGGTAAACTTAGATCTACAAGAATCTAGCCATGGAAAGTGAAAATGCCAAGTATTAAAGTAAGTTAAAATGCTGTAAGGAAGATAATGAAGCAATAAAATTTGAGTTCCTCCATGAAGCAAGTTGCACTTGCCTAAACCTCTCTCTCCTCTCTCTGGTAGGTGAAAAAGTAAATTGAAGAAGAAGAAGAGTAATGAAGAGAGAGAGAAAGAAGAATAGGGTAATAAATACCAAAGGTGGTGGTAGATAGGGGGTTCACCCTTTGGTCCATGATAAACTAAAGAAAACCGAGCCAAGCCGAACCAACCCAAGAAATAACCTAAGCCAAGATGCAAGCTAAGCAAGGAATCATGCAATACAGAATAAAATACGTACATGTATTCCAAAATACGTAATACGGACAACAGGCATTACAGCTCCAGAATGCTGACGCTTACTTAGCCCCGGTCAAACCTACGAGGGAAGACTCGTCGGCAGATCTCCAGGATAGCAACTGTGCGGATGCAATGCCCAACATCGTATTCATCCCACAGGATATGCTGATCAAGACTAACATGCATGATCGCCCCTTGTACTACACTGGATACATAGGCGATATCAAGGTGGATCGGATGCACATCGATCCTGGCTCGTCGATAAGCATCATCCCGAAAAGCTTGCTTCAAGTCCTCAACATCCCTATGCACCGGCTAACGTCGACCAACACTGCCACTAGCGGTTTCAACTTGGGAAGAAGCTATCCCCTAGGAAAGATTCGATTGAAAGGTCAGATCGGCGACCTGAGGATAGAGGTTACCTACTACGTCATATATGCAGATACGTCCTACAATATTCTTCTGGGGCATCCGTGGATACATGACTACATGATCGTGCCGTCCATACTCCACCAGTGCTTCAAATATGTCAGTAAGTACGGCTTCGTGAAGACTGAATTTGCCAACATCGATCCCTTCAAAGGGGTTGAGTCTTATTATTCTTCGGAGGCGTGTCTATATGAAGAATCCAAGAAACACATAACTGACGAACTGGAGGCCATCACAGGGCCAGAGAAACCCTTGATAATTCATCTCCAGGCCCACAAACCGGGCAAAGCCGTACCTCTTGTCGTAAATTTGCATAAAGAGGTGCCCGGTTCCTCCACCCCAGCTGCACAGTTGGAACCGATGGTCATTCGACTCCCAAGGACCAGCCAAGAGCCAAAATCCGTCATAGGACCGATGGTGATCCGATTGCCAAAATCCAATCAAAGGTGACCAAAAGATGTAAGACCTTCTGGGGAGCCGATGTTGATCAGATTGCCAAGATCCAGTCAAAAGCATTCGGAAGACACGAAGTCTTCTACCGAGCCGATGGTCATCCGTCTTCCTAAGACGAGCCGACAACCAAGTGTCGATCCGAAACCCTTAGACAAGCCAATGCTATAAGCAGAACCCTTGGTGGTCAAGTTGCCCTGGACAACGTCCCCACCTCCGATCTTGCAGTGGGTAGCTGAAGAGGATGCAGAACTCGCGAAATATCTTGTTGCAAAGGTAGATAGTCCCTCTCCTGATGATGTAATCCATGTGGACAAAATTCCCTATTTCATCAATAAGAGGCTGCCATTGAACTATTCTGAGTGTAATAAACTCAATCTGATGTATACTGTGGGACTCGGTCAGGATATTAACCTGCACACACAGGTGACAACCGTCCATACCACAAACTGACTTGCTTCCATTTAAGATGCCTACTTCCTAGTCCCAGGCAGAAGAGAAGGGGATCACACGATCATCTTCGGGCGAAAAGAAGGTCCTCAACCTTTCATGCCATAAGAGTTTGATCTCGAACCTGATATTGGAAGATTACCACTCTACCTGTATAGACCTCAAGCCAGGTACTTCATACAAAAGCAGGGGTACGACACGGAGGCTACCCTAGGTCTGAATTACGACAACGGTCGGCGATCGCCTCTGCAGCTGTCAACCCCGTCTGGGAGACCTCAGGATTATTACGACAAATTCCTGAAGAAATACTATGTCTAAAGACATGATGGTACTCCCTAAAACCATCAAATCTCCCAAACTATCGAGTTATGTACACAAAGTACCTCTGAACTCACACTCTATCGCATATCCCTGAGTGGCGAGTCATATATGATGATACCTCTGAACTCCCACTCTAATGCTTTATCACACAGGAGTCTGCCCAGCTTATCGTTATCACTGATCAAACTTTTTTTTCCTGATTATCGTGTATCATGTCCATGTTACCTCTGATACCGATAGTCTCTTGACTTAACACTTGTACCCAACCCGGGATAAAACACATGGTGTTAAGACCACAAAATCTATCACGTCCATATTACCTCTGTTGGGTCTTGTCTCAAAATCTATTACTCGTACCACCAGTACGCAGAAGAGTAATAGGTCCACCAAAGATTATGTCTGATTATCGTGTGTTAAGTCCATATTACCTATGATACCGATAGTCTCCCGACTTAACACCTGTACCCAACCCGGGATAAAAGATATGGTGTTAAGACCACAAAATCTGTCACGTCCATATTACCTCTATTGGGTTTTGTCTCAAAATCTATTACTCGCACCACCAGTCCGCAGAAGAGTAATAGGTCCACCAAAGATTATTCTTGATTATCGTGTATCACGTCTATATTACCTCTGATACCGATAGTCTCTTGACTTAACACCTGTACCCAACCCGGGATAAAAGACATGGTGTTAAGACCACAAAATCTATCACATCCATATTATCTCTGTTGGTTTTGTCTCGAAATCTATTACTCGTACCACCAGTGCACAGAAGAGTAATAGGTCCACCAAAAAATTATTTTTGATTATCGTGTATCACGTCCATATTACCTCTGATATCGATAGTCTCTTGACTTAGCACCTGTACCCAACCCGGGATAAAAGATATGGTGTTAAGACCATAAAACCTATCACGTCCATATTACCTTTATTAGGTTTTGTTTCAAATCTATTTACCCGCACCGCTAGTGCACAAAAGAGTAATAGGTCCACAGAAGTTATCCTAATCTATTACTCGCACCATCGGTGTACCAAAGAGTAGTAGGTCCACAAAATATTATTCAAATCTATTTGCTCGCATTTTCATATGCACAAAAGGGCAATAGGTCCACAAAAAGTCCCCCAGTGGGATATCCTTTATCAAACACAAATGCTGTATTAGCCCCTCTAGTATAAGCACCACAAATACCACAAACAAAGAACGAGGTGAATGTATTCTGTTTATTCAAAATCAGTTACATTCGTTACATCTCAAAAAAAGAGAGAAAGGGAGGAAGAAGAGGCAACTACTCATCAGCAACGCATAGTTTGGCAAGAATGTTTTCCAACTGTGCAGTTGAACACTCAATTCTCAGTCTGGCTCGGCGTTCAGCTTCCTAGGTTAGCTTTTCAGCATCCCCAAGATGTGCATGAGCCTGCCAATTTTTTTTCTAATTTCTTCAGTGCACCCTCTAGAGCGACAGAGGCTCGTGTGACCTCATCAGTCTCCTTGCAGATCTTCTCTCTCTCTTGACGAGTGGTTTGGAGCTCGGTCTCCAGAGATGTCAGCTTGGCCTGGAGCTGGAGGAGCTGCTCGTTAGTTTCAGTCATAGCACAAACTGTGTTCTCCTCAGAATCAAGCAGATCTCTCCCTCTAGGCTCAGCTTGTCATATTTAAGAGACAGCTTATGGAGGTCCTTCTCCAAGGTGGGCTTGGTCGTCTCCTGTACAGCCTTCACCTTTTCTACAGTTTTTATAAGGAAAGCACGCTCCTGCTCTACTGCAGTAGACATATCGACTTGCCACAGTTTTTGCAACTAGATTAGGCACTGATCAGCCTCTACCAGCTTGTGCTCCAGAAGGACGGCCGCCCCTTCTCCACCCGGAAGCATCTTTAGTAGGTCAATCTGGCCTTGGGCGCAGTGACGGGCCACGACAAATGAAGTCCCTCTCCTTGAAGTAGCTTCAACCCCTCATTTTAGATGACGATAGAAGCTCTCGACTATATCCCTCGACGATTCGTCTAGATTCTCCAAAGCGGACGGCATCGAAGGAATATCAGCCAAGAAACCTGAAGGCGTGTGAGAAGAAGGCATAGCGGAGCTTGACGACCCTATCAGAAGGAAAAAAAGTTCCGAGCGACGAGACTCCCGCACATCAGCAATCTCCTCTTTCGCAGCCTTAAGGAGCTGAAGACTAGGCAGAGTGGAGAGTTCAATCTCCGGGGAAGAGGCAACATCAATCGACCTTGCATCCACCGATGCTAGTACAGGAACCACTACCTCTACCCTCGATACTTCTGGTATAAGCGGCTCTGAACTCGGCTCAGCGGGGTTTTTTTCGATTTAAAGGAGAGGAGGTTCACTTCTTCTCTTCGGTAAGAGGTCCGCCCTGATGTCTTCCACTATCTCCTCCTCCACGGCTATGTCCACCAATGGTAATGAAGGAGCACTGCCTATAGATCCAGAACAACCGACAATTGGCTTGACTCGAAGGATATGAAAAAAGAGCGAATGAACCTCCTTGTCGGTAAGAATAAGACATAGCTTACCAGGAGAGGGCGGTGGAGACCGCAGCTCGCTCTGGACAGTCATAATTCCTCCTATTGCCCCCATATCCTCTTCAACAGCAATATCCAAATCACCTGCATCTACCACTCCAGCCCTGATCGACCCAAAATGAGATGTAGTTGGGTCGGTTGCGACCAACTGAGACCCTACAGCCTCGATATTTGGTTCTGTAAGGCTTGTACCTTCTTCGACCAGGGTGCCCGTAACTGGAGGAATCTCGAAAGCAGCATTGGGCTCCGGAGGGTTTATGTCTTCCAAAGCCTGCACAAAGGAAAAAAAGAGAAAAAATAAGATAAAATCCCAAAAGTGACATGGTGGTCGGTCAAAATAAAATTTACCTCTGGGAGAGTTTCGACGTCACTACCCTCTTCCGCAATGTCAGACCCTCGAATCCTAAAAGCAACCCGTTTCTGGGAACGAGGCTTGTCAGCAACAGAGAGTCCACGCTTACTTCGCTTACGCGGAGGGCTCGGCACAGGAGAAGGCAAGCGCGTCACCAAAGTACTTGCAGGGAGTGACAGACCGTTGTACTCATCCTCCTCTTTCGTATCAGTAGAATCAGAGTCAGACACTTCAACGGCTTTCGCCTTCCCTGTCCTATTCCTTTTTTTGGGCTCCTCGCGTTTCTTCGCCAACTTAGTACCGGCTATGAAACTGGTACTTACGTCGAAGTCGTGGGGAGGCCCATTCACGGAGACATGGTGAAGGCCTGCCATGTACGAGATACGCACTGAGCCCCCGGTATCAGGTAAAGAAAAGATGGTTCGGGTGTGGATGGCACTGTAGTAATGCCAGTCCCGGATGCCATCCAGGACGCTGCCCTCATAACCCAAGCAGGGACTCGGGTTGTCCAAAAACAACTGGCAGTACCCAAATTGTCGCGAATATCGGTTGGATAAGTAAGGTTCCAAGAAAACAATATTACGGTTGCGATACACCAAATGTGCAGGACGGATATTTTGAAACCAACGGAACATCTTCTCGGATAGGATCTAGGGCACAACACCACCATCAAGATAAAGACGTCCCATTTCCTCATCGGTAAAAGGTGGGACCGACACAAAAAGGAATAGCTGTCAACCCGAGCGAGCACAACACGGCAGTCGAGCATAGTTGAACAGGTCCAAGGTATATCATGGTACTGATAGATGAACGCATCGTTGACCGTTGCATTCCCCTCAGGGCCAGGTCGCATTAGAGAGGGGCAGTGCATTAGCAGCCACCCCATCAGATAGTGGTTAGGCAACTCAATTCGGTTAAAAGCCTTTGTAACATCACGAGCTATGGTTCTGGCCATAAATATATGAAGGCCCCGATGGATGCTGTACACCATGGCTGGGAGTAGAGCTAGCCTGCCTCCGAAGACTAATTTGACAGCAGGAAAGATCAGGTTGCGGCTGATTATCTCAATAGAACTAGAACCCCCTGAGACAACAAAGATCCTCAGCCATATCATCAGGAACCCAGCCAAGATGGCCTTGTCAGACAAGAGTTGGATATCTTGATAGAAGTAGCTGAATGTGTCGGATTGGCTTCCGAATCTATCACCAGAAGCTTTGGTCCTCTTGGCGCTTTGTACTTGAGCATCCACTCATGCTTGAGTCTGAGGGCTCCGAGGGACAACCCGGCCTGAGGCCCCTAGGTCGAACAGATAACTGATCCAAGCCTTGGTAGGGGAAGGTGTCCCTTCAGAGCTTTCATCCTTTTTCTTCGATATTTGCTGACAAGTGCTACGATGACATAACACTTCCCGGTAAACGACAACGAACCTGGGGAACCGCTGCTCTAAAACCTCAAACTCCTCATCCGTAGGAGTATACTCCTCATAAGCCTCGTCTCCCCAGGGCAACTTGGAGACGTCATGCATTTCATGGAAATCAAGCCCAATCTCCCCAGCAGGTGTAAAAAAGATCCCCGTACGACGGTTGTACATCTCGAGGTGTGCTATGAACAGCCTTGTGTTCATAGGAAGACCGTAGCAGGTGCCCCTTATGGCATAATAGAGGCCGAGCTGACGCAAAGTATCCTTATACCGCGATAGAATCCAGAGTGTCAATTTGACCCACGGAGGAGAACGATACATCCAATTCGGCAGCGACAGTCTACCCGTGGGATATGATCCTTTGTGAGCAATCTGGTTCAGAAAGGTGTCGGCTTCAGAGAACCTGTTATTAGGCCTCAGCTCATTTATAAAACTATCGGGGGCTAGTCCGACGACAGAACAACTGACTGACTCCATGGTCGCAACCGTCGACCGCACTCGTCTATTATAATGGATATTGCCTACGAAGACTGCCTGCCGGTCCTGAGTTATGGGATCCATCATTTGCCTCTCGATATGCACCATGTTAAAACTTGACAGAGAGAAATGATGTTCCATCTGAGGAAGGTGAATTGCTATCCCGTTGGAAATAAAATCCTAGCTCTCAGATAGCTCTAGTATACGGGGGTTCGAGACAGCTATAGCATATCCGAATAAGAATGCACGCTTCAGATAAGTGTCCCCCGGTTTCCCAGAATTTATCATGCTGAGTAAGAAAAAGAATGATTGGTTCCTGATCTCCCTTAACCTGTCTTCAGGTTGATTGCGGGTAATCTGAGATGACACACGTTCGACTATCTGGTCAAATCTCACACCCAATGCAGATTGGGCATATCCTATCAAGAGTTCCCCCGATGGAGCTGTAGGAAAGGTCACTGCAAAGGACAAAGCAAAAATGTAATTAGAAGAAAACAAAGTTCATTCTTCAGCCATGTGGCCTAGCCAAATAGGACCTATGCGGCCTAGTTATGAGGGATGCGCATGTGGCTCAAGAACATAAGATGCATGCGGCTTAATCGTACAGTCCTGTTAGGCAACACTCATGCGGCTCAATCATGAGACACTTACACAGTTCTGTTATGCAGTGCTCATGCGGCCAATATGCGGTCCAAGTTATACAGTGCTCATACGGCCCTGTCAGAAGGCACTTATGCGGCCCAGTTAGGAGGCACTTATGCAGATCAGTCTTGAGTCACTTATGCAGTTTAGTTATACAGTATTCATGTGGATCGATCAAGGAATCACTTATGCGGTTCAGTTATGAAATACTTATGCGGCCTTGACAGGGTCAATTATGTAGCGCTCATGCGGGCCCAGTCACGAGGCACCCATACGGATCAATAATGCTTATGCGGCTCAACCCATGCGACCCTATCATATAGAACACATGCGATCCAATGAGATAGGGCATGCACGATCATGCCTGACGCACAGAGGCGACGCATGACAGGCCGGCACATAAAATATGTGATATGGCCATTCAAAAATTAAAGTCGACATCTTTTCGCCGTCCTTACCCTTGATAGGGGTTGCACGTCAGGATGAATGGAAGGAGAATCCACAGCTTTCTACGGAGAGGCCGGTCCCTTCCTTTTGGCCGCAACATCAGTCGACTTAGAAGCTTTTGGAGCCATGACTAAACAAAAAGCACGACAGGGGCAATGAAGACGAAGGTGAAGAAGGTGAAGGAGAAAAATCTCTTTCTTCGAATGACCCATATTTATAAGGTTTTCGAAAGAGTGCTATTTCGATTCTCGAGCCCATTAAAGATAATGATGACGTTTGGGAATTTTATCCTTAGTAACCGTCAGCTTTATCTCGAAAAAGAGCCCAAATCCAAAATCAAATCAAGGCATTAAATACAGCAGTGACAGCTGGCAGACAAGATCTTCCTGCGACACAAGATCTACCTGAGGCCTAAAAATGTCCCTGCGACTCAAAATGACCCTGCGGCACGACGTCTCTCCTGACTTGAAGATTTTTCTGCGGCTTGACATATGTCCATGCTTCTTATTCAAAGTATTCCAAATTTGTAATTTGAAAACTTTGAAGGGGGTCTTGTAGAAGCATTGGAAATAAGGGGTTCATACGGATCACAACTGACCGTATGAGTACTCTGGAATAGATTGACCCGCATAAAGAAGAGCCGCATGACATACTCAGCATGCCCCTGCGGCCTATCTTCACTAGACTGATTTTTGAGCCGTAGAGAATAGTTACTTATGCGGCCAAGCTGATCAACCCTTCTGATAAAGCTGACAAACTCTGTCAAAATTGGCAAGACTGACAGCTCTGACACTCTGACAAAAAGAAGATAAGAGGTGATCAGACAAAATGTCACGCCACCAGACTAGACATGGCTATGCGGCCAAAAGGACTATGACCCGAGCCGCATGAACCTTATGCGGCTCAATCTATGTGCTTCATGCGGCCAAGGGTAACTACAATCTGAGCTGCATGAGCTTTATGCGGCCCAGAATATAGAACCTATGCGGCTCAAAAGTCTCCAAACTATATGCGAACTAAGGGAGACTGCCGCATGAGTCTTATGCGGCCCAGCATGGCCAAACACTGAAAGGCCTATGCGGCTTAAAATGACTCAAGCAGACTGATCCTATCTTGCGATATGACACGTGGCAGGCTGACCAAGTCTCAACCATCCAGATTTGCTACAACAAAATCTCAACAAGTCACCACCTGGCATCCAAGGAGCGGGTCTTTGTGTACTGCTGTAGCCACGTGGCCACGCGACCATCCTTGCGGCTCAAGATATCAATCACTATAAATAGCAGGGTACCACAACCATACAAAAGGCTGGCAACCTACGAAGGATAATTTCTTCAAGAGCAAGGATCGCGTCAGTTAATCTAAGGAGTAAGGCAGAGTTGCTACACTTTCTCGAGCCTCTATCGTCACCCCCAGAATCAAAACTAAACAATTGTACTTAGATTATTTCCTATGATTTTTTTCTAGGCTTTATTCTGTACAAGCGAGTTTACATTCAAGTTTAATTCCTCTATAATTTTTTGTTCTTGATATTAAATGGCAAACACTGAGTCTCTTTCAACCGTGCATCTCTCTCTCTCTCTCTTTCTCTTTCTTTCTCTCTTCTATCGTGCCACACCTCTCTCTCCTGTCATGCCTCTCTCTCCATCATTTATCATGTAACACCTCTAAATATATTTAATTTTTGTCCTAGTTTTTTTTAAATAATTCATCCCCTATTTGATTCATGTCCTAATTGATTTTGTCATTATTTGCTCTTAGATGACAAGATTTAATTTGCTCTTATATTGGAATGCAATTGTTTGCTAGTATAATATCATTCGACTAAAAAAATATGAAAAATATAAAGTCAAGTAAATTAGTGGTTGGAAATAAAATAATTTTTATCTTGTTTTTACTTGAGAAAAAAAATTATAGTCAATTTTGACCCCGTTGTACCCAAATCCTGACTACGCCACTGCATAGAAGAAACATAGCATAGTTCCATATTGCCATTTGTCAATAGATTTTTCAACATAGTAATGTCATACACATTGAAACCTAAAATCATCACACTTATACACAAAAGTCAGATCATACATTGATACCCAAAATTCTCCATCAGTCAGAAACTACCATTTCCACTTCCCAAATCATGAGATTTCAATATGTATTTGTCTCAAACTTCATCTCCTCTAAATATGTAGGTTTGTCTTGACTCAACATGTGAACCTTGTGTGACAGCATATCCATCAAGTTGGTAAATTGGAGTTGAGTTTATTATTTCAGGAAGCTCTTTGTTATGGCCATCAAGTTGTTCAACAAATAAGTCTATAATCTTTGAACTTTTGTTGTTAGTGTTGCTATGGTTGAATATCCCCAAGTCACAAAATCTCAAATTCATAAAATCTCCAATATCCTCCAAGTCAGTAACTTCCTATCAGAAAAACACTATTAGAAAATTCCTGTCACGACCCGCTCCCGAATAATCGGATACGAGTCGGACACGCCCAGCCTACGTTGGAAGATGTAGTAAGCTGTACAATGCTAAGGAAAACTCTAAGTCACAAGACAATATAAAACATCACAGCTACTATAAACGTTCCCAGAGATATCACTACCAAAAAAAACCAACTTTAGCGACGGCCAGATCCGTCGCTTATCCGTCGGTAACATAAATTACCGACGTAATGGCGACGGATATTTGATGAAAATGGCCGTCGGGAAAAACGTCGTCGCTAAAAAATGTCCGTCGCTAAGCCGTCGGACAAATAATTATCCGACGGACTAGCGACTGGTTAGCGACGGTTGCCTTTCACCTATTTAGCGACGGATTAGCGACATGTTCCCGTCGGTTTACATGCCATATATTATTAAAATATCCGTCGCTAATCCGTCGTCAATAGGTCGGTAAAAGCGTATCAGAGAGGTTCCTGATATGCAAAATCAGTCGCTATTCCGTCGCCATTCCGTCGTTAACCTCGATGTTATAGCGACATATTAGCGACGGGTAGGTCGTCGGCCTGGTTCTGGAAAGCTTCCATATTTCCAGAACCATGTCGACGGATAATTGGTCGCTCATCCGTCGCTAGTCCGTCGTCATCCTCGACCGATTAGCGACGGATTAGCGACCAACTATCCGTCGCTAAGTCTCTGGAAACCTACCATATTTCCAGAACCATGTCGACGGATGCGCCGTCGCTAGGTAGTCGCTCTTCCGTCGGTAACTGCAAAATATTTTATATCACCCAGTTAGCGACGGATATTCCGTCGCTCTTCCGTCGGTAACTGCAAAATATTTTATATCACCCAGTTAGCGACGGATATTCCGTCGCTCTTCCGTCGGTAACTGCAATATTTATATAATCCGTCGCTAGTTAGTCGCTAGTCCGTCGCTAAATGTAACATCAATTAAAAAAAATTACAGAAACATTCTATTTCCTTTTCGTAAATATTACACATTCATAATATCCAATATCCAAACATCCATGTACGATCAACAAATATCCAAATATCCATCCAAACATCCATGTACGATCAACAAATATCCAAATATCCAAATTCATGATATCCAATATCAAATATCCAATAACAAATATCCAAATATCCAAATTCATAATATCCAAATATCCAAATTCATAATATCAAAAAACAGTACAAATATCATTTTCCCGAAGATGGATCGCGTGGTCGTCTCGGCGCCGCCTCGGCTCTGCGGATGTACTCTTCCACCATGTACGCCGGCACCTGGGACAACACATGCTCTGGAAGCGTGCGGAGCTGCTCTGCCGACATCATGTCCATGAGCCCAATGAGCGCAGTATCCGGTACCAGGCGGACCTTGGCATTACGGTCAAATGAATAACGTCCAGGATCGGAAGGACCGGCAACCGCAGTAGACGTACCGGGAGCAGACGGATCTGGACCGGGAGCAGAAGGACGCGGAAGGCGCTCCAGCACATCCGACATTAGACTCCGCATTTCCGATATATCGGAGGTGAGAGTCGCAAGCTGCTTCCTCATATCGTCCGACGGGGGCGCGGGAGGAGGCGGGGGCGGTGGATATCTCGGAGTCGCGTCCTGCAACGACGTCGCCAGGGAACCTACGCCGTAGACGCGCCCTTTATTAAAGCCGCCGACAGACTCTACGAACACGTCGTCGTAGCGAGCGGCCATAGAAGAGGGCGTCTGGGTGGGCGTCGTTTTGCCGACAACCTCGGCAGGGGGCTCAATCTGACTAAGGGCCTCACGATATGCAGCCTATCCAATGAATGTGTTTATACTATAAGTTTTCCTAAGTTATAATCTAAATCCTATGTTTTCCTAAGTTATAATTTGAATCCTACGTTCACCTAATTAAGTTAACAATAATTATATTTCTAATATAAATCTCATAAACGTAATTACTTACATCAGTCGCCTGGGCCCTCGCGTCGACGAAGCTCCCGTCTGCCCGCCTCTTGTGTGTATGCAGGAATACATCGTAGGCGGTGACCAACTCCGGCTCTCTCCCCTCCTTTACCGCCCGTTGTGCCTGCATACGAAATATACATCGAATTTAATTAACTACGTATATTAATAGTACCGAATTTAATAGTGAAATGAATTTGCGGTATCTCACCAAATCTGCACGCGTCGCTGCGTGGGCCCTTGAACCTCCCGTATGCAGACCAGCGGCCTGTCTGCTCGCCTTCGCTTTCTCTGATTTCTCCCTGTACTGAGCAGTATTCATCTTATCCAACATCTGCTCGTAGTACTCCTCCCGGAGCCACTTCTTCCTCGAATGCGCCGTACGAACGTCGTACACCGCATCCCGTATCTTCTTTCCGGCGGCGGCTTTGTAGGCCTTGCGAATCAACTCCTCGTGATGGGGGGGCCACCAGAACGTCGTCTGACATACAAATTAAATTATCACGTAATTAAAAAATTAGTGGATTAAAGAATAATTAATAATTAACCAAAAGATATATATATACCTTCATCTCCTCGAGCTAGACGTACTGCATGTTCTGAGGCACCTCAGAAAAATTGAGGTAGGGGCCATGGTAGTTTTCCCGGATAATTTGCCCGAGTATCCGGGCAGCATCATACGGGAAAAACCTACAAAGAAGCAAAGACTGGATTATTAACTTGAATAAATGAAACAAATTTAATAAATTAACTTAAATTTACTTACGTATCACCCGCGGGCCATAGCTCTCGTCGGTTCTCGCCTATCGGCCTCTCTGGAGGCGTCGGAGGATCCGCGGGTCCGTGGATGTACTCACCGGTAGCAGGATGAAGCTGAATCCGGGGGTACTCCGGAGCCCACCCTGTAGTAACTGATGGTGTACCCGCTGGTGCATCCGGGGGCGGAACGGATCCGCTAGCGGATGGAGTCTCAGGCCTCGATGAAGATGAAGGTAGCGCCTCGGCAGATCGACGGCGGGAAGAGTCTGTGGCCGGGCTCTCCAGGTCGGGATCGGAGGACTCTATATCCGGGGAATGTGGAAGGCGACCACGACCGCTACCACCACGACCGCTACCATCACGTCCACGGCCAGTGCCGCTACCACCACGACCGCTACCATCACGTCCACGGCCAGTGCCGCTACCACCACGCCCACCACGGCCAGTACCGCCACCACCAGCACCACTACCATCACGTCCACGGCCACTGCCAGCAGCACGAGTGGTAGTGACCATGACCTGTAAGGAGCAGACATAAATATAATTAACAATATAGAAGTATAAATGAATATAAAACTGAACTAAAATATATATACCAGCAGCAGGGCGGCGAGTACCGTCAAGACAATGAGAACTAAGAGTGCCATCTGTAAAAAGAAAATCATACAATAAGTAGATGATCGAACGACAAAAACATAAACTGAAATAAGAATGTGTCTGTCTAAACTGAATTCACTAAGTTGTAAGTGCTTCTAATATATACCGATATTTAATCTAATCATCGTTATCGTCCTCGTCCTCATCGTCATCGTCATCGTTCTCATCCTCATTCTCATCGTCGACTTCATCTATATCATCATCCTCATCGTCGACTTCATCTGTATCATCATCCTCATCCTCATCCTCATCCTCTTCTTCTTCTTCTTCTTCTTCTTCTTCTACTTCTTCTTCAGGCTCAATACTTGGGACAAGACGCCTCTTTCTCCCCTGGTTGACAGCTAAGTCTTGTATATCAACCTCTTCCTCCCCTCTATTTTCCTCAGCATGAGGTATATCGACATCTTCCACGTCCATGGTATCCGACTGTTGTCCCATGTATTGGGGCTTCTCGATCTGGTCCTCTTGGTATGCTGGGTCTCCAACGTTGAATGTATTTCTAGATTTAATCTTGCATACTGCCCACCAGTCAAATCGATCTCTACGACGCCTTGGGTAGCTTGTATAGTAGACTTGAACAGCCTGACTTGCTATCGCAAACGTGTCGGACCCTCTATACCTCCTGCGATGATTTATATCGACGAATCCAAATTGTTTATCGATTCTCCAACCGATATTTGGTCTCGTATCGAACCACTCACATTTGAACATCACAATATGCATATCATATGGGGCACTATATTGTAAATCTACAATCTCTCGAAGCACTCCATAATAGTCAAAGTCCGGCTCGTCGTCATAGATGGTGCCTCTTATGCAAACACCAGAATTCTTGGTATCGAAGCCGTCATTGAGAAATTCGGCATTTATAGCATGCTGAGTTGACTTAAACTTGAAGCCATTAACGACATAGCCTGACAAAGTCTTTGCATGCTTCTTCGGTCCCAATGCCAAATAACGAATGCTCTCATTTATGAGTGTTGTTTCAGGCAATAAAACCTGTAAACATGTATTGATAATTTAAATATTTTAGCTGCATATATTTTAATGGTAGCCGCATAACATATTATCTCAATTACTTACGTATTTACGAAACCAGGACGAAAACGTACAATCAACCTCTCTTTGAAGTCCCTCATCTGTAATATATGGTGTCCTCATTTTGACTTCACCTCTAATTACACTGTTAGAGAGAATAAAAATAAGTGTAGTCACTTAATTCACCAAATTAGAGATTATAACGAGGCGTAGTCACTTACTTCTCCAAATCTCTCACTTCTTGTATGTCACAATTTAACAAGACATATCGGTGAGCGGTATCATACTCATCGTCGGTCAACCACTGTCACGACCCGCACCCGGATATACGGGTACGAATACGTAGACGATGCCCAGCCTACGCCGCAGCATCGGCGGTAGAACGCTGTCTAGGTTGTCTACAAAACTACACTAAACAGATAAAGGTACCTGTACAGTATATACACTCCGAATGGAGGTGACATAGCAATACAATCTCAATCACAATGTAAACTAGGGTAGATAGCATGAAAGAAAATATGATAGATGAAAGCAGGAAATAAGTTCGAGATCCACACAAGTCCAAGACTAAACATAACATCACAGAATATAATATAATACTACATTCTAAAATCCAAAGCTGGATCGCAGTCCAGTCAAGCCTAACAAGTGCTAACTACTCAGGGAGTATAAAATCTAGTGGCCAATCTATCAGGCCACTGCCCTGGCCTGAGTCTCCATCTGTCTCAGAAACATCTGTAAAATTTCATAACGATATCCTGTCAGGAAAATGAGCAAGTACAAACACCAACAGCAGTTCCATGTGAATTGACAAATACTATAAGAGACAGTATAATGAAATACAAGACAAAGATATAGGCGACTTGGGAACCATTCGAAAGCCGAGTTACAACCCTTAAACCAAACAAGGACCGGGGTTGTAACCCTTCTTTCAAACAGGACTTAGTCTCAATCATAGTACAGTATAAAGGCAGGTAGAGCATGTGAGTAAATAAAATCATAGCATGGTGAAAAGTACAGAAAGTAAAACTGAACTGGAATATAAGATACGACAACAAATAAATAAAAAGTGATTTGAATTATAAGGGCAAAATGTGATCGGCTAGGAAAACAAGGGAACGTTTATCCACTTGGCTCGGCAATCCGCGTAACGGATAGCATGCCGGCCAACCTGGATAACCGGAAGGGGGTATCTGCTACACCCTACGTGAGGTGAGGGTGGCGCCAGCAAAACACGAAAATATCATCACGAAGGCTTTGATCACATAACCCCTAATAATTCCCCTCTATCCCCCGAATAGTATCACGGATCCGGACATGGCACGTCATGACACCGGATTCAAAAGCAGGTGATCAGCCCACTCCCAAGTCCATGTCTATACAAGTACAGGAAACACGAAAATATCTCATACCCATATACCAAGAAAGTCCAGGAATAACATCTCATGCCAGGATCCGACGTATACTAGTCCGTGAACTATCGTGTCGAGAATCAAGTAAGACACTACAACTGAATCGGATATAGTAGATATCAAGACAATGAAAACTATCAGTGAATGTACTCGCCTGTGGTCCTGAGCTGATAAGGTGAACAGACACTCAGAGTAATCACAGACCTAAAGATGAGATACTACAAGTCAAAACATGGTTTAATAATGAAGAAAAGCTAATCTAATCATGATATGCAAATTCTAAGTCAAAACTAGGTCTCACTGAGTCACTCTAAGTCCTGTCAAGTCAATCTAGGTCAAATCAAGTTATATCAAGTCAATCTAAGCCTAACCAAGTCAATCCTAGGTCATACCAGGCATCACGGGTCAAAACAAGTCGAAGAAAGTCAAACGGGATCAAGAGTTGGCCTACAGTTGACTTTCGGTCAACTGGTCAACTCTGGTCAACTCTAGGTCAAACTGGTCAAATGTTGACTAACAGTTGATTTTTGGTCAACTGGTCAACTCTAGTTTGGATTTGGTGAAATCTAGACAATGTGTTGACTCACGGTTGACTTTTGGGTAAAAAGTCAACTCTGGGTCAACCGAGCCAAAAATCGGCTCAAATATGACATTTGTGGGGTGTACCCAACATGCCACCCAAGTTTCAAGTCAATCCGACTACCCGAACTCCGATTCATTCTCAAACTCCTATTCTCCTTCTCATTCTCCTTCCTATTCTCCTTCCTCATTCTCCTTCCCATTCTCCTTCCTATTCTCCTTCCTCATTCTCCTTCCCATTCTCCTTCCTCATTCTCCTTCCCATTCTCCTTCTCATCTCCTTCCTCATTCTCCTTCCCATTCTCCTTCCTATTCTCCTTCCTCATTCTCCTTCCCATTCTCCTTCTCATTTTCCTTCCTATTCTCCTTCCTCATTCTCCTTCCCATTCTCCTTTCCATTCTCCTTCCTATTCTCCTTCCTCATTCTCCTTCCCATTCTCCTTCTCATTCTCCTTCCTATTCTCCTTCCTATTCTCCTTCCTCATTCTCCTTCCCATTCTCCTTCTCATTCTCCTTCCTCATTCTCCTTCTCATTCTCCTTCCTATTCTCCTTCCTCATTCTCCTTCCCATTCTCCTTCTCATTCTCCTTCCTATTATCCTTCCTCATTCTCCTTCCCATTCTCCTTCCTATTCTCCTTCCTCATTCTCCTTCCCATTCTCCTTCTCATTTTCCTTCCTATTCTCCTTCCTCATTCTCCTTCCCATTCTCCTTCCCATTCTCCTTCCTATTCTCCTTCCTCATTCTCCTTCCCATTCTCCTTCCTATTCTCCTTCCTCATTCTCCTTCACATTCTCCTTCTCATTCTCCTTCCTATTCTCCTTCCTCATTCTCCTTCCCATTCTCCTTCTCATTCTCCTTCCTATTCTCCATCCTCATTCTCCTTCCCATTCTCCTTCCTATTCTCCTTCCTCATTCTCCCACATACATATCTACATACACACACACATATCTATATATATATACAGACACACACACACACATATATATATATATACAGACATACACACACACACACATATATATATATATATATATAAATACACACTCTCAACACCACTACCACTATTCTCATGACACCAATACCATGTAAATATATATATATAACAAATATGATACATAAAAAAATACCTTCTCTAAACAATATAAAATCTGGAATTTAAATGTCTAATAATTAATCACACAATATATATATTAAAAACAAGGGTCCAATAGGAATTTTCTACTAGGACACAAACCTACACATAGGACACTCCTAAAGGTCTCCAAAAGGACACGAAACGGACACAAATGGAGACACAACCATGGGAGTTATTCCTATGGGTCAAAAATAATCCTATATGCATGTTGGGGTGATTTAGAAGAGAGATTATACCTTCCGGAAGAGAGATCCAAATGAAAAAGCTTTCCGACTCGACACCGACACGTAGAGATTCCAAAAGGACACGAACGAGCTCCGAATCCTCCCAAACTTGGCTAGCTCCTTCCTTTCATGGAGTAGAAGAGAAAAGAAGAATATTTGGTGGAAGAAATGGTGGATTTGGAGATGAAATCAATAGAGTTGCTCTCTAGAAATTTGGGGAAGAACAAGAGAGAGAAAGTTGTAGATAGAAATAAAATGGAGAGAGAGAGGTTGCTTTGGAGTGAAGCAAAGGAGAGGGGGTGCTCCATACATGGCCGGCCACATCTCAGAGGGTTGGGGGCATTTGGCAATTTACCAAAATGCCCTCTAAGTTAAAGAAATGAGTGGTTTGAGTTGGGGTCAAAATGGTAACTTGAAAACTCCTAATTTCAAGTTCTAAATCTAAATTCTAATCCCTAATCCCACTAAAATCAAATGGGATATGTCAAATATAAATATCTGGGTTTGGTCATGACAAGTTGGTCGGTTCTAGTTCGGTCCCGATCAGAGTCTAAGCTACCCCGGGTCCCCGATACAAATCGGAATGAGCTGAAATTCGAACCCGACTCAAATAACCCCAAACAATATCATAAATAATAAAATAAATTTCAAAAATATTCAAAAGTACAAAATGACAAAAATACCTCTATTTCTAAAAACTGGTGGTGACAAATCTATCCACCTTAAAAAAAAATTTCGTCCTCGAAATTAAAACCAAACAATAGTAAAATCTCAATTTCACAAGTCATGGCTAAAAATTTAAAATGGTTAAAATCTCAAAATCAAAGCGGGAATTAAATGACTAAAATTATAAAATTTAAAATTTTCTCAAATAGAAACTGGGTGCTATAAGTCTATCCACCTTAAAAGAATCATCCTCAAAATTAAAACAAGTAAACACAAAGATCATGCAAATCGATAATCGTATGCGTCTGTCCAATCATTATGATACTCAGAATCTCCGTCATGCTAGTGAGCAAGGCTACGATAATCACAGAGTCCTTGACTAAGGTACAAACCTCTAGAATTATGGTATTTAAAATTTTTGCATTGCCGCATGCTTGGCAGCGAAAACCTTAAATTCCCACACCCTAGAAATACATCCGTAATCCGACTATATGTCCTCACTATGCCTGATAGCATGACCCTAGAGGATTCTAATTCTCATAATCGAGGCGACCTAGCCCATACGACTTATCTCAGAAGAAAATCACATCACAAGAACAAAATTTTATCAACCAATCAAGGTACAGATGGAATCAAATTTCAAACAGTTATAAGGCGACAAATGCGAAAATGAGATCGAAAGATTGGAACCTACACTCTGTCCTGCTGCTGCCTGACTGTGCGTAATCGTCATCCTGAGGACGAATTGAACCCAAGAGATCAATATGGCACAAGATAAGATATTATCAAAGGAGGATAATTGAATTCAAATGCAAGAAGAGTTGTCATGGTAATCAAAAGATCAGAATTTTCCTAAAATGTGATTGAGTAACTTCAAAATATATCCTATTCCTACTGCAGGCTGTAGTGGTACTCAAGTTCGAATACCACTACATAAACTCGACCTGCGTGGGCCACCACAAAAATGTGTCACGACCCGCACCCGAATATACGGGTACGAATACGTAGACGACGCCCAGCCTACGCCGCAGCATCGGCGGTAGAACGCTGTCTAGGTTGTCTACAAAACTATACTAAACAGATAAAGGTACCTGTACAGTATATACACTCCGAATGGAGGTGACATAGCAATACAATCTCAATCACAATGAAAAACTAGGGTAGATAGCATGAAAGAAAATATGATAGATGAAAGCAGGAAATAAGTTCGAGATCCACACAAGTCCAAGACTAAACATAACATCACAGAATATAATATAATACTACATTCTAAAATCCAAAGCTGGATCGCAGTCCAGTCAAGCCTAACAAGTGCTAACTACTCAGGGAGTATAAAATCTAGTGGCCAATCTATCAGGCCACTGCCCTGGCCTGAGTCTCCATCTGTCTCAGAAACATCTGTAAAATTTCATAACGATATCCTGTCAGGAAAATGAGCAAGTACAAACACCAACAGCAGTTCCATGTGAATTGACAAATACTATAAGAGACAGTATAATGAAATACAAGACAAAGATATAGGCGACTTGGGAACCATTCGAAAGCCGAGTTACAACCCTTAAACCAAACAAGGACCGGGGTTGTAACCCTTCTTTCAAACAGGACTTAGTCTCAATCATAGTACAGTATAGTAGAGCATGTGAGTAAATAAAATCATAGCATGGTGAAAAGTACAGAAAGTAAAACTGAACTGGAATATAAGATACGACAACAAATAAATAAAAAGTGATTTGAATTATTAGGGCAAAATGTGATCGGCTAGGAAAACAAGGGAACGTTTATCCACTTGGCTCGGCAATCCGCGTAACGGATAGCATGTCGGCCAACCTGGATAACCGGAAGGGGGTATCTGCTACACCCTACGTGAGGTGAGGGTGGCGCCAGCAAAACACGGAAATATCATCACGAAGGCTTTGATCACATAACCCCTAATAATTCCCCTCTATCCCCCGAATAGTATCAAAGATCCGGACATGGCACGTCATGACACCGGATTCAAAAGCAGGTGATCAGCCCACTCCCAAGTCCATGTCTATACAAGTACAGGAAACACGAAAATATCTCATACCCATATACCAAGAAAGTCCAGGAATAACATCTCATGCCAGGATCCGACGTATACTAGTCCGTGAACTATCGTGTCGAGAATCAAGTAAGACACTACAACTGAATCGGATATAGTAGATATCAAGACAATGAAAACTATCAGTGAATGTACTCGCCTGTGGTCCTGAGCTGATAAGGTGAACAGACGCTCAGAGTAATCACAGACCTAAAGATGAGATACTACAAGTCAAAACATGGTTTAATAATGAAGAAAAGCTAATCTAATCATGATATGCAAATTCTAAGTCAAAACTAGGTCTCACTGAGTCACTCTAAGTCCTGTCAAGTCAATCTAGGTCAAATCAAGTTATATCAAGTCAATCTAAGCCTAACCAAGTCAATCCTAGGTCATACCAGGCATCACGGGTCAAAACAAGTCGAAGAAAGTCAAACGGGATCAAGAGTTGGCCTACAGTTGACTTTCGGTCAACTGGTCAACTCTGGTCAACTCTAGGTCAAACTGGTCAAATGTTGACTAACAGTTGATTTTTGGTCAACTGGTCAACTCTAGTTTGGATTTGGTGAAATCTAGACAATGTGTTGACTCACGGTTGACTTTTGGGTAAAAAGTCAACTCTGGGTCAACCGAGCCAAAAATCGGCTCAAATATGACATTTGTGGGGTGTACCCAACATGCCACCCAAGTTTCAAGTCAATCCGACTACCCGAACTCCGATTCATTCTCAAACTCCTATTCTCCTTCTCATTCTCCTTCCTATTCTCCTTCCTCATTCTCCTTCCCATTCTCCTTCCTATTCTCCTTCCTCATTCTCCTTTCCATTCTCCTTCCTCATTCTCCTTCCCATTCTCCTTCTCATCTCCTTCCTCATTCTCCTTCCCATTCTCCTTCCTATTCTCCTTCCTCATTCTCCTTCCCATTCTCCTTCTCATTTTCCTTCCTATTCTCCTTCCTCATTCTCCTTCCCATTCTCCTTCCCATTCTCCTTCCTATTCTCCTTCCTCATTCTCCTTCCCATTCTCCTTCTCATTCTCCTTCCTATTCTCCTTCCTATTCTCCTTCCTCATTCTCCTTCCCATTCTCCTTCTCATTCTCCTTCCTCATTCTCCTTCTCATTCTCCTTCCCATTCTCCTTCCTATTCTCCTTCCTCATTCTCCTTCCTATTCTCCTTCTCATTCTCCTTCCTATTCTCCTTCCTCATTCTCCTTCCCATTCTCCTTCCCATTCTCCTTCCTATTCTTCTTCCTCATTCTCCTTCCCATTCTCCTTCTCATTTTCCTTCCTATTCTCCTTCCTCATTCTCCTTCCCATTCTCCTTCCTATTCTCCTTCCTCATTCTCCTTCCCATTCTCCTTCTCATTCTCCTTCCTATTCTCCTTCCTCATTCTCCTTCCCATTCTCCTTCCTATTCTCCTTCCTCATTCTCCTTCACATTCTCCTTCTCATTCTCCTTCCTATTCTCCTTCCTCATTCTCCTTCCCATTCTCCTTCTCATTCTCCTTCCTATTCTCCATCCTCATTCTCCTTCCCATTCTCCTTCCTATTCTCCTTCCTCATTCTCCCACATACATATCTACATACACACACACATATCTATATATATATACAGACACACACACACACATATATATATACAGACATACACACACACATATATATATATATATATATATATATATATATAAATACACACTCTCAACACCACTACCACTATTCTCATGACACCAATACCATGTAAATATATATACATAACAAATATGATACATAAAAAAATACCTTCTCTAAACAATATAAAATCTGGAATTTAAATGTCTAATAATTAATCACACAATATATATATTAAAAACAAGGGTCCAATAGGAATTTTCTACTAGGACACAAACCTACACATAGGACACTCCTAAAAGTCTCCAAAAGGACACGAAACGGACACAAATGGAGACACAACCATGGGGGTTATTCCTATGGGTCAAAAATAATCCTATATGCATGTTGGGGTGATTTAGAAGAGAGATTATACCTTCCGGAAGAGAGATCCAAATGAAAAAGCTTTCCGACTCGACACCGACACGTAGAGATTCCAAAAGGACACGAACGAGCTCCGAATCCTCCCAAACTTGGCTAGCTCCTTCCTTTCATGGAGTAGAAGAGAAAAGAAGAATATTTGGTGGAAGAAATGGTGGATTTGGAGATGAAATCAATAGAGTTGCTCTCTAGAAATTTGGGGAAGAACAAGAGAGAGAAAGTTGTAGATAGAAATGAAATGGAGAGAGAGAGGTTGCTTTGGAGTGAAGCAAAGGAGAGGGGGTGCTCCATACATGGCCGGCCACATCTCAGAGGGTTGGGGGCATTTGGCAATTTACCAAAATGCCCTCTAAGTTAAAGAAATGAGTGGTTTGAGTTGGGGTCAAAATGGTAACTTGAAAACTCCTAATTTCAAGTTCTAAATCTAAATTCTAATCCCTAATCCCACTAAAATCAAATGGGATTTGTCAAATATAAATATCTGGGTTTGGTCATGACAAGTTGGTCGGTTCTAGTTCGGTCCCGATCAGAGTCTAAGCTACCCCGGGTCCCCGATACAAATCGGAATGAGCTGAAATTCGAACCCGACTCAAATAACCCCAAACAATATCATAAATAATAAAATAAATTTCAAAAATATTCAAAAGTACAAAATGACAAAAATACCCCTATTTCTAAAAACTGGTGGTGACAACCACCGTTTCTTACTAGCCCCAATAGGCTTGCCCCTTAAATTGAATATACCTCCATCCTCAACGTCTTCTTCATTCCTTTGAGGTCTATTTCGATTTGTCTCGACATGAGTATCGAAATAAATGGAGCTAGAAATTTGACACCTCCTCGATAAGATATGATTCGCATATCGAAGCCTCTATATGAGCCTTGTTGCCAACTTTCTTCTTTAGATGGTGTAGGTACCTAAAGAGACAAATTATCTTGAGAATTAACAATGAATTGTAAAATGCACTTAAATTTCACTTAAATTATATCGATTTTTATTTACCTTTCAAAGGGGTACATCCATCGATAATGAACAGATGCACCGACACGGGCTTCGTATGCTAGATGAATCGGTAGATGCTCCATGCTGTCGAAAAAGCTCGGTGGAAATATTTTCTCTAACTTGCAGATTGTTAAGACAATCTTCTCCTCAAGTTGTACCATATGTTGCACCGTCAGCTTAGTTGAACAGATATCCCTGAAGAATGTAGACAGCTCGGCCAACGGAACCCATACAGCAGAAGGCAACAACTCTCTCAAAGCAATGGGCAGTAATCTTTCCATAAACACGTGGCAGTCGTGACTCTTCATTTCCGTTAGCTTGCGTTCATTGAGATCAACGCATCTAGACAAATTCAAAACATAGCCGTCGGGAAATCTTAAATTAGATATCCACTTGCAGATTATTAATCTATCTTCCTTGCTCAATGTGTATGGCGCTATAGGCTTACTTAATTGTCCACCAGCACCCCTTTGTATCAAGTTCAGATGAGGACGCTTGCATATCTCGGCTATGTCTTGTCTTGCTTTTGGATTGTCCTTCGTCTTTCCTTTAATATCCATTACGGTATTGAAGACATTATCGAACACGTTCTTTTCGATATGCATGACATCAAGATTATGCCTTATAAGATTATCTTTCCAATAAGGCAAGTCCCAGAAGATACTCCGTTTGGTCCAGTTATGGCTTTGTCCGAACCCCTCGACACGATGGTTCGATGGATCTTCCATTGCGGTGGGCAATTCCTTTACAGCTTCCCAAATATCGTATCCCGAAAATCTGGCAGGAGGTTGAGAAAATTCTTATTTTCCATATCTGAACGCGTCCTTATTCTTTCTCCAAGGATGGGTCGCGGGCAGAAATTGACGGTGACAGTCAAAGAAAGAAGTTTTTCCTCCATGCCTAAGGCGGAACGCCTTACTATTTTCCATGCATATCGGACAAGACATGTTGCCGTGCGTACTCCATCCCGACAGCATACCGTATGCTGGAAAATCATTGATTGTCCACATGAGTGAAGCTCTCATCTGAAAGTTCTGTTTCCTGGAAATATCATAGGTCGTGACGCCGATCTCCCACAGCTGTTTCAGCTCATCCACCAACGGCTGTAAATATATATCGATGTTATTCGTCGGATTTTTAGGACCGGGTATGATAGCTGTCAGAAACATATAAGGAGTCTTCATACACATCCATGGTGGCAGATTGTAAGGGGTAAGAATGACCGGCCAGCATGAGTACTGAGATCCCGACTGTCCGAAAGGGGCGAAGCCATCAGCACATAGCGCCAGGCGTACATTTCTAGGCTCTGCAGCAAAATCTGGATGACACAAATCAAAATGTTTCCACGCCTCTCCATCCGAAGGATGTGACAATTCTCCTTCGTCCTTTATGCGTTCTTCGCTGTGCCACGTCATGTGTTCTGCTGTATTTAGAGACATATACATCCTCTGCAAGCGCTTCGTGATCGACAAGTAATGCATATACTTGTAAGGACGTCGTTTTCTAGTCGACTTTCCTTTTCCCTGTACTGGCTTGTAACGATCCGCATTACAGAAGCTGCAACTTTCTGATACGCAATTCTCTTTGTAGTACAACATGCATCCGTTGCGACAACAATCTATCTTCTCGTACCCCAGTCCCAGTTGTCGGACCATCATCTTTGACTTGTAGAAGTTTTTTGGTAGCTCTTTTGATTCCTTCGGTAACACCTCCTTGATTACTTCTGTGATCCGATTATAGCAAGCTTGTGGCAAGTTAAAATCAGACTTTATGTTCAACAACCGCATCGTCACTGACAGTGCGGAATGAGTCTCACAACCAGGATATAGAGAAGTATCTGCGTCCTGAAACATGTCATAGAACTCCTTCGCCTCGGGATTAGGATCCTCCGGATCAAAATTAGGCCCTGCCGCATCATACACCATATCTCGTGCAAGGTTCTGCAGATCTCCATAATCAACAGAGCATCCGTGGTCTTCGATGACATCCGTTACAGCATTATCATCAAAAGCATAAGTAGCAGCTTCCGCAGCCTGTCTTTCCGAATATAGTTCACCTTGCGATGACCACAGGCCGTAATTACGTACGAAACCCTTACGGGTCAAATGATCTCTCACAGTCACCACTTCTTCGTAACGTCTATTGTGACATTTAACACATGGACACTTAATTTTGTTACCGTCCATGTACTGAGCTTTGCTCATTGCATAATTAAGAAATACTTCCACGCCTGCCTGAAAATCGTCACTCACACCAATTCTACTCTCGTGTTGCCGTTTGTACATCCATGTACGATCAACAAAATAACGACTCATCCTCAATTTGGATGTGAAAATCTGTATCGTAAGACAAACTAAACATAAGAATAGCCCGATACCGATACTCATAAATTTGGATTAGGGTTAGGATGTTAGATATAAGTGAACTAGGTGATGTAGAGTACAATATAGGGAACTGTGAATGGACTGAAAGTTGCACATGAGAAGGTTCAATGAAGGGCCCATAAATGGGTTCACATGATAAGTTAGTAAGAATCCACATCACTATACATACTCCCCCGTCTCAGGAGTGTGTCTGGCTCCTATTTAGAACAGCACAGGTCACAACATGTCCACAATAGCAAAACAGAGCTCTACAATGTATATCGGTATCGGACTATTCCTACGAGTATTGGTATCGGCGATATCAATACTCGTGTGAATAGGAGATTGCAATATAAGTCTAAGCTATCTAGCTAACATGTATACTTGCATTTACATTGTATCATAACTTGTATCTAGTTACCTTGCTAATCATGTATATACTCTTAACATATATGTGAAGACACTATACTAACATGTATTTAAATCAAGGTTCAAAGTATCGGTATCGGAATCGGTAGTATCGGCGGTATCGGTAGTATCGGCGATATCGGTAGTATCGGTAGTATCGGCGCACGATATCGGTAGTATCGGCGGTATCGGTAGTATCGGCGGTATCGGTAGTATCGGCGATATCGGTAGTATTGGTATCGGCGATATCGGTAGTATCGGCGGTATCGGATCGAAGTATCGGATGTTTAGTGCAGGGTACGTGACATTGTGAAAGCAATACAAAGTAGCAGTAAAAGGTAATGTGATGCTCAAGCAGCAATGCACAAACTAAATATGTACAGGACATCTTGATGATGGCAATTTCATGACAAGTGCAGTATAAAATTTGTGTTCCTAGCAATATGGGTGGTGCACAGATGCTAGGATATGCATCTAGGGTGTTTAGAGTGTTAAACAAACATGGTATAACCAAAACGACAGACTTCACACCACAGAACAGTGAACACAAAGAATAAATCATAACCCGAGCCTCCCCCTTGGCCAAATAACCCATCAAACCCTCTCCAATTCACATGGCACAGCCCACACATATATAACAGTATATTAGCAACATTATAGACTAATTACAATTGAAAATGGAGTGAGAACCCTGCCCCCATTCCCGACCCCCCCCCCCGACCCCCCTGCCCCCATTCAACACCCCCCCCGACCCCCCTGCCCTCTCCACCCCCCACCCCCCGACCCCCCTGCCCCCATTCAACACCCCCCCCGACCCCCCTGCCCTCTCCACCCCCCACCCCCCGACCCCCCTGCCCCCATTCCCCACCCCCCCGACCCCCCGACCCTCATTCCCCACCCCCCCCCACCCCCTGTCCCCATTCCCCACACCCCCCGACCCCCTGACCCCATTCACCACCCCCCCCGCCCTCTCCACCCCCCGCGAAGCCGACCCCCCCCCACTCCCCCCCCTCCGGCCCCAAAACACAAAATTAGAGAAAATTAGAGAGAGAGAGAGAGAGAGAGAGAGAGAGAGACCTGGTAGAGAGAGAGAGAGCCGCGAGAGAGAGAGAGAGAGCCGCGCGCGAGAGAGGGAGAGCCGCGAGAGAGAGAGAGTTTTGGGGGGAATGAAAAATTCCCCCCCGTCGGTTCAATTTAAGTTAGGGCACAGAATTAGCGACGGAATAGCGACGGAATAAATTAGTCGCTAAACCGTCGCCAATTAAAAGGTGTTTTCCGACGGCTATATCCGTCGCTAGGTAGTCGCCAAAGTTCCCGCCAATGTTATAAAGATTTTGCCGCCAACATTTGCGACGAATAAGCGACGAAAAATAATCCGTCGCTAATTTTCGTCGACTTAGCGACGGAAACCCGACAAATTTTTACATTTAAAATTGAAAAAATTTATGTTGTGTTGTCTGTCGCTAATCCGTCGCTAAGATGTCGGAAATTGGTCGCTATTAGCGACGGAATCCGTCCGTCGCTAAAAGTCCGTCGGTAAAGTGGGGTATTTTAGTAGTGTATCACCATAATCCACTAAGTCATTTAATACAATTAAAGGAATAATAATGCCGGAGACAAATCTGGTAACCAGAATAAAATATACAACTCTAAAATCTCAATATAATATACAAGATAAAATCCCTAAAACAAAACTAGGAACTGAACTCGACTAAATCTCTGCAATTACTATATCCTGAATCATGTCATCCTGCTCACTATGGCGTCAAGTTCTAGTCCATAAATTGGTACAACATCCTCAAGTATATTTGCAACGTATCTAGTCAGAAAAGGAGCAAAGTACAACCCCGACAAGAAACACTATACAAAGTAAACTTTAATGCACAAATAATGGACTGCAATATAAACTATAGTACAGAAACTGGAATATGAATCTATAAAATAATAACTGGATCAATGAAACTATAGTACGAGAACTGAAACAATGAACTAGACAATATGTGCAATAATGAATTTAAAATAACTACCAGAATATGTGACCGGCTGGGGTAAACACATGAATAAGGTACGGCTTTGAGTCCCACATACACGATGTGAGACCTAAGCTATTATACAATGCCTAACTAACGTTTGGGTTTGGTCACATATCTGTAGTATTTTTCCTTCCCCCAATGTATAAAGTAAAGAACAGGATTACCAGAACTAGAAGCACATAACCAATCATGTGTACAACGTGTCCAATATGAGAGAACATGAAGTAAGACAAAAATACAGAGTAAAGAGTTCAAGTCGGTGTACTTGCCTTGCTCTGGAAGATCGAGAGTAGAAAAGCATAAATCCCTATGTCCACTAAGATTAGGTACAAGTTGGTTAGGATTTAAAATAAAGACACTAGCTAATTATCCATGAGATAATTACATACATATAACTAATTGCTTAACTATAGGATACTATATATATTAGCTAAATGTTAGATACTAAATAACAAGGAATAATTCAGTAAGTATTAGTAGCTATAATGTAACTATTAGTAATTTATTTTACTTAAGGATAACCATTAACAGTCTAATTAACAAAATATTTAAAATCTTTATTAACTTTACTAGAAAAACAATAATAATACTGAATTAAATGATAATAAATATCCTGCTTGGACTATATTATCAATTTATAGATTGGTAACCCAAAACTTACTAATCCAACCCCAAACTCTGCTCAATCAACATTGCTACTAATGTTATTCCAATCCTCCATTTAAATGCCCACAGCCCAACCTGTCTGAGCCCACAATCTAAACTTGTTGCTTCAAATACATGCCTATTCATATTCCACACTCGATCCTAGTTAGACAGAGACCAAAGTCCATCAATATTACCTAGCTGAACTTAAAATATATACACAATCCCGGTCCAACAATATACATTACAAAATCTCAACTCCACACTCCTAAGCCTGAGTCCAAAGAATAAAACATTTTATTATTAAAACAACCATGGGCAAACCCTTTCCTGTTGTCACGACCTGCACCCGGAGTAAGGGCACGAGTACGAGACAACGTCCCAGCCTATGCCATAGAAATGGCGTAGAACGCTGTCTAGGTCTACTATCTAACAACAATTATAATATCAAAACCTGTCGAGACTGGTCAACTCCGAATGGAGGACAAGCAATGACAATATAATATACACAATCACAAATTCTAAGAAGAAAAGATGACACTGAAAGATAAAGACAACAAGATATAAAAATATCATCCTGAAAGTCCAACACAAAATAATACAAGTCCAAAGTCTCAGAGGCAACAATCTCAAATACAAATACTAAATAATAACAAGCCAAAGCATAATCTGGAGACAAAGTCCAGTACTAAACAAATTTAGCTAAGCTACTCCAATGCTTCATCGGCTGGAGCTAATCCCTGCTAGACCAGGGTCTCCAAATCTATGCCCACTACGTCGTGAGGACCATAGTAGGTACAGCAATCTTCCTCACCGTCATCTGTAATATTTTATCAACTATCCAGTCAGAATGGAACAAGCACAAATCTACTAACAACAGTTCACAAGATATGACAAATTTTACGAGACTGTAAATAGAGAGTATATACAAGAGTAATAGAAATATACATGTAAGTATCATGGCAAGGTAAGATGTAAACTAGAGCTAGAACAAGGCAAGTAAAACTGATCTTGGCATGTACAAGAATCAAGAATCATCTATCTAGGTGTGTGAATACTAGCTTCGATATGTGGTCGGCTTGGGTCTGAATAAGGTCTAATGATCTAGCCAATCATACGTGGAGTGTAGGATTGGCATTCACAAGGATTACAAGAATAAATAAGGCGGATAATGACCACACATGTACACTAATACTCTCTGCCCCCGACTGGTAGAGTGGATCCAAACAAGACACGTTACGACACGGAATTCTACGAGAAGGGAGCAAGTCTCCTCGAAAATCGGTATCCATATACTGCACAAGAACTACAAGGGGCTTGTACAAGATATACCAAGATAACAAGGAATAACATCTCATATCGGGATCCATGAATACCAATCCTTGTAACCAATATGTCAAGAACAAGTATATCTACACTAATTAGTACGTGAATTATAACAGTTATCGTAAATTGAAAAAGTTATCAGAGAATGTACTCACCTGAGATCTGGTGGAAAATGTAAACAATATATCGAGGCTCTGAGTGAAGTCACAGACCTAAAGATGAGATATACACGAGTTAAATAGGGTTAACAGTGTTAGGCATGATTTCTAGTATATGCTATGTAAATCTAAGGTCAAACTCAGTCACACTAGGTTAAACTACGTCACACCAAGTCAAACTAAATTATACTAGGTCATACTAGGCCAAACAAAGTCGAACTAGGTCATACTAAGTCAAATAAAGTCAAAATAGGTCAAGGTAAGTCAAATAAAGTCAAACAAGATCAAATAAGATCAAACTATGTCAATCTAGATCATACTAGGTCAAGGGTTGACCTACAGTTGACTTTTGGTCAAATGGTCAACTCTAGTCAACTTTTAATCCAATCAAGGTCAAACTGGGTCAATGGTTGACTCACAGTTTGACTTTCGGTCAACTGGTCAACTCCTAGTCTAATTTAGGTCCAATGTTGACTTGCAGTTAACTTTGAGTCAAAACAGTCAATATTGGTCAAACATGGTCAAATCTAAGTCAAATACCTATTCCTAACAATTACATACCAAGATAACCCACTTACCTTATCTCTATAGGTATTTTATATCAATACTTTAAATATCTAGGTAATACCTTAACACCCCATCTACTTTAGACTAGTAGATAGCTCACTATCCTAGGCTAATAGATCCTACCTTTTTTTATACTAGTATCTACCCATCTATCTTAACATCCTACCAATACCTTACCCTTAGACTATAGGTAAATTCTATTACCTTGTCAATACCTTAGTCTTCTCATTTACCCTCCAAGATACTAACTATCCCTCTAAGATACTAACTTGTATCTAACACTCTAACTTATTAGTGTAACACCCCTGAATTTTTGGATTTTTTTATTTATTTGATTTAAATAGGATTTTATGGAATTTTAGAATATTTTTGATTAAATAGTTATTATTATATATGACCTTAGCCATGGTTAAGATTTGGAGTACAAGACGACTAAGAATTGTGACACGGATAGTGTATACGTGTGCTTTGACTAGTATTTTAGCCACGATAGGGAAGGCCGAGCCATAGGTGTGTTCTAACTAGTAAAACTAGGCCAAGTTGAGACTTAACCCCCACCGATGATTTATTTATTTAATTATTAGATTATTGACTTTCTAGAAGACCCGGTTGTACCAATTTAGCCCCGACTTGACCCGAACCAAATCCAAATCTAAATAGACATGCAGTACTCTCAAATACCTTTATGTTGATATATATTTTATTAATATTAATATATTTTTAATTTTGGAAAGTTTCTATTTATAGAAAGTGTCTACGTGTAATCCTAGTTGACATTAGTTTATATTTGACCCAAAGTCCAACACAAACATATGTAGGCATATTGGGCATTAATATATATTAATAAATATATATATTTTATATTTATTCAGATTTGGATTGTATTTATATAAGATAGATTTAATTAGTCTATATTAGGAAAGACCTTTTTAATCCTCAATCCAATCAATTAGCCAACTCACCAAACAACCAAACCATACCAAGTGGACCCCCACCATGGAGTGTTCGCCCAAGAAATCTTCCCCCTTAGCCGAACATCTCATTAGGAATAGGATTCTAATTCCTATACATACATGAAACCCATAAAAGTCCATATATATACCTACTTATACCCAAACCCTAACTTAATTCTCCCTTCCTCTTCCTCTCCATAGCCGACCAACCCCCTCTCCTCCTCCAAATTTTGGTAGCACCTCCTCCATCCAAATCCATCATCTTCATCCCCTCCATCATACAACTCTTTCTCCTCCATAAAAACTCCTTCTTTCATCCTTCTTCCATCCAAACTCCACCAAACAAACCCTAAAAACTCTATCTTCTCCATCCAACCATATAGAGCCATTGCCAAACCCTCCAAACTCATCAAGAGAGGATTAGCAAATAAGGATAGCAATAAAGGTTGGAGCTTTGGTAAGGAGAAGCCTCCACAACCCAACTAGCAAGGACTTTTGGTAAGAAACCCTAATTTTTTCATCTCAAACCTATGCTATAATTCTGTAGAAATTGTATTATTAAATATGTAAAAATAGTATTTTGGTACTTTTTTAATGTATTTTTATCCATAAAAGTTTCATGATTTATAGTCGTAATATTCATGTTTCGGTAGGATCAAATTTAACCCCGTTGTGAAGGACCTATAAGTTATTGGTGGTTATTTTCGAAACTGAATTTTATGTGTGTTCATATATATAAATTAGGATTTTTAAGTATTTTTTAACGAATTTAGCAACTCAAATCTGGTTGAGAAAATTAGGGGTCAAAACTAGCTTTTTCGGGTAATCTGTCCACTTAGAATGTTCTAAATTAGTAGCATAACTTAAATCTTGTATTCATATCTTAATTCTGAGATATAATGTACTTTAAATTCTGTATAAAATATATTTTTGGGTATTTTAGCTATTTTGAGTAATTGACCATGTTCAGGACGAGTTTCGGGTAGACTAGCTGACGTAGTAGTCAACTAGTCACATAATTCTTTATAAATCGTAATTCTGGAATTTTAGAGTTAATACTATAGAAAATAGTTTTAAATATTATTTTTAGGAATTTTCTATGATTTTTAAGTGTGTTATTGAAGTGGGGTCATAACCGATTAATTGGAAGGTCGAAAATCCTAAAACTGTGTTCCGAGGTCTCGTTGGACACGTATGTATATTATACAATTTAAGTAGTCCTAAGAGATATTTGAATATAGTTAAAGTAGTTTAAAACACTAATTTATTTAATTAAGTTCTGTTATAAGATTTATAAGTAGTTAAATAAACTATTTAGGAGCATTGGATTTCGGAGGCGTGGACACGGGAGCGAGACTTCATCTTCACATCACGGAACCAGGCAAGTACACCTTGCCAAACTTTACAGTACTTACATGCTTTTCTATACTACTATTCTTTTATGTCTCACTTGATACATATTTCTCTTCCGTTTCATGTCATGGTTATTCTAGTTTTACGTGCACGTAGTTTTTACTCATTTTCTATATTATTTTTCTGTCTTTATTATCTTGTTCATGTCTAGTGATAGTACTGTTATGCCCGTGCCATGTTTTTTTGACCTGTTTGACCTGTACTTGACTTGGACATAACTAGATAGACTTGGCTTCCTAATACCTTTGGAGAAAATATTTTGTTAGCCGTGGCTATACCTCTATTGTTAGTGCCTCCCCGGGCTACGATAGAGAACCTTTTATAGGACTGTTAGTGCCTCCCCGGGCTACAATTTTTAGCCATGATTAATATTATATTCTCATGACATGTCACCATCCATAGAGTTTCTTTTCGTGTTATTCTTTCCTCGATTGGTTATTCCTATATCTCTTGCATGAGGTTTACTGTATAGTAGGCATGTATATTATGTGTCTTGCTAGTCCTCTGAGGACCTGGTGATCTCTTCAGGCTTAGTTAGAGATGAGGACTACCCGGAGGTATACGGTTTTGGAGTCGAGGCGGGTGATGTACCTTCGCAGGAGGAAGAGATAGTGGCTGAAGACTTCTCTTTAGACATGTCTCTTTTAAACTTGATACTTTATTTTCTTTTCAGTGGACATGTAGTGGATTATTTATTTCTTTATACTGTGGTTTCGGGATGTCTTACCCGCACAATTATTATTTCTATTTTATGTTAGACAGATCTTTCTCATTAATATAATTTTATTGGACTTGATATCTCGTGTCTTATTTTCTGTGTGGATGAGATTAGCTGTGACCTGTGACTTGTATTGTATTCCTGGATAGTTATCATGATTTACAGCTTAAGCATTTCGCTAATGGGCTTACTTTGAGATTTGGCCCATTGGTGAAGTGTTGCTGGCATGTACCGTAACCTGGTCCTATACGTATTTTGGGACTGGGACGTTATAACTAGTATCCTAATCTCTAAGACACTAAAATATATATTTATAACAGTAGCTATATACATCTAAATATCTAACATATACTTCTAGTATCCTAAATTCTAAGTTACTAACTGGTAGTATCCTACTCAAGGTAATATGACACACTAAACTATGACACCAAGATACCAACTTACATCTCTATACTACTATCTATCCACTAACTTAGGATACTAGTTTCTAATATAGGATACTTGCTCTATATCTAAGCTATCCTAGGATACTAACCAAGATACCATATACTTTATCCCTATTGGTATCCCAATACCCTTACCTTGGTTGGAAGTCCAAAACCTTAGTCTAGGTATAAATACCTTAGTCTTCCAATACCCAAACTATAGTTATCTATCATTTATTTATCTACCCCAAGCCATTAGATAACCAATACCTTAGTATCTAGCCCTAGTATCTAGGTAACCATACCTTACCTTGAAGGTAAACCCAATACCTTGAAGGTAAACCTCCTATTACCTTGTCTCGAAGATAAACTCACTACCTTACCTTGTGATAAGGTAAACCCCTTTACCTTAAAGTAAGGTAAATCATAATATCCTAGGATACCAACATCTAGTATCCTAAGATACTACCTATCTACAAACTAACCACTATCTAACTTAACTCTAATCTATACAAGATATAACTTATCTAACTATCTAAGATATCTAACTATTGGGATACTAACTCATCTAATGTTCAACCACACACACACACAAACCATGGATAACCAAGATATTAATATCTAATTATAACATATATATATATATATATATATATATATATATATATATATATATATATATATATATATATATATATATATATATATATATATATATCCATCTCTAACTCTACCATTTGTCATATCTAACTAACAATAACATAGACTAACACAACTAACTATCAACTTATACAAGATACCAATATCTAACATCTAAGATACCTCTAACCTCTACATAGATTCTAACATAACCACTAGCATATCCATACATATAACATCTAAATCCCTCTCTACTCCAACACTAACACACACACAAACACATATGCCAAATCCATCCCCTCTTTTCTAACACACCTACACACATCTATATACAAACACACTAACACTCAACCAAAACACAAATCACTCAACAAATCACACTAGTCTCAAGTCAAATAGGATGGCATGATCCTCCCAACTCTCTCACCTTCACAACACACACACTACACTACCATATATACAACATCAAATACACACTAGCACATATCCTCTATCAATGTCACTTCTCTCTACTAACCACACACATCCTTATCTCATTCAAACACACACACACAATACTAACATATATTACCTAACAATAATATATATTACCTATATATATATATATAAATATATATATATATATATATATATATATATATATATATATATATATATATGTACTATATTATACATAATATTCTTGACAACCTATGATACCTACATTCACTTGATATCCATACTACATAGGCTCAAAGGATACACAAAATATCCATGTCATATAGTCAGGTTTTTACTTAAAACCAATACTGCACCTATTAGAACTATTCACTAAATTCTAGGATTAAAGTATGTCGTAGCCCTTCAAATTAGCTTTCCGAAACTTCAAACGGATCACATTTTTGTTTCTAGAAGCTCCCGGAATCGCGAAAGCACCGAAACATGTTCGTCTTTCGGACAGCTGACACTCAACCAGTTTTACAGAAAGTTCTAGAACGATTTTGACCTATTAATATATATATTTGGAAATCTAACTTCGATATGGTTCTTTTAAAAAAAAGGAAGATTAATCGGAGTCTTGAGCTAGGAGTTATGGCATTTCTAAGTTGCTCTGACTACTCACTACAACAAAAAATCCTTTTAATGACGGCTAAAAAGTGTCATTAATGACAAACCATGATGCTTTTTTTTCTTCAAAGCAACCGTTATGAAAACGGGTGTTATAAATGTTTTTTAAAAGCGTTATAAAAAAACCGTCATGAATAGTTTCTATAAAAGCGTTATGAATATTTAATATATAGTGCACAATTCAGGACTTTTGTAAAATATTATGAATAGATAATATGTATAGTCTCAATGCAGCACATTTATAACACTTTATACTATTCAAATTAGCATATTTATAACGCTCTATACTGCACATTATATATTACATTCCAAAAACTTAACATTATATATCACCATCTTTATTACATTCCTAAAAATAGAGTACATATCAACATCTTCATTACATTCTCAAAATAGAATATCCAAATATATATATATATATATATATATATATATATATATATATATTTACAACTACCAAAATTGTCCACATCAAAACTTGGTCACATAACCAATAATCATGAAAGATCAACGACAGCCGGAACACCAGTGAAATCCTGAGAAAAAGAGAAGACAACCAAATTAGTCCATATAATTGTCAGGCCTAAAAATCAAATCTAATCATGAAATATCAAGAGAAAGGAGTAAAACAAACTAGGTCATGATAGGGATCAGGTATTTCTCCCATATCTGGAGCAAGCTTGACAGAATAATCCCTTAGAAAAGAGTTTTCATGAAAATGGGAACAATCATAACAATATATAGAAACCATAAAAAACTATTGCAGAGATTTTGTAAGAAAAAAACCATTATCAACACTGTAGGCAACTCAGCCAGGTCACGTTAGTCTAAGGGTGTTTCTAAGAACACTGTAAAACATTATCAATCAATTGGGCAAGGATAGAAAAGTCACCTTAACTAAGCATGAAAAGGAAGTTTTGTCTATATTATCAACATCACTGGTTGGCTCTGACATTCGGCTCATCGCATCTTCTGATAAATGAGAAGACTGGCAAGGATATCCATCTTCCTTCTGCGGAGAGAAGAAAACATAAACTCAATAATTTGAATTGCAAACCAAAATGATTCAAACTGATGCAAACAGGGAACAGAGAATAATAATTTACAAAGAAACAAATGAAGATAGAATTTATATTATTTATCAGTCAAAAAAGAACTAATAAAATTTTAATTTTCATATAGGTTAATTTGCAAGGACCTCTAGTGAACACATATAGGATTTCCATGTTGGAATCTCAGAAAGAAGATGTCGTTTATCCTGTATCCACATCGTGTCCGTAAAAATACCAGCCATCTAAAATACCGACTTTCAGCAACCAATCCAGACACATCACAGACATGGCACCGCATATTTTGCGAGCCCGTGCTTCCCAGTTCTTCAACAAACAATATTTACCGAAAAGTAATAAATACGATATAATAATACTTTCGGATTTGAGAGCGCTTCGAGCGTACCAACGAGGGCCAGTGTAGTAGAGGCGGAAGACGGATCCCCTTGACCTTGAGCGCCGTCGCCGCCTTGCTCCATGTCCCGCTCGTCGGACAGATTCTAGCCACTGGAATCTAAATTACGAATAATGACTAAAGTTAGAGCTTTCGGAGACGTCTAGCCACTGGAATCTAAATTCCCAGTTACATCGCTTGATATTCTTCTTAGTTTTCCTATTCCACCATCAAGAGATACAATTACTAATCTCCTCAATCCACTCCACTTTTCCTTTGTTTGATTGTTTGGATAATTTGCAGGTATTCCGAACCACTGATTCCAGCGATTCACACCATCACACGGACATTTCATAGGATCAAAATAGTAAAAGTACAAAAAATCAGAGCTTTTTACAGTTATGACTGCAAAATTGGTACATAGATCCGTAAACCAAGTTCCCTGATACCAGTGATTCACGCACGAATATTTCAAAGGAATCCAAACAGCAATAGTAAAAGAAAACAAAGATCACAACAAAAGATCATATCTTTTAGGGTTAGGGTTTGTGCTGGATCCAAAAACCCTAGTCCCCTGATCCCCAGTCAATTCATTCCGAATTCTAGGGTTAGGGTTTCCATCTGGAGCAGCTGAACCGTGCTAGGGTTAGATCCATCAATTGATAAAATTAGGGTTAGGGCTTTTCGGCCAAACCTGTGCCTTGTCGGCGAGCTGCACCCCGAGCCTCCCGACGGTGAGGTCAGTCTCGTAGACGAAGCGGTGGTTGATGCACTCGTTCCGGAGGTAGCGCGAGAGGACCCGGCCGTCGGCGGTGAGGCCGACGATGGCGACGCCGATGTGGTCGTCGACCTTGAAGATCTTCTTCTGGTGGGAGGAGAGGTCGGAGGCGGACTTGTTGACGCTGGCGAGCACGGCGTGGGTCGCCGACCGGAGCCCCACGGCGGCGGAGCCCTGCTTCACCGCCTCCATCGCGTACTCCACCTGGAACAGCCGCCCCGCGGGGCTCCACGCTGGACCGAACCCTAATTTTGAGCATGGGAGCGGAAGAAGATGAAGAGGAGGAGGAGAGGGGAAATGGAAGGAGAAGAATTAATATTAATAAGTTTCCAAATATTATAAGTTTGCCACCGCTCTAAAATATTAATAACGCTTTGTTTTATAAACGTTATAAAAAGCCCAGAATTAGCCCAAACCGTCATAGAAAAAAGGTATTTCGAACTTTGATAACGCTTAGGTATCAGGCGTCATCAATACGTCTTATCGAGCATTATTAATAGGTCTTTTTGTTGTAGTGACTAAAAACATGGATAAAAATTATGACAAATTTGGGTTGTTTTAGACAAAAGAAACACATACTAACTATATTATCTACGATACTAACTAGATTATCTAACTCACTAACGTAACACTGACACACCCACACTCTATCACACACACACACACACACACACACACACACACACACACACACACACACACACACACACATATATATATATATATATATATATATATATATATATATATATATATATATATATATATATATATATATATATATATATATATACAAACCCCAAATCAGTCCATATCTATAAATATAACAATATTTGATATTTTTACATAAAAATAGGGCTTGTAGGCCATAATACATAGATTCAAACATTGGTATCCAAATTAGAACAAACCTAAACATCCTAACCATGGTTAATCTACTCTCTAACACATGAAAATCTAAAATTAGAAGACAAATAAGCTAGCCTATGGAGCAAAAATACAACCACATGGTGCCCCCTTTGGAATCTCTCCGTGGGGGACACCAAACATATCCCAAACTCTTAAATATGACTCAAAAGAGCCTCTAAAACATTTCTAATGGTGGTACATGCATGGGGGTGGTTCCTACGGGGTCAAAACTAACAAATATGCAAGAGAAAGATGAAATAGAGATGGTTTAGAGAGAGAGAGAGAGAGAGAGAGAGAGAGAGAGAGAGAGAGAGAGAGATACCTATTGGGAGTTGATTCCCAATGAACAACCCAAAGGACACAAATTCGACATGGACCTTTCTAGCAAATGGACACCCCTCCTGCTCTTGGCTCCACAATCCTTATAGCTCCCTCTCTTTGCAAGAATGAGAGAATTTGGTAGAGAAAAGAGAAGATTTGAGAGATGAATCAATGGGATTTGCTCTCAAGATTGGGAAAAACACTAAAATGGGAATGGAGGCTACTTTGCAAATGAAAAGGAGATGGAGCCCTCTCTTGGATGCGATAAGGGTTAGGTTTGGGCCAATAAAAAATGTCTAATATGCCCCTAATAGGTCCCATTTGGTTAATCTAACTCATGCAAAAGTTTGGGATCAAAAGGGTCAAGTTTCTAATCTCTAAATAACTAAACTTGTCATTGGCTTTAGTCTAAATGTACTAGCCTAATGAGATGAGTTTGTGGGCCATTCCTAACTAAGCTTTGGGTCCCGACTAGTCTAAACTACCCAGGTCACTAACGCAAGTCAAAACTAGACGAAACTCAAACTCGGCTAAACTAATCCCCAAAATACAATATTAATAAATAAATATTCATAAAAATATTAGAATATAAAAAATGATAAATTTACTCTCATTTTTGAAAATAGGCAGTTACACCTGTACTGGCCCAGGCTAGCCAGTACACACAGCCTTACTACCTGTCAGCCCAGCTCAAAATCCAGATCTAATTCTCCATCTCTTAACCTAACTCCTCACATATACTCTCTCTCCTCTACTCATACTTCCACTCCTCAGCCGATAGAAAGCAAAACCCCAACTCCCAAAAGTCTTTCTCCTCCACAGCCCACGAACCCTAACCGATTCATCAACTTCACCACTTCCATCCTATCACTTGGAACCCTAACCCCATCATCTTCCTCCCATCAGTGATTCACCACTCGCCCACACTCCGCACAAAACCCTAACCCTAACCATCTTCATCTCCTTCCTCCAGTCTATTCCAAATCCTAACCCTAGTTTCCTTTCTCCTTCACTCAACTTTCCATAGCAAACCCACCCTAGCTTCTAGGTCATCTTCTCCATTCCTTACCCCCAGTGTTAGAACAAAACGAGGAACCCTAACTCCATTTTTCCTTCTACTCAAGAACCCTATATCCCAATTCAAACCCTAATCTGAGATAAAAAGAAGAAAGGGTCTAGTGGATCGAGGCGGAGACTTACTTCGACCGACAGGGATGTCAATCCTCGGCGGATCTGAGCTCTGTGCTGGCCGAGACGTTTAGGATCCTAAATTCCTCCTCCTGGGTAGGTGGTGAACCTGGGAATTGATTCATCTACAGGTAATAAAGCTTGAGACTAAATAACTATGGAGATTTTTATTGATAAAGAAGAAGAAGAAAATATCAGAACAATGGCTACGAGTAACTAATTTGCATTACTTTTCTCCATAGCTCTATCTCTCTCTTACATTATGCTTTTTATATTAACTTTCTAACAGAATTCCTGACATTTGCTCTGCAGGCCTGAAATAGGTGACCTGGCTAATTGATACTGCTGACAGTTGGCTAATGTTGACTATATAAACTATTGCCTAGCTGGCTACTGAAGGAAAGAAAACTTTATCTACTCCTTCTACACCAACTGATACTATGGCTACTCTTGCTTACTACTACTGATACTAAAGCAAACAATTCAAGTGACTGATACCAGTGAGTGTTCATATCAGGTTCGTAACATTCCCACCCCCTTATTTTGACCTTGTCTTAAGGTCAAAGTAAGGGTAAGTTTCCAGGAATTTCTCGTAAGGAACCCACTCTGCCTCCTCTTCCATATAGTCTTTCCACTGCACTAACAAGTCCACTGCTGCCTCATTCTCATTCTGCCTTTGTACCAAACGCATGTCCAAGATCCGGTCAGGTTCCATAATTAACCCATCTTTATGATTTAGTAACCCATTGTGAAAGCTAGAGTGTGTTCCCAGTTTCTTCTTGAGCTGGGATACATGAAATACTGGGTGAATCATTGATCCTTTTGACAATTGTAGTCTGTAGGCCACTGAACCAATCCTGGCTTCAATCTGATAAGGACCATAGTACTTGGGGGCCAATTTTTGTGGCTTTCTCTGAGCTACAGACACTTGTCTGTAAGGTTGTAGCCTTAGGTATACCAAATCTCCAACTTTAAATTCCCTGTCTGTTCTCCTGGCATTAGTAAATTTCTTCATTCTCTCTTACGACAGTAGGAGGTTGTCTTTGAGGATGTTCAGTGCATTATCCCTGGCAGTGATGCTGTTGCTACCTCTTGATCTCTGACTAAATCTGGCACATAAGTAAGGATATAGGTTGATGATGTACCATAAATAGCTTCGTAGGGAGTTACCTAAGTAGATGTGTGCCAGTTTGTATTGAACCAATACTCAGCCCATGGCAAATGTTTACTCTATTCCCTTGGCTTGTGACTGTCACGCTCCGCTCCCGTAGGAGCGATCGTCCTCGCTAAGGCATGATGTCGCGTGAGCCTAGATTGCGCTAACGCAAGACGGGTTCCATAACGACCGATTACTGGCTAAGCGACATGATCGTCGCACATAAGTCCTAAACATAGATATTGATTAGTCAGCAACAAAATTTGAAGCAAAACAAAAGTCATGTAAAATATTTTTTTATTGATATTGAAACAAAGATTACATAGGGGGCACGAGGCTAAGATTATAATCACTCAAACTCACTATTCTCACATTACAAGTCACTCTTCTCTCTCTCATCTCTCAAAACAATTTGAGTAGGCCAGCGAAAGCTTTAGATAGGCGATGTCCACACATTATGTCCCATAAAAGTTCCGACTCCATGCGGCCGTGCGTCTCGAAACGTCAAGGAACTCCGTGCCTCGAAGCATCCAAGAGCTCCAATGATCTTCTACCTGTGCTTGCATATGGAAACTGTGTAGTGTCAGTACTCAACTGTACTGGTGGAATGAGCTCCTCGCACCCATACAAAACCAACACGTTCATTTACTTTGTACAACATAACCCTTTTTGACTGTATTTCTACTCTTGTCTTAGGATCAGTTTTATGACATAGACGTTCGGCCAATTTGTGTCTTTAGACCATCCCCGTGCCTATAATGTCAACTTATCAAGTCGTGCTTACCGTTCGGACCATAATCAGAGACACAACTACGCGATAGTACCCAATTTCCATGTGTCACGACCCGCTCCCGGATAACTGAGTACGAGTTTGTAGCCAAGCCCAGCCTACGCCGCAGTATCGACGGTAGAACGCTGTCTAGTACACACACTAACATCCTCCACAAATACAAGAAAACACAGATATAAATCATACTCAGCAATGACACAAACTAAGAAAATAAGGTATGATAGATAATGAAATAATAATATCCAAATCCAATAACAAGAAGAGTAAAATCCAGAACAATAAAATATGGTCCATCCAATTCGGTCCAACTAAGAAAATAACTAAAGCATGCATAAAGGTAAATTTAGATCCCTTCATAGATCGATCATGGCTCCTGAGTCTCGGTATATATATATTGTTGGCCCATTTCCTAATGGTCACACCCGATTTTGTAAATCAACAAACAACTTAAGTCAATACACAAAATATATAAACTGCTGCTAACATTTTAGGTCAAGTGAAATCAATATCAAAGAGCATACTACAACATCCGCAAGCATGTAAATTATCCCGAAGCTTTTATACACTGGAAACAGTCTGAGTCATTTTACAGTTTATTATGTATTTTATCCTTTATTGAGTCTAAAATACAAATTGTAAAGTCGACTGAGTATTACTGGCTTAGGTTATTCAGTCCACAAACAAATCAGCCTACCTACTTATCCCAAAAGTCAATAATTCCAAAAAGTCCAAAACCTATGCAATTTGGTGCATTCCTTACTGTTCTGACCAGACAGAACTCAGACAGAACTCTGCCCGAGTTCGGTCCGAGTTCGGCCCGAGTTCGGTCTAGGTATTTGAAATTTCGTTCCCACCAAATCTGCATCCAACGTTCGTATGCAAATCCTAGCATCGAATTCTGTCCGAACTCTGCCCGAGTTCGGTTCTCAAAAATACCTATAAATAGAAAAAAAATTTCCTTTTCAAATCACTCATCAATTCTTCTCTCTATTTATTCCAAAAGTGTTTTCTTCAGTATTCTAAAAGCTTTCATACTCCAACTATACATCTCTTAGCCAAAGTCAGTAATATCAATTCGATTTAGAGTTCTTTGCTTCTCAGAGTTGTAAGAGGTTATTCAAGTTCAGAAATCATTTCTGTTACTGGAGTTGGTCGTGCACTCGTCACCAAGCACGGTGTTGTAAAGTCAGTCGTACACTTGTCACCAAGCACGGTGTTTTAAAGAGATTGCAAGCTCTCAATTAGCTTGTGAATAGTGGATTAACAGCAGGCAAGAGTACCTGCGACTGGATTAGTCCTCCAAGAGGGAAACCAATATATATCGCGGTGTCATTGAGTTTGATTCTCTGATCTTTTGCTACATTTATTTACTGTCTCTTTATTCACTGCCATAGTTATCTACTTTTAATTTTTTAATTGGTGATTATTTTCTGCTGCACTCGTACTCACTCTATTAACCCCCCTCTAGAGGTGCTCAACGGTCCGACAATTGGTATCAGAGCAGGTTATATTCTAATATAACAATCTCAGAGAGTATATATGGCGGCCATGAAATCAATATTCAACGGTGAAGTGCAATCCACAAATAGACCCCCACTATTTGATGGAACAAACTATACTTACTGGAAAACACGAATGATATTTTTCTTAAAGTCTCTTGACTTTGATATTTGGTCTATAGTTATTGAAGGTTATAAGAAACCAGCACCTACAGTAGTCGATGGCATACTTACAAACAAGCCTCATGATAATATACAGAGGCAGAAAAAGCAAAGGCTAGTCTAGATGCACGTGCCATCAATGCATTGTTCTGTACAATTGACAAGACGGAGTTCAATCAAGTTTCAACCTGTAAGACATCTCATAGATTTAGAAACTTCTTGAGGTAACTCATGAAGGTACTTGCCAAGTGAAGGAATCCAAAATCAGCAGACTAACACATGAATGATAATCTTTTAAAATAAAATCCGACGAGTCAATTATACAGATTTCATTCATTTCCTTGATATTACTAATCCCTTACAATCTTTTGGTAAGGATAACACTAATCACGAGAAGATCAAAAAATTGCTACGGGCTCTAACCAAGACTGGAATCCAAAGGCAACTGCA